>CM057339.1:757491504-757986504 GCA_030015575.1 Agapanthus africanus
AGTGCAAGGTTATGTTGATGCGGACTACTCAGATGATCAAAATAGTGGGAAGAGCACAATGGGGTACGTATTCAAAGTTGGGGGAACAACGGTTAATTGGGTCTCTCAGTTACAGAAAGCTATGCCATTGTCAACTACCGAAGCCGAATATATGGCCATCACGGAAGCCAGCAAGGAGTTGATATGGTTGCAAGAGTTGGGTAAGAAACAAGAATTCAACACCTTGTGGAGCGACAGACAAAGTGCGAAACACTTGGCCAAGAACGCGGCATATCACTCTCAGATGAAGCACATCAAAGTACGGTACTATTTCATACGCATAGCATTGGAAGATAGTAAGTTGACACTTCAGAAGATCGTGGGAGAAAATAATCCTACGGAAATGTTCACCAAGGTCATAGACAGAGATAAGCTGGATCTCTGTTGTAGGTTTATGAACCTCTCCATGAAGATTTGATAAGGAGAGAGAAGATAGTGGAAACGTGTGAAGTCTACTAGTGGTGGGAATCAAGGCAGAAGAATCTCCAAGTAGGAGATTGTTAAAATTGTGGAGTATTCTTCCGGCAGATGTCTGAAGTAAGAGATGCAAACGTCTAGACATGCACCAAACTCATGTCAGAAGAGCTGACCAATGCCAGACGTATGATGGAAAGGATGCATACGTCTGGGCCAAGTCTTAGCCAACAAAAGAGCATGGCCAAACGTCTGGGGCAGACGTCTTGAGAAGCTGAAGCCCAATCCAGAGCAACGACAGAGGTCTAATGGAAAAGGTGCAGACATCTGCCCAAGGAGATGGATCAGAAGCAGAGAGAAGGCAAATGCCTGACCATGTCTGGTTCAGAAATCTGTCATCGTGATTTCTGTGCGAACCGTTTAGGTTTATCTCTTATTTTAAGTAGGATTAGTGTTTGCCTGAATATAGGGATCTCTCCTATGTTATATGTGCTGCCAATTTGAGAGACTGCTGTATAGAGAGAGGGTAACGGCTAAGATATAAAGAGATTTGAGAAAAATCTCCTAGGGTTGCTCGTGTGTATAACTTGATTTCAAGATCTAGTAGACTATTACAGATTCTGCTCTGCCAGGGACTAGCCATTCAGTGGGTAAACCTCGTCGACAAATCTCTCGTCTTTGGTTTGTGTGATTTATTCTTGTTCTCACTTTATTATTGTTTTTTTCGTTTTTTATTTGTGTTGATTGCTTGGATTGGTCGTAGCATTGTTCTGTGTACTTCTTTCTTCGCTTTATCCGCAACAAACACATCTTCAAAATCATCTTTTTATTCATATGCTGATGCTCTTAGGCATGATGCTAAGTTACTGAATCATGATAAGAGTTTTAGTTCTCTGCATACTAAAATTACTTGTAAAACTATGAAAAATTGTATTAAATGTGGCCAAAATGACCACCTTGTTGCTTCCTGTAGAAAATATTTGCCTACTTGCTACATCTGTAGTTTATCTGGTTATCTTGCAAGAAATTGTACCAAGGACATGAAAACTCATATTGCTAACAAGTTTGTTGAAAATTTTCCTTCCCTACCTTATCCCAAGAAGGAGATTCACATTCCTATAAATAATGTTAGGGGATCCTTGTTTAAATATGATTCTTTAGCTATCTTACAAGTAAATAGTCAAATTTTTTAGTAATGAATGTATTCTTAATAAGTTCTCTTCTTACCGGAGAGGATGCTAAGGATTGGTTAATTAGAAAGCTTAGTGAACATCTATTTATGATACACTTGCCTACCCTGTTGGGGATGGAGAAGCCGATGCATGGAACAATTTTCGCGACAACGATCACGAACACGCCATGCAATCAACAACGAAAAGATAAATTAATAACGATGCAAGAATAACTAAATAAGAATCACAAACTAAACAAGAGAGGGATTTGTTAACGAGATTCACCCACCGTATGACTAGTTCCCGGCAGAGCGGAATCTGCAATGTTTACTATAATCTTGAATCAAGTACACCACGAACAAACCCTAGGAGATTTCTCTCAAATCTTTCTAAATCTAAGCCGTCACCTTCTCATATAATGATCTCTCTTCTATTTAGCTGTACACAAAACATATAAGAGATTTCTATTTATACACAAACCAATTTCCTAATTAAGAAACTACCATAATTAAGAAATTGCTATAAGACACTCCGTAATTAAGAAACTGCCATAATTAAGAAACTGCCATAAGACGCTCCTTAATTAAAAAACTGCCATAATTATGAAACTACCATAAGACACTATTTAATTAAAAAACTTTGATTTTGGTAAAATCTGATATGGTTTGTGTGCACATCTAGATGCCTAAAGTTTCTCCATAATTTCAACAATCTCGTACTTGGAGATATTTTAGCCTTGATTCCCAATGCTAATAGACTTCACACGACTCTACTCTACTCTCATCTCATAAGATTTTCATGGAGAGGTTCACTGACCTACAATAGAGATCCAGCTTATCTCAGTCTACGACCTTGGTGAATATATCTGCTGGATTCTTTTCTCCCGTGATCTTCTGCAGTGTCAACTCGCCCTCTTCTACCGCTATGTGTATGAAGTGGTACCGCACCTTGATGTGCTTCATCCGAAAGTGATATGCCGCATTCTTCACCAAATGTATCACACTTTGTCTGTCGCTCCACAAAGTATTGAAACCTTGATTTTTCCCAATTCTTCTAGTAGCCATTGCAATCATATCATCCCCTTGCTGGATTCCGTGATCGTCGTGTATTCAACCTCCGTAGTCGACAATGCCACCACCTTTTACAATTGAGTGACCCAACTCACCGTTGTTCTCTTAACCGTGAATACATATCCTGTCGTTCTTTTCCCACTATCTTGATCTCCTGAGAGTCCGCATCAACGTAACCTTGCACTTTTAAAGAGTCACCCTCGAAAAATAAATAGTGACTTGACGTACTCCTTAGATATCTCAACATCCATTTCACCATATTCAAATGTTCCTTTCCTAGATTTTGCATATACGTGCTAACAACTCCCATTACATTTGCAATATCTGGTCTCGTACTTATAAGGTCCCTAGTGCTCGTGCCGTAAGACTCGCGGCCAAGGCGGAAGCAAAAACGAAAACTTTTATGCAAGCACTAGTGACTAAAAACCAAAAATCAATTCCAAATACTAAACCAGCAAACACAAGAGAACAAAACTAGAAGTTTAGGGGGCTAGCTACCTTTATAGCATGTCCGTCTAATCGCGGAAGACCCCTACGAACCTCCTTGAATTCTAATTAGGTTCCGAAGACATCGGGAATAAGCTTGCAAGCCGATCGACCTTGCCGAAAATGATCCACCCAAGGGAGTCTGAATTCAAGCTCTAGCTTCACACTAAATAAACAAGTGAAGCAACTAACACTCTAAGCTTGCTAGGAATAGGGTGTTAGTGATGTAGTGGTGATGAATCACTTGATCTCTTTCTTTTTCCTTTTCTTTTATATATGGAAACTTATCATAAGAGAAGAAAAGAAGAGAGGATGAGAGGAAATGAGTGTAGAATAAATTCTAAGGTAAATCCTCTTTCTCCCTCTTACTCTTATCCCTTTGTGAAGTGGTGGGTGGAATCATGACTCACTAGTGTGAGCCATAAGCCCACACACTTCATCTAGTTTCCAAGTTAGAATAGAAAAATAGTGTGTATAAATACACACACATATATACATATTTACATACACTCAAATATGTATCTAAATACATGTATCCGTATTCGTACAAATACCCGTATTCGTATAAATACCCGTATTCGTATCAAAATACAAATATTGTATTCGTATAAATACCCGTATTTGAATCAAGATATAAATACCCGTATTCAAATCAAGATACAAATACCTGTATTCATACAAATAGCCATATTCGTATAAATAACCGTATTCGTATCAAAATAAAAATACTTGTATTCGTATAAAAATACGAATACCAAAAGAGAGAAAATGAGAGATATAATACTAGCTCATAATGATCCAGCTATCTTTCAAACCTGCTAGTATTATCAAAATATCCGGTTAAAGTACGTGCATCAAGTATATGTATTTAATCGAACCCCCATACGTACCAAAATACGCACACTACATCGTTTCTCCGAAACCGAAAAACCCTTTGTGTGGGACTCTAAAGACCTGACAATATGCTGGCGGTAGTTAATGAAAATAATCCATAACCATAAGTACGTCAGTGGCACTAGCTGTACGTAATGGCTACCTAGGTATTACATGAAAGGAAGGTCGAAAAGCAAGCTCATATGTACCCCTACTGAGCCTGTAAGTAACATTCACCGTATAGTCCGGTCTTTTTGTTTAAGAGTTTCACATACCAGGTCAAGAGGGTGGATAACGTCAGACCCCTAAAAACCCGATAAGTCATGTCGGTGTCAAACTCATCACTTACCGAGAAACTACTGATCTCCTATTAGTAAATCTTATCCACTTTGGTTAGGAATTTATGGTGATAGTTAACCGTACACAACGCTATATCAACTCCCTATGTCGGAAGAAACGAATCCCTTCCGATCGCTCACTGCCTCTATGTGGCTCGGGATTGTATCCAACTAAAACCTGTTTGCATGACTCAGTAGTGCCGTGTTAGAGTAATAATCTAAGTATAGAGGGAACTCACACGAAACAAATAATGATCTCAGGTCAACAGACTACCGTACTCATGTCACTAGAGAACTACTATCTGACGATAGATATAATACCGTATAGAAGTTCTCGGCGAGATCGTCCGGTGTACTCACCTCCAGTGAACACCTGTATACAATCTTAGGTGCAACACATCAATGGTTATAAGACCTGCTATCGCCCTTTACCGGGGTCTAGAAATGTATACACTAGTCTACTCTAGAATATCGATGCCCAGTCTCGATACTCCCACGACTAGGGACGTTTAAGGATGCGCTTATGGACTACCCAGCTCTTACAAGTATGATCGCCATCATAACTCTGGTAGTCAAGCAAAGATCATACGAGATTTATCATTATGTATTCGCAACACTTAATAAAACTATACACATATATGATAAAGAAAAACCAGACATCATACTCTTATCTCGAGCAAGATTGTTCTTACCGTATAGGTCCTCCTTCAATTACCATAATTGTCTACCTGCAATTACAATAATTACATTGAGAGCACTATATCCAACAATCTCCCACTTGCACTTAAAACCAATTATTGCGATATCACATACCCACTACTTGTGTGCTACCGAATACTCAACTTCTCTACTAACAGTTTCACAAAGCTTATTTGAGAAACTTCTATGTTCGAAAAATAGCCTCAGTGAGTGGATCCACTATAATGTTTCTATCTTAATCTCTCTATTTCTCAACTTCATGGAGATTAACTATCTTCCGAAATGAGTGACACCCTGCCTTAGAATTTGTCTGGATGCATGATGGGACCAAGTTCATAAATAAACACTTTTATCCAACAAACTTCTTGGGCTGTGTCCTCCGCTGATCATGGTCAGCATTCTGCGCCATGTCTGCCTCACTATTCCACTTGGAACCCAGTCCAACATACTGCCCCTCAAAAGAGGGTAAACTTATAAGCTTAACAGCCACTCTGTCATTCAGGTCACCTTAGAAGCTAGAACTGGTAACCGCCTCCTGTAGAAGACTGCTATTACCATACACCAAGAACATCCTCTTATGTTCTTCACTGCTTCCCTTTTTTTCTCCAGGATTGGATTAATTTCTGTTTACTACAACAAGTGTAAAATCAACATCTGGTCTGGTATATGACATCACACGATCGACCTAGTTGCCAAAACAATTGAAATATCATTCACGCAAGTCTCTCTCTTCATCAGTCTAGAAGACATCTCATTAGAGAGGGTGACTCCATCACATGCGGGTACACAACCACGCTAAGAGTCGTCCATTCTAAACCTTTTTAGAATGGTGTCCAAGTATCCTGATTGGAACACTTCCCAAATCTAGATCTATCAACATAGATCTAGTTACCGGAATTCTCGATATATTATCAATATCCTCTGTAGAGAAACACCCGTGACAACCATAGTTTGATTGATTGTAGTATAAGAACATCACTTCCTATCAGGAATATGTCATCCATGATAGTACTCCCTACATCTTTCTTACCAGGTTCATCTGTTGTTTTGATGAAGTCAAACACCTTGACTGTTATATCAAAACAGATAATCTAGCTCTACTATGCTTGCTTTAGTCTATAAATAGATATAAGCAACATGCACACTTTCTGCTGCTCCCACCGACTATGATATCCTTCTGACGGAGTCATATACACGTGCACTTCTAAATTCCCATTTAGAAAAACGTTATATTCATCCACATGCCATATCTTATAGTCATGAATAGCAGCAGTGGTAAGTAGGGTCATCATTACTATGATGTTGACCTTCCTGTCACCATCTATGAGAAAACCGAAGTATCTCTCGGGTGGCTGAGGTCACCTACAAAAAATCTGCGAAGTGGCTAATAGTTTATCGGGTCCAATTGAATCTCTAGGTCCTACTAAATTTTCAGTAACCATTTGTGGTTCTGGAATCACTTCCAGTTTTACCATACTACCACTAATTTCTTATGCAAAGAAGTACTTTTTATAAAAAGGCGACGAGTCAAGAACAAACCAATTTTTAATCTTGAAAATGGTAGAAGATAAACCCTTGCTAAAGTTTGGGATAACCCACAATTTGCCATTACTGAAACATACCTTCATTATATCCGGATTCTGCTTTTAAACAAAAATCAGACAACTATATATCTTAACTATATCAAGATATGCAACCCTTCTATATCCATATAGAATCAAAGACACTAATTTAGATGGAACCATATTCAATTTGCATGTAGCTGTTTCCATTGCATATACCTAAATGGAAGAAGGCCACATAACATTACTCATCAAGGAGCGCATCCGCGGATGAGAAATCTGAGAGAGAGAATCAAATTCTCAATATTACTACAACGGAATATGTAGCATAAGTATCTACATTTTTGATCACTTGGAAGAATCGTGATACTTCCAACGTTTGGTGCTCTACTTTATTCTAATTCTCTATGAACTTTTCAAAATCTTTGGACCTTACATTTCAACAAATGCGTGTCTAAAACCAGATAATTCATAGGTAAATCGGAATGAAGTAAGAGTACCGACCCCTTATCCATTAGAACACCAGACAACATACATTACCATGTATAATTCCCAATATTTCAATAACTCAAATTCCGTGTGTTATAAGTTGAAAAACTGTATTTTGGTTAAGAACATCGATACCGTTATTCAATGCACCTTACCTTATTCTCAACTGATAAAAGTAAATGTCCAAAACATGTTTTCAAAATTTATATCTCACTTTATTAAATAAAGATACAGATATATCATTTTAAAAATTGGTGCATAACAACAGTTATTCAAAACCAAAAGTTTGTCGTTAGGCAAAACCAGGTGATTTCCCCAATAATATCAATTACTACAAATTCCAATATTGAGGATAAAATCACTAATTTCCCAATATTCTACCATTTCTCATCATCTGTAATGCCTTAAAGATGTGAGATTCTAATCCGGTATACATATACACAGGAGTCAGAATTAATTGAGAAAACAGTTTTCAATAACAACCATACAAAAAAATCGAAACATAAAATGATTCAAGAGGGTGGCCGGGTATTCCTAATAATGCCTTTTCTACTGTCCAGATTTATGACATTAGTTGCAATTTCCTTGCCCTCATCTCAATCTGTCACGCCCCGCTTCCCAGTAGACGGAAGCGGGTACGTGACGAGACTCGCGACATATTTATTTCGAGAAGATCCTTTCCCGGAATAAATACGCTAACCGTAATTGAGAAATATAAAATGATAAGAAATTAACATGAGATTTAAACTTTAACTTTATTTACATTCGAACTTGATACATTTACAATACATGAGTTCAACCGAAAGGGAAATACAAAAAAAGAAATGCCTAAATAGGTGGCATACACAAATTGAAAGAAAATGATAACTTGTCTAGGCCTCAGTCGCGATCTGATGGTGCTCCTCCTCTATGGTGTCCACCTCCTCAGTCTCCACAGTATCTGACGAACATTCCAAGAAACAAAGGTGGGTGGAATACCCATCAGCAAACTTTCGCTCGGTAAATTCCTAAGAAAAGGGGTGAAGTATAAAAGTATAATGACAAAGATTAAATGGATATGTCACGTCCCGCTTCCCAAGATACGTAAACACGGCACGTGACAGAGCCAACCATGCTACCTGTGGCTATGAATTATCCCTGCACAGTTACATTATGGATGTCTATCGGATTTCAAGAACAGTAAAATATATAATCTAGCTAACACATGTCCATCTGCCATAATAAATAAAATCAAGAAATAGGTGTAGCGGAAATGAATCAAGATCCAATAAACAATAGCATCTGAATCACGTCCCAATATGGGCTAAAATCAATAAGAATAAAACTGCTAAAAAAAATAAACTAATCATCTCTAAACTAAATAGCTAGCTCCTCATTGCTCGGCTTGATGGCTAAAGTACTCATGTTCAGCCTGCGATAAAGGTAGAGGAACTGGGCCATGCAAAACCCAGACGTCGGTGCGTCATAAACATCAAAAGATTAGTAATAACCAGGATATGATAATGTGATTAAACATGCATGTAAATGATAAATACAGATATAAAACAGTAAGGTATATGTATGTGATGTGTATCCTAAAGTCTGTGCTTCTAGGTTATCTATTTTAGAAGTTTTTGAAATCAATTTAATGGAATCGTCGATGTAACTCAATAGTATCTCGTGCGTGCCTGGGACCACGGTCAAGACTCTCGGGCTGAATCTGAGATGTGCTGCTAAGCAGTAAACAGGTAACATGTACAGACGAATGATGTCAGCAGCATCATTCCGGGGCTAGCCGAACCCGTAGAGACCGATCAGTATAAATATCGAACTGTTGAGTTATAAGTCAGATTTCATTATTGATTTCCCCTTACTCCCCAGGTTTTGTGTTCAAGTCAGGTATTGAAGATGTGAAACTAATGCCAACACAGAATCAAGCAGGTACATGTCTTGTCTATGTAGACAACAAGTCACGTCCGATAGGACAACAAGCCAGGATTGTCGGCATTAGCAATAAGATCCAAGTAACAAGTCTGGCAGTGTGTCGTGTACATGCCATGTAATGTATATTAACCAAAATAGATACCAAATGTAAAACTGTAACCAGTATCGAAATACGGTAAACAAAACTGATGGCAGGATGCATATGTATCTATCTGTAATAACCATTATACGTCTATTACCATGTATGATGCAATCTAGATAGCATATTGAACTAATATAGTATTATAATAATGTTGTGATGTTCCAGCATGCAACTAGATAAACTATTATCAGTACGGATATAGACAGATACTGAAAAACGGTAAATCAGTAATTTCTGCTGAATAGTAAAACAAATGTACTATCATTTATTAAATAAATATTGATATAGTAACATAACATGTTGCAAGTTTTGAACTTGCTTGATCGGATCTCATGTTGAGATACGGATAACACGTCCAACGTCGAAATAACGTTGTGATGCTAAACTTGCGTGTGCAGGACTGGACCTGGCTGAGCAGTGACGTGACGTGATGACTGGGTTAGACGACAACGGTGACTAGGTCGTTTGCATCATTGGCGACGCGCACAACTCCGGCGAGACGGCCGGCCAAGAAAAGAAAAGAAAGAGAACAAGAAAATAAAGAAGAAAGAAGAAGAAGTTGATGTGGAGTTTCTGGTAAGTGGTGACTGCAGATGTGGCGACGGCGACGAGGGGCTGTCGTCGACGAGGTGGCGAGGGTATGGATGTGAAGGTGATCGAGGGTTGGAGCAGGGTCAGTGGTGGTGTTCTTGGGTGCTAGAAAGGCGAGGAGGTGAAGAGAGTGGTTGGTGGGGACAGGTTTCCCGACGACGAGGGTTTCCAGCGACGAGGTATGGGTTTCTTGGGTCGGGGAAAAGGTGTAGGGTGTCATCGGGAAGGAGGAGAAGGAGGAGGTCTTAGGGTGAGGAGGAGAAGATGGTGAGGGGGTGAGGACGAGGGCGAGAACGAGGTGAACGGCGGCAAAGGGTGGCGTGTGTAAGTTAGGGTTTCTGGTTTTGTGTTTCGCGAGAACATGAGAAGAAGAAGAGAGGAAGAGATAGAGAGTAAGATTTGAGTTTTATATAAATTATTAATATATTATGTTATATATATAGTGTATAGAGAGAGAGAGAAAAGTAAGAGAGAGAGGGGTAAGATTTTATAATTAAATTAATATATTATATATTATATATATAGTAACAGTTTATAATATTAGTTATATAAAATATTATAATATATATTATAGGATTTTACAGCTAATACCAGATTACTCCGAATATTACCCGTGTCCCCTCTAAAAATCTAGTTTTTCAATATGGAGAATATCTGTAAAAGTTTAAACTATAATGTGATATTCTGTAAATAAAAATATATACCCCCAAGTACGAATCTACGTAAATATACGTAGCGATCAATAACAAGTATGTTTTAACAATTAGGGTATGAACAAGATATATGGGTGCAACCACATGATATAGGGTGTGATGACATGTAAGGCTAGATACAAAAATATGTTTTGATTTTATTTTGTATTATTAAAATATATATGGAATATATTATATATATGTGTGTGTATAATAAAATATAGATTTGCATGGATCCTCTGTACTAGCAAATATTTGATGTAATCTTGAATCATGATAGGTTTCAAACATGCGGGTCGGATCGGATAATAACCACAACTATCAATTTCACTATCCGCAACCCAAAAGAAATAATGATAAAGAATTTTACCGCAAGATTTGAAACACACTAAATATATAGTATAACAAATATAAGCATAGTATAGTATAGCCGTATAGTGTAGGTATAGTGAACATGTAGTGCATGTAAATGTCCTAAAAGGTCTCTACATGGTAACTAATTTAACGTAAGTTTAAGGATGAATGTCAACCAATCTCAAGAGTGTTCTCGAACCCAACATGCTGTAATTCAGGGGTAAGGAACCACGGGCCCGAATCAAGTGTTAGTAACGGGACTTCAACCTAGTATCAAAATATTCTAAACTGAACAGGCTATAATTTAGGAGTAAGGAATCACGGGCTCTCATGATAGCTTACTTGTGTTAGTAGACATGAATTCATGATCTATAGGGACTCCTGAGATTTCGTTGGATTCTCACTTGAACTACCCCAACACCTCGTGTATTCTAAATTACAGTTAAAATTACCAGCCTTGCTCGAATCTATGAATACATCAAGTTTCAAGATTGAGTTCATGTCAATGTCAAGTATTCGTGTCAAGTGTTCATGTATTCATGTCAAGTTGTATTCATGGTTAATCAAGTCAGTTTCAATAGCAGCCATTGTGTTTTGGTATTTATATTATGTTCATGTCAAGTCATAGTATTATAGTATTCAAGTTTTGGGATATTCAAGTTCAAGTGTTCTGGTTCATGATCAAAGGTTCAAATTTATGTTATAGTTTGGATTCTGGTTGACTTTGTATTCAGATTAGAGTAAATATCTTATAAAAGGATTTAGCTCTTGAATTTCTTAAGTTCGGGAGTAATCAGACAACTGCTGCACATGGACGGCAGGATTTGTGTCTTTTTCCAAGACAATTGCCATTGATAAATCCGTTAAACTTGTTGAACTTGAATAGGCAAGCACTCACTTTCTCCGGCTCTATGGGGCTCAAAAGAAATGATACCGCTTAAACCTATATTAATCTAGAGTTCTTAAATATTTAATATTGTGATTTACATTGTATTTATATTGTTTGCATTTTTCAAGGAGGTTTTATGGAAAATACTTTAATATTGTTTCAAAATAAATCTCGAGAGTGATTTATAATATTTAGAGTTTTTATGAACATGTATTTTAATTGTTGTGGTGTTTTAATGATAAAACCCAGTTTTTAAAAGTTTATGGTATTTTAATAAAACTAGCTCTTTTGGAAACTGATGGTATTTTATTAAAATTTTAATCTTTCATTTTAAAATATAGTTTCATAATATATTTTTATTGAAAATACGAATTCATAGTTTTATATAATTTTCCAAAGTTTAATTTTGTTTAGAAAAGTCGTATTTCTTAAAAAAAACATATTTTTAATTCCTTTCGAGATCGAATTCTCCGTGAAGAGCTCTGTATCTCACTCTACTATTTCAAGGACGTGCGATAACCCGCACCATCCATAGATGGGTTCCCCTAAAAGGGTTGTAGTGGCGCAATCGCATTTTATAAAAGTGATGGTATTTTAATGTAAATTGTTTCTTTTAAATAAAATTTAACCAAAATATCGTGCTATGAAACCATAGTGTTGTGAGTAGGGTAGGTCGTTACCCCGTGAGATTTCTAGAGGTATATATTTCTAGGTATCGATAAAAAGGTTTCTTTTAAAGTTCATGATATTTATATGAAAAATGTCCGATATGTATGTTTATTTCACATTAAATTGTGAACACATTAAAAGTAATGGGATGAATAATCTTTCAAGTGGTGTTAGAAGTATTTGTGTGACTTAGATTGGCCTATCAAAATATGATAAAAATGTTTTAAAGAAATGATTTTAAGGTTAACTCCACTTTGTCGGGTTTTTTTTGTTTTAAATAATGGTGGGAAGAAATCGAATTGAGAGAGAAAGAGGAGGGACTTACTCGACAACCACTCATACTTGTACGAACGATGGAATGGAGAGAAGTGGCCTCAGTTTGAAGAACCGAGACCGACGGCACACAGAAAAATGTTCTGGTTGATTACAAGCAAGATAGGTTTCTATGCGTGGTTGTTACGGATTCTACGACGGCGATGATGTTGAATAGAGGCGATGTCGTTGGTGATAATGGTAAGGAGGTAGAGGATGCTTGGCAAGGTACGTTGTCATCGTGGTGGAATGGAGCTTCGATATCTATGGCGATGGTTCAATTAGGACTTGAGAGGAAAATAGTTTTGAGAGAGCTTTTTAAGATGGACTTTCTGTTTAATTTAGAGGGGAAGAGCTTGGAATAGACTATGGTATTTATAGGAGAAAGTATGGGGGTAGGGTGAATTAAAATGAGACATTAAAATGATATAAAAGAGTGTTAATATGGTATATGAAAGGTTGAGAGCTTTCTGTTTAATTTCAGAAAAATTAAATAGGAAAAAGGAGGAGTGGAGGGCTGAAGGGATCCACGGGCAAAAACTGGAGGGATTTGGTGCTATTCCACCCGCCGGTAGCGGTTTTTAAACAAAAACTGGCGGTCAAAAATGAGGCAATTGCCTCGTGGTTCGTACAGTACCTTCATTTGAGTATTTATGTCTTGTTTTTATTATTTTATTTATTTGCAACTCTTCGTTTCTCCGTGTAATGCACGTGCAACTCTTGGGCTTCCGAAAAATTAAAAAGAAAAATATTAAAAAATAATTGGAATTGATGGAATTCGAACTTGCAGATTATGGGACGGTAGTGTAGAGTCTTAACCAGTGAGCTACAAGGAGTTTCTTGTACATAAGTTATTAAAAATAAATTATAACTCGAAACTAGGACAGAAATACACTCTTTTATGTAAGGACTTTAGGGTCCTTACATAATCCCTTTATATATCTCTACATCTTACCTTCTGTACACCAAAGTTAGGCTTGATGGTTTTCTTTCTTACATTTCAGCACCAGCCTAAGATTTGAAAAAAGACTATCCAACAAGCTTAAATGGTGTACACTCCTAATATAAGGAGCGAAAATAACACGGAAGCTTACACAAATAGTCCTAGAATGGATGAATAGGACTATGCTAACTATATGCCTAAATTAAAAATTCTAACAAGCACTTGCTAATATAAAACACAATTGCAAAGATGATATAATACTAAGCAAACTATAATTGTGAACTATAACATATAACAATATATAAAGATCACAATCAAGTAAGAGTGAGCATATAGAGCAAAGATAATCTAGCATGCAATTTCTGTCAATGAAAACTTGCAATCAAATATGCACAATATAAATAACAAGTAATAAAGAAGAGATATAAAGAAATTGCAAACTCAAGACACAAGAGATTTTTAGAGTAGTTTGGGAGATCCCCTAATCCACTTTCTTTAGGTGTACGAGCCCGTTCCACTAAACGCGTCTTTTTCGGAGACAACACGTTACCCGTAAGCAACCCACAACCCCACTTCCGGTGGAGGCCTAACCAATACATCTTCTCAAAAGACTACACGTTGTTCGCCACTACGAACAACATTTCTTACAAGATCTTATTTCTTCTCTCCCCATACAACCACACGTTCTCACACTTGAGCACTTCTTCTCTCAACAAGCACTTCTCTCTTACAAGGCACTCTTGCACTTAAGAATCCTCTCAAAGAAGAAAGAAAGCAAAATACAAGCTTAAGATTACTCTCAAAGGAGTTTTACAATAGAAGCACCAATACTCAAGAAGAATGGAATATCAAAATAGAAGCTTTTGAGTGATTTTGTGTGTGAGGGTGATTTTAGATAAGCAAATGAATATTTGATCAAACTCTCATAAGAGATGAGGTTTTTATTTTGAAGATCACTTTAGAATATAGGCAACTGAAATTTCTAAATGATTGGAGCTCAATAAACCAACCCAAAACTCTTTTATAACCCCCACATAAAAAACTAGCTGTTATAACTCAAATCGGCATTTTTCCAGTAAGAACAGACGTCTGAAGAACAATAGGGCAGACGTCTGAAGTTTTAACAAAATAAATCCCAACGGCTATATTTTCAAAAACTTCTACTGCAGACGTCTATCGAATATAGGTTCAGACGTCTGCCGTGGGTTTTCAAAGATGGATAATGAAAGTACAAAAAATAAACAGACGTCTGAAGAACATGGGACAAACGTCTGAAGAAAAAATGATTTTCAAAGATTTTAAACTGCAGACGTTTGTTGCCTATATCGTCAGACGTTTGTTCCTTAAAAGAAATCCATTCCAATGAAAGCACAGAGAACAAACAGACGTCTGAATCTTATAAAAATATGCCATATGAAAATACAGAGAAAAGACAGATGTTTGAACAAGCAAAGGACATACGTCTGAAGCATAAAACGTATGAAAACTGATATTTCATATATTTAGGGATTTTTTCAAAATACAGAAAGACGACAGACGTCTGAATCATATGGAGACAGACATCTGAAGTGTATAAACTCAGAAACTTGTGTTTTGTGATGAAAATCAATTTTAAATCGAAAACCCCAAAGTTCATGCAATGTAAAACATTTGTGGAAGCATGTGTGAGTGTTGAAGACCTCTAATTGATATAAACCATATTCTATAAAGTACTTACAAAGATTCCTATGTCGGTATCGCAAATTCTTCAAATTATTGAATCTTTGTCGTCTCGTGCTCTCAAACTTTGACGTGTGCTTGAACTTGGCTTCATAGCTTCATAACATCAAATTTGGACATGTCACTCACAAGCATTGGTCGATAATTCTTCAATTTGACTTCGACTCATTAACGCTTCAAACTAGGGTTTGGCCTCTTGTTGCAACCCTCGTTTGAGATACGCGATTTCGGGGCCCTAAACAATGGAATTTCGCGATTCCGAGATACGTCAATGCAATGCTTATGGAATATTCATTTACCCAGACGATTTTGCGAGGTCTTCGATTTGGCTAGTGGAACGCCCTAATTGGACAATATTTGACAGTTCGGGTTATATCACTTCTTAGCTATTCGTAGCTTGAACTCTTGAATTCTTATTCCTCGGCTACTTAGCTTCACGAAACTTGAATTGGCAGTTTGAGAAGCACTCGTCCATATCCTCCAACCTCCATTAGATATGAAGTTTAAGCTCATTTTCCTCCATCCTCCTTTATACACTTTTGTCGTGAGATATCCTGAATATCCTGAAAACCAATCTCAAACATGACCAAACATATCATATACAGTATTATGAAATATAAGGAAGATAGTAAACACAAGTATATGAACATTCATCGTTTTTCATATCACAATCATGAATAGTATATCAATATCAAGATATAACTCAAACTCAAAACATGAGATATTGATATACTGAATATATATACATGCTATAAAAGAAGCAAGATATAGATCACATGTATATACAAATTCATATTGTGAATTACCAAAACAAAGAATGAGAGCAATATATCGATATCAAGAATATAACACAAGTATATCATGAGATATTGATATATTACTCGGTATACACAAGATATAGGATAAGCAAGTTAAACAACAAGTGTATACGAGTTTAGTTTCAATATGATAAGCAAGTGACACTAAACGAACTATTTATATTTAAACAATCATCAAAACTAAATAAATGGATCATCGAAATTCATAAGTTATCAATCTACCCCTTTTTGATGATGGTAAAACATGAATAGGAAATAGTATATCTATATCAAATAAAACCAAATTTCTGATATCCGATATCGATATACTAACACTTAATAACACGACTTATCAAGTTATTAGGGGTCTGACGTTTACCACCCCCAAGACCCGTTATGCGATACTCTTAGATGAATAGACTGGACTGTACGGAGATTATCATGGATAGGATCAGTAAGGATTCGGATGAGCTTACTCGTCGGCCTTCCTTTCGACAGGTACTGGGTAGCCGTTACGTACAGCTAGTGCCGCTGACGTGCTTGTGGTTAAACCCACTGCCAACGTACTGTCGAGTCTTTAAAGTCCCACACAGAGGGTTTCTCTGGTTCGGGAGAAACGATGTGGTAGTCGTATGTTTATACGTGCAGGGTTCCGATCGAATGATAATACTAGCCGGCTTAGGATTAAGCTGGATTATTAAATCAGGTATTGATTTAATAATTTACATATACATATTTCGATATGTATATTTTAGTGTTATCCGGGTTTTTGATCGTACAATTGATGATACTGGCGGGCTTACGATTAAACCGGTTTGTTAAATCAGATATTAATTTAATGCTAGTATTATAGTCTTAGTATTATTCTAACTCTTGGGTATTTGTATTTAAGTACGAATACGGGTATGTATATACGGTAAAAAGTATTTTGTATTTATGCAAAATACCTTCTAGAAGATAACACCTCATTATGTATATTTCCATTTATCAAAAATGGAAAATGAGGTGGAGGAGTGACATGGCATGAAGCATGGCTTTGGTATTTATTGTGAATACTATTGAAGTATGGTTGTATTTTTAATAGGAAAAATGCTTCATATCTTCAAGACCTTATCCATTTATTCTCATTCTTAACTTGTCATTCTCTCTCCTCTTTTGAGTTCATTCTCTTTTTCATCCCTTATCATTCTCATGTGTTGAGAGCCAAAGGGATTTGAGATAGAAAATTACTACTAAACATCTCCACATCATCTAAGCAAACTAGATTAGCAAACTAGTTTGCTTAGTTTGCTTCTTTTTGAAGTAGGAGCTTGAATCAAGAACCTTCAGGTAGATCATCTAGGACTGAGGAGGCCGGCTAGGAGACCTCGAGGAGCTTAAGAAGAGGAGTGAAAACCCGAAAGACACGTGTCTTTAGGTATAACCTCTCTATCACAGTACCTAAACTCTTTTAGCTTTCTAGTTTTAATGTTTTGTTAGATTCTAGGTAGTGGTTTCTAACGCCAGTTTTTTAAAAGTCAAAATTTTTCGTTTCGCAATGGCCACGGTTGACGGCTAGGGTGCTAGGAATCCCAACACAAGTGTAGTATAATTTTTTATTTGGGCATATTAGTCGCATATTCCTGTTCACCCCCTCTACGAATACTTTCAATTGGTATCAGAGGTTGGTGCTCTTTTTGTTAAGTCTTACATCCTAAAATGATCTATAGCATCTTCTTTACAATCTCGCTCTTATCGAGATGATCTATAAATAACCCTCCATATTTTGCTGGTTCGAAATGTAATTTTTAGAAGGTTGTGATACAATGCTTTTTAGAATCTCGTGGTAGGAGTATGTGGTTAATTGTCGATCATGAGTACTCTATTACTACTATTGCTAAATCTATGTGGAGTACTCGTGATAAACATTTGTTTGTTTTGAACATTAAAGCTTTGAAAATTTTGCATTGTATTTTAAATTGTGATGTTCTTAACAAGGTTCTTCTTGCAAGATGGCTCATGATATGTAGTGATCGTTGGATCAGATATATGGAGAGAAAACCGATTGCTATAGAAGAGAGGATGCCAAGAAAATGACTCCTATAGCGACTTTGGATGTGCCTCCACAATGTTCAAACCTCAAGGGGCAATCTGATTCTATGGAGTCAACAAAGCGGTGTTTTGATCATGAGATGATAACTAATTCTACTTTTGATTTCTGCAAACTTAATCATGATCAACTATTAGATAGTTTTAATACCTTGCATGATAGCCGTATTTCATTAGCATCTAAAAACGTTTTGCTTGAAAATCGTATTTCTATCTTAGAAAATGATAGAAGAGATTTGATTTCTTATTGTGAATCTTTTGAGAATTTGAACAAAAATTTGATTACCAAATTTAGTGTTTTAACGCGTGCTCATGATTCTCAAACCGCTTTATTTGATAGATTAGTTGTTGAGAAAAATGAGTTGATTTCGAAACTTGACTTACATTGTGCTACTATTGATGCTTTAAAACTTGATAATGCAAATTTGGTTTTATTTTGTGAACTTGAGAATAGAAAAGGATGAGTCGATTACAAACTTTAAAAATGAGATTGATCTTTTAAAATCATTCATTCCGTCTCAAGAATCTCTCGCTTTAAAAAAATACTTCTCTCAAGATAGAAAATGAGTTTTTGGTTTTGTTCTTGCGAAGTTTTGAGAAAGGAAAATGTTGATTTGATTTCAAGTTTTAAAAACGAAATTGATTTGTTGAAATTGTCTATTATTTCTCAAGACTCGTTGATTTTTGAAAACTCTTCTCTCAAGCAACAAAATGATATTTTGAGCTCTTCCCTTGCTAATTTTTCAAATGTTGATTATTCAAAAAGAAATAAAATAAGAACAGATAAATCGCTAAATCGGAAAATCTATGCAATAAACTTCGGAGACTCCGTATACTTTATAAATGACCTTAGACAACGATCAACCCGGACGGGCGGCATGATGTCATGCTAACCCTCTCCTACAGATTTCTATGTCGTTTTCGAAAAGATATAGAAATAACGATTTTGATGCTCGGATCAAAAGTTGTGGGCTCCGGAAGTTGACCCATAAATCAACACAAATGTTTAAAATAGCTTGCTACGTGGCTCGCTATTTTGCATTATGTAACGTAACTTAGCCTCTTCGTAACATAGCATCGGAAAATAGGTTAAATACAAAGTTGCTTACATTTTTTTTCAAATAGGTTACGCTTTTTAATAAATAGTTTACGCCTTACTATGCGTACGCTGTTTTCACATAAGTTTGTCTGTTGAGGTTATTAAGTTTTTAGTATGTCTAATTTAAGAACTACGGCATTTTACAAGAGCTCTCAAACTCTTAATTTCTCACAAAGGTTCACTATAGCCCACAAGAGTTTGTTTTTACTTGATTACTTGATATCTGTCTTAAATGACCCCTAAAGTATTTGTAGGGATCCAATAAATGGTTCTAGAAAACTTCTAAAACTTTTAGACTATTTCTAAAAGAAGTGTAAAGTTATTCCAAAAAACAATTCTAAAAGATGTATAGAACCATTTCAAATTAATTTCTAAAGTTGCTAGACTACTTTTAGAAAAATTCTAGAAATTGGACTTGGGGTCTAAACTTGGGCTTGGGCTTGTATGATTTTGCATTACAAAAAACATCTTTATGTGCTTTCACCTGCTTCAAACTTTCTAAGGTTCTCCGAAATGAGTATTACAATCATATGATGACAATTTTTTAAAATGTTGTTTCTTAATTGTAATAAAGGTTTTTTTTAGCACGGCCTCAAATGAAATCCCGACTCATATTTTTATTTATCAAACAAGCATAACAAGTACAAAATGTAGTGAACACAGCTTACATGAATCTGAGTACAACTCTCAGTAAGAAAGGAATATAAGAAACAGAAATGAGACGACAAAATAGTGAGGGAAATAAATTACAGCATAAGAGAAGTTGAAGAGAATTTAGAAATTGCAGCAGCTCTTTATCATCTTGTATATGATCTTTTTTTGGTACTCTTTTTTGCCCTTTTGTCATGTGGCTTGTGTTTCGGAAGAGAGTATAGAAATTTACGGTATTCATGTGGAATTTAATTTAGCCTTTGCTAAATATTGTTCGCTAAATTTGCTTCCGATTTGCGAACCAAAACAATAAAATACAAACAAGCACATAACCAAACATGGCCACTTCACTCAACTAATCGAGAGTGATTGTAGCCATAATGTTCTTGTGCATGATTGATTTTATCTCCACTAATATTTTATTACTTAGCCGAGGTGCTTCTTTGGCCGAAAACCCTTTCGTTATCTCGACTATCGTAATAGGCCAAGGCCTCTGGCGTTCGGTCAATACCGCATCATGGCCATATTTTGGTGCAAGCTTTATTACATTGTGTCTTGACAGCTTTATTATATCACATGTTTTTGCTTTTCACGTACTTGTGAAAGTGTATCCTAGCACCACCATTTGGTCAAAACCGGCATCAAGCATGCATATTTCAAATTTTCATGGTGCTAAGCTACACTATCCGAAGATCTAACTAGATTATTATGGTTTCTATAAAAATATACAAAGAACTAATCTAAGTGAAAGAAACAACCACCTTTGAAGAACGTGTTCTTCACTTCTATAGCTCCGGGTAGTAGTCCCTACGACTCTTCTAGGCTCCACTTGAAGAATGAACAAACTTCCTTCGCGATTTTCGTGCCGAAGATCGAAGATGATCCATCCGAAACTTCTCTAATCCAAGCTACATCTTCATTAATCTTTCTTTAGTGAAGAAAACACCCTAAACTCAAGTGCTAATTAAGTGTAGGATGGTGAAGTTGGGATTCTAAGCTCACTTAGGATTTATCCAAAACCCTATGGTTCACATCACATATAAGGGTTAGGGCTTGGAGCATGAAGAAGAAGAAGATGGAGAGAGCTTAGGAAATGAACTCATGAAGAAGAAGAAGTCTAGAATCTCAAGTGAAGAATGGCTTAACAAAATACATCACTTATTGAAGAATGGAATAAACACCAATAAATAAATTGAACCATGCTTCAATAATGCAAGCAAATGAATAAACAAATAGAAAAGCCATGTCTCACCCATTCCATAAATATCTCCCTATTTTCCACCTCTTTATTCTATTTTCTAAAAATAGAAAATCCAACCATGCTTCATAATATATATATATTAAGTAAATAATTAGTGAGCAATAATATTAGTTAATATATAATTATATCAAATATAAATATACATCATATTATTAAATCAACACTTGATTTAATAATCCTGTTGTATCACATATAACGACTAATATCATTTATCTGTATATCACATTATCAAATCAACACTTGATTCAATAATCCGGTTATATCATATATAACCTAACCGATATCAAATTACCGCCAAATTAGAATACGGTATCACATACTCATATTTAATCAGGCCCCTCCCGCACATATCAACATATGTGCCCTACTTCGTTTCGCTTGAACTATGAAACCTCTGTGTGGGACTCTAAAGACTCATCAATACGCCAGCAGTAGATGATAATCACATCAGTCACCAACAAGCTATCAGGGGTACTAGCTGGACGTAACGGCTACCCAGGTATTAAGCAATTAGAAGATCAACAAGCAAGCTTGTCCAAACTCCCGTGAAGCCTATAAGTAACACTTACCGTACAGTCCAGTCTCTTCGTCTGATATGTTGCATATCGAGTCTAGGGGTGGAATCGTCAGACCCCAGTAACTTGATAAGTCATGCCGATGTATGGCTCATAACTTTTCAAGATAACACTTACCGGTAAATCCCATCAGCCCTGTCCAGGAACTTACTGTTATATCCAATCGAGCATAGCGCAATATCAACTCCCTATACCGGGAGAGACGAAACCCATCCTATCGCTCACTGCCTCCATGTGACTCGGGACTGTACCTAAAATCCACCTGTTGGCACGACTTCTTTGAGCCGTGGTAGGGAGGAAATCAAAGCACAGTGGGAACCATACAAGAAACTATGACGATCTCGGGTCTACAGACTAACCTGTACCAGTGTCACCAGAGAACTGCTATCTGATAGGTATGGTACCATCTAGGAGTTCTCGGCGAGTCCTGTTCGGTGTACCCATTCACTAATGAGCACATGTGTACAATCTTTGATGTCAAACACCAATGGTTATGGGATCAACCATCGCCCCCCTATAGGGTCAAGAAACGTACACACCAGTCTACTCTGGAATATCGATGCCCTGTCTCGATACTCCCTCGACTAGGAACAGTTAAAGGATGTGCTTGTGGACTACCCAGGCCCCACTAGTATGATCTGCATCATAGTTCTGGTAGTCAAGCAAACATCTTAAGGGCTTTATCAACATGAATCAGAGAGACGGTATAATAATACATGTGTACATGTTAAGATAAAGAGCAACCAGATAGCATACTATCATGTCGGGCAAAAAGTCCTCTATATATATGTCCAAGCATCCACTATATCATACAATAATGGCCTCTAGGGCATATATATTTCTAACAATCTCCAACTTGCACTAAGGTCAGTTGTTATAGTATCTCATACCCAACATCCCAAAAAGTCTCTCAAACTGTGTCTGGGGGAAGGCCTTCATGAGTGGATCCGCTGCGTTTCCTTCGTGTCAACTCTCCTGATCTCAATCTCCTGTCGATCTACTATCTCCCGGATCAGGTGATACCGTCTAAGAATATGCCTGGATCTCTGATGGGACCGGTGTTCCTTGGCCAAAGCCACAGCTCCATTGTTATCACAATACAAAGGTATTGGATGCTCAATGGATGGAACCACACCAAGTTCAGTAATGAACTTCTTCATCCAGACAGCCTCTTTGGCAGCATCGTTGGCAGCGATGTATTCAGCCTCCATCGTAGAGTCTGCTACGGTATCTTGCTTGGAACTCTTCCAACATACCGTCCCTCCATTGAGGGTGAAGACAAAACCCGAGACCGACTTACTGTCGTCCTTATCACTCTGGAAGCTCGAATCGGTAAAAGACTCCACCTGCAATTCTCCGTTACCATACACCAAGAACATTTCTTTAGTCCTTCTTAAGTACTTAAGAATGTTCTTCACGGCTGTCCAGTGTTTCTCCTCAGATTCTGATTGATACCTACTCACTACACCTAGTGAGTAAGCTATATCCGGTCTGGAACATAGCATCCCATACATGATAGACCCGACTGCCGAAGCATAGGGTATCCCTTGCATGCGAGCTCTTTCCAAATCATTCTTGGGAGACATCTCTTTAGAGAGAGTGATTCATGAGCAAGCGGGTAAATTACCATGCTTAGAATCTTTCATACTAAACCTCTTTAGTATGGTGTCAATATACCTAGATTCGGACAATCCTAACATCCGTTTAGATCAATCTCTATAGATCTTAATCCCCATGATGTAGGAGGTATCACCCAGATCTTTCATGGATAACTTATGTAATAAGAAGAGCTTGATCGAGTGTAGTATAGGAACATCATTTCCTATCAAGAGTATGTCATCCACGTACAATACGAGAAAAACAACCTTACTCTCTACAACCTTCTTGTATATACATGGTTCATCTACATTTTTTATGAAGTCAAACTCTTTGATAGCTTCATCAAAACAGATGTTCCAACTCCGCGATGCCTGCTTTAATCTGTAGATGGATTTAAGCAGCTTGCATACCTTTTCGCTACTCCCACTATCTACGAAACCCTCTGGCTGTGTCAGGTACATACTCTATTCTAAATCACCATTTAGAAAAGCGATCATGACGTCCATCTGCCAGATTTGGTAGTCATGGTATGCAGCAATGGCAAGTAGGATCCTGATGGACTTAAGCATAACGACAGGAGAAAAGGTTTTACCATAGTTGACACCTGGTCGTTGACGAAAACCTTTTCCTACAAGTCTAGTTTTGAAGGTCTCAACCTTTCCATCTACACCAATTTTCTTCTTAAAAATCCATTTGCTCATGGGTTTTACCCCTTCAGGAGCAACTTCCAAAGTCCATACTTTGTTGGTGTACATAGATTCCATCTCAGATCGCATAGCATCCAGCCATTTCACAGAGTCCCCACTTGTGATGGCCTGCTCGAAACTAGTTGGGTCATCATCTTCCATGATGCAGCCCTCGCTCCCACCGTCTATGAGAAAACCGTAGTATCTCTCAGGTGGATGAGGAACCCTGCTAGATTTGCGGAGTGGCTGAGGTTCGTCGGGGACTATCGAATCCTCCGGTTCCACCAAATCATCAGTTGTAGTTTGTATGGCTGGAACTTCTTCCAGTTCTATCTCATTACTACTAATTTCTTTTACAAGAAATTACTTTTCTAAAAAGGTGGCATGTTGAGCAACAAACACTTTTTGTTCCTCACTATGGTAGAAAAGATATCCATAAGAATTCTTTGGATATCCTACAAACTTTCATAGAACTGACCTTGCCTCGAGCTTGTTCGGATTTTGCTTTTTGACATAGGCCGGACAACCCCATATCTTAACTCGTTTAGGATATGGTCTCTTTCCACTCCATATCTCATATGGTGTTTTAGGCACAGATTTTGATGGAGCTTGATTCAATAGGTATGCAGCTGTCTCAAGTGCATAACTCCAAAAGAAAATAGGTAACTCAGCATTACTCATCATAAAGCGCACCATATCTAATAGGGTGTGATTCCTCCACTCCGATACTCCATTGTGCTGTGGTGTATACGGAGGAGTAAGATGAGAGAGAATCCCATTCTCTTTTAAGTAGTCTCGGAATTCCGTGCTTAAGTATTCTCCTCCCCGATCAGATCGAAGGATTTTAATACTTTTACCCGTCCGGTTTTCTACTTCGTACTTATATTTCTTGAATTTCTCAAAAGCTTCAGATTTGTATTTTAACAGGAACACATGTCCGGATCTTGAGAGATCATCGGTGAATGTAATGAAGTACAAGGAACCATTCCTGCCATGTATAGACATAGGACCGCATACATCACATGTATCAGTCCCAAGAGTTCAGTAACTCTTTCTCTGTGTCCCGTAAACGGAGTTTTAGTCATCTTGCCTTTGAGACATGACTGGCAAGTTTCATAAGATGTAAATTCAAACGGATTTAAATATCCATCTTTATGCAACTTAGCTAGTCTTGTCGCATTGATATGACCTAATCTACATTGCCACAAGAAGGATTCGTTCATTTCTGAACTTTTCCCCTTGTGTGTTATATATGTTTAGAACTGTAGTTTGATTTAGAACATATATACCATTACATAACGTACCAAACCCAATCAACACTTGATTTAGGAAAATGTTCATAACATTATCCTCTAATGCAAAGTTATATCCTTCGTTATGCAACAAAGAAACTGATATAATATTGCACATCATATTTGGTACGTAATAAGAGTCGTTCAAAATCAATGTATTACCATTTGGTAATACTAGGTGATATTCGCCAACTGCTTTGGCTGCAATAATTGCTCCATTCCCTACTTTGAGAGACATATCACATTTTCCTAGTTCTCTACCTCTCCTTAGCCTATATAACAAATTACATACGTGGGATCCTGATTCGGTATCCAATACCTAGGATGTAGGACATACTGAGAAACAGTTCTCGGTAACGAACACACCCGAAGAAGATGCATCAGTATGCTCTTACCTCGTTCGGGTTGCGTGGGAATCCTGATATTCCTCTATTCCTAGCCCAGACTTATGACAGTCATAAGATAGAGCGGAACCAACGTTCCCCACCTCAGTATAATAAGCGGGTTTGGTCAATACATCCATATAATTATCTTGATTAAGGCGCGTCATTGGTCGCTACCTGGAGAGAGAGAGAGAATGAAACGCTTTAGCGTGCGCTCTTTACAAGATTAGATTGGTTATTATCTTATCTAATCGGGATGGCTCCCATTATTTTTATCAAATCTTCCTTCAAACCCTAAAAGGTAAGATTAGCCAGGATTAATTACACTCTACAAGTTCGCCAATCGTTCAGCCAGGCAGGTATTGGTACTCCGAGAGAGTCTCCCCATGCTTTCGCATAGAACTAATTAAATAACCTCGTTTCCGTAGGGGCATAACCCCGTTAACACCTTTCTTAGACACCTACTAGATCAACTAATTGTAAAGTGGAAAACTCTCCCGGGAGTAACACTTACTCGCAGTGGGTATCAGGATCCAACTATCTTATAGAAGGTATGCAATTTCATTACAAATTTCAACACTTGAAATTCCTGATATCTGTTTGTACCCCCAAGCGATTTATGACCTTGCCAAGGTCAACAAACCATAAACCATAAGTCAAGTTCAACCTGTTCATTTCGTGATTGAATTAAACCCACCCGCACGACCCTTGACAAGGTCAACAAGGCCGTACGTCTACCTTAATCCAATCGCATCATATGCGGCAGATAAGCACTAATCAGCTACCGCACACTACTGCCTTGACAAGGTCAACTAACGTAGTACGAATACAAAATAGCACTTATCTGAAATGAAGAAGGGCTACGACTGGTTTTTAAGAAAAACCTTTAGCGTAATGAACTTGATATCGTTGTAGAATCTAGTGTTTGAAAAGGAGTGGTTTTTATAGCTTTTGCTAAAGAGGTCACTCCCGGTGACGGGATCTCAGCTCTTTCCTCATCGAATGAGGTGCAGGATATTCATCATGGAATACTACTATGCAAAGCAAGAACTAGAGAAGCTATCAAAATAAAACCGAGTGGGTTGTAGCATTTGCTAGTTTTGCTAAAGAGGTTACTCTCGGTGAAGGGATCTCAGCTCTTTCCTCATCGAATGAGGTGCTGACTATTCATCGAGGAATACCACTATGCAAAGCAAGAACTAGAGCTACCTTTTAAAAAAATTTGATTCCACAACATCTTTAGCTTTCTTTTCTTTCCATTAATCTCATTAATGAAGTCCCATCATTTATTTTTTCCTAAATATCATAGAAAAGAAACGAAATAGAACGTACGCTTATGCCATCCGCATTCGCCACGGGGCCCCATCATACACCGTTAGGTTACTTAACTAACGGCAGACCGGGGGCTGGACTAGCGCGGGTGCAAAACATAAGCAACGTTTATTATATATATCATATATATATAGCTTTCGTCTCACGCGGTTATATCATCACATCACAGAACTCAAGCAGCAGAAGTCAACATATGAAATATTGGATATTCTAGGAGGTCCGTGTATTAAATTAAGCCAGTAATAAAAAACATGGATTCCACGGTCGTGATGAATAGCCAAACCCACATCTCTAGACCCCTACGAGAGCGAAAAGCAACCCTGCCAATTCTAGAGTTAGGAGACCCGGTCTCGACTCCTCGAGATGGTCTCCTACTGAACTCTAGAACCCGGTTACTTGTGCTCCCCGTCTTGGGTCTATCCTAGTGCGGAAAAGTAAATAATATACATCAATGGTGACATCATCCTTAACCCGGAAGTGTTCCAATAGAAGAATATTACATACATTTTTACATGAATGAAAATAGAAAAACTCTTATCTCACGCAAAACCCCCCGGCTATTGAATCACGACGATCCAATATAACATATACAACAACACATAACATCACATGTCATCAACGTAAGTAAATATGCGTATTCCGAATTCCGTTGACATATAGCAACGAGATCGGGGATACCCTACATATTACACTTACGGTCGCATAAAAGAAATGAAAAACTACAATATTTAGAATCCGCAAATACCTTAGACATCATAAACCCGGAATATCTCATATTCCGAATTCATGCCTAACCCTATAAACCTTGCATTTTTGCCTCAAATCGAAAACACTTTTCAATAACTTAGTCGAGTAATTCAACAAGATTCCCGACTACCTGATCGAATGCTCATCGAGAACTTTAGTAGATGGTCACACCCCCGATGTCGTCGACGAAGTGCACTTAGGAGGAACACCGTGGCCACGAGCACCTGAGTGGATGCTTTTGGCAACGGGGTTCTCCTACAGTCACTTTGTTGGGGCTCTGAGGCGTGGCTATCTAGTAGTGTTACCCGGTGAGTGTTCACGTACTATATGCGATTGCGACAGAGTTTTGATCCGAAATAAAATTCTGTGGCAATCGATTAACCGAGAATAAAACGCTATATTTATCATTCACTAACTAGTTTTCACAAAACTAATTTTTGTGGATTTCAAATATTGTATCACATATCATAATAATCTATACGACGTTAAACATTTCGATCGATTTATCAAAAACCCAGAAAACACAGAGACCTCAACAATTTGAGCATCACTAAAAACATCCAGAAAGTGCCAAATATAACAATGGAGCAGCACAAGAAAAACGGTGCCATCATGCCACAAAATTGCGGCGGAACCACGGCCAAACATGGGATTAGCCGCGGTTCCACGGCGCTTTGATGGAATTGGCGCCTCAAATTTCTTGGGGCTCCATTAAATACCCTGCACGAATTTCTACATATTTTTAATCTCGAAAATTTCAACTTTTGAAAAATCGATAGAAACTTGTCAAAAACCGGGCTTCGAAAACCGATCGAACACTTTATCGTCGTAGAGACATACCCTAATGTTCTAGCTTGGCTCTGATACCATGAAAGTGTATTCTAGCACCACCACTTGGTCAAAATCGACATTAAGCATGCATATTTCAAATTTTCTTGGTGCTAAACTACACTATCCAAATATCTAACTAGATTATTAGGGTTTCTATGAAGATATACAAGGAACTAATCTAAGTGAAAGAAACAATAACCTTTGAAGACCGTGATCTTCAATTATATAGCTCTAGGTAGTAGTCCCTACGACTCCTCTAGGCTCCACTTGAAGAATGAACAAGCTTCCTTCGCAATCTTCGTACCGAAGATGATCCACCCGAAGGTTCTCTAATCCAATCTAGCTCTTCACTAATCTTTCTTTAGTGAAGGAAACACCATAAACTCAAGTGATAATCAAGTGTATGATGGTGAAGTAGGGGTTCTAAGCTCACTTAGGATTTATCCAAAACCCTATGGTTCACATCACATGTGAGGGTTATGGCTTAGAGCATGAGGAAGAAAATGGAGAGAGCTTAGGAAATGAGCTCATGAAAAATGAACAAGTCTAGAATCTCAAGTGAAGAATGGCTTAACAAAATACCTCACTTACTGAAGTATGGAATAAACACCAATAAATAAATTGAACCATGCTTCAATAGTGCAAGCAAATGAATAAACAAATAGAAAAGCCATGCCTCACCCATTCCACAAATATCTCCCCATTTTCCACCTCTTTATTCAATTTTCTAAAAATAGAAAATCCAACCATGCTTCATAAAATATATATATATATATATATATATATATATGTATATGTATATATGTATATATATATATTAAGTAAATAATTAGTGAGCAATAATATTAGTTAATATATAATTATATCAAATATGAATATATATCATATTATTAAATCAACAGTTGATTTAATAATCCGGTTTTATCACATATAACCGACTAATATCATTTATTTGTATATCACATTATCAAATCAACACTTGATTCAATAATCCGGTTATATCACATATAACCTAACCAATATCAAATTACCGCCAGATTAGAATACGGTATCACATACTCGTATTTAATCAGGCCCCCTACACATATCGACATATGTGCCCTACTTCGTTTCACTTGAACTATGAAATCTCTATGTGGGACTCTAAAGACTCGTCAATACGCCAACAGTAGGTGATGATCACATCAGTCACCCATAAGCCGTCAGCGGTACTAGCAGGACATAACGGCTATCCAGGTATTGAGCGATTAGAAGATCAACAAGTAAGCTTGTCCAAACTCCCGGGAAGCCTATAAGTAACACTTACCGTACAGTCCGGTCTCTTCGTCTGATATGTCGCATATCGAGTCTAGGGGTGGAATCGTCATACCCCAGTAACTTGATAAGTCATACCGATATATGGCTCATAAAGTTTCGAGAAACTACTAATAACACTTACCAGTAAATCTCATCAGCCTTGGCCAGGGACTTACTGTTATAGCCAAGCAAACATCCTAAGGGTAGTATCAACATGAATCAGAGAGACAGTATAATAATAAAAGTGTACATGTTAAGATAAAGAGCAACCAAATAGCATACTATCATGTTGTAACGCCTTGAAAAGTCGTTTTGGTGTTTTCCTGAAAATCGGTGAAAATTCGGTATTTTTCCGAAAACCGTCCTTTTTGTTATTTTGCAGTTTAGGACTAATTATACCTAATTTTGATGGGTAATTGCTAGTTTTTAGTAGCAAATGAGTTAATTATGAAATTCTGGTCGTTTAAAATTTTTCCCTAATTTTTCAATTTTTAATATTATTTTAAGCCGGTAAGAAAATACATTAAATTAGCGATAAATACAAATTTAAATGGGCTAAATTTAAGCTTTAAAATCATGTTAATTAAAATCTAGTTGTAACATAAATTTTTAGTAATTTATTTTAAGTTTTAACTAATTTTTATTATGGAAAACGAAATTTATTGAATTTAAGCTTAAACTTGCAATTTTTGACTTATAGGGGGTCTTTTTGCATAAAATTTCTTTTGTAAAACCCCTCTCTCTCTTCCCTCAGCCCTAGGCCGGCCCATTTCCAGGAAACCCAAGAAAAAAAAATGGTTGCCTCTTTGACTTCATTTTTGTGTAGAAAAGAGGTTTTTTTTAAAGGATTTTGGACTTTTTTTATTAGGTATGGTCTTTTGGTGGGTTGGTAGGAGTTGACCAAGACTTTCCCACACACCCCACACCCTCCCCTCTCCTTCTACTGGCCGAAAATTGCTGCAGAAGCCCCCTTCATCTTTGTTCTTCTCTTTTTCTTCAAAAATTCATTAAGTTTGCTCCAAATTTCAAGCAAAAACTCACAAATTAAACCCCATTCTTCATCTCTTTTTCCTTCACCTCCCTTGCTTGGATCATGATTCTATGAGGCCATCAATTGAAGCAACTTTCTTCTTGCTAGATCCATAGATTTGAGGTATAATTTCTACTCTTTTAAGTTAATATGGTTAGAATTCTTTAATCTAGTTGTTTAGTGTTAATTTAGTGCTATTTTCATTCTAGTGTTGTTTAAAGTTAATGGTTGAGTTAACTAGGGTTTCTTGAAACCATTATTTAGTTAATTAAATCTATTTTGCTATCTAGTTGTTGCTAATCTAAGTTAATGAGGTTACTTTATTTGTGTGGGCTTCAAATTAGTGTTAATTTGGTATTGTCATGTTTAGTTTTGGATTGAAATTGCTAATTATGAAAATCAAGAAAGGTTTTGTTTATGGAAATTAGGTTTTTAAGCATTGCTAATGGTTTAAAACTAATGTAGTGGCTATCTATGGTTAACTTGGGTGTTTGCGCGAGGTTGTGTGCACTTTTTCGCAAATCCGCGAAGTTTGCACGATTTTGGATGTCTTTTGTGCTTACTAGTTTTTATTAAATTTTTGTGCTGATGTATTTGCGATGTCTTGATGACATTTTTAGCGTATCCTTTGACTTTTAGGATGCGTGAGTGCGGATTTTTTAGTGTTCGGGTTTTGGTTTTTCCGGGCGACCAAATCGACATTTTAGTAGATTTTTGCGATTTTCGCGTGTGTTCCGCGCACTTTGTGCACGTTGTACCTAGCTTGTGAACTATGGTATCTTCGTTTGGGTTTTGCGTCGTTCTTGATATGTAACCTTATGTTTGGTATTGATGTAATTCCAGGTTCGGTCGCGGAGACGTCAGACGCGGCTCGATAGGGGAAAGCGGTGATTGGACGTGACTAGCTAGGGATTCCTGTGAGTAGATGTAACATCTACGGGGGACTATCGTTGGATGGCGCAAGTCGCCCGATAGTTTAGTAGCTTAAAAAGATTCTTAGTAATATTAGTAATTAGGGGTTTAATACTTGTATGATTATTTGCTACATTCATGCCTTATATTGACATACATATACGAACCCATTCTATAGGACACATGCACCATTGCCAGGGTTTTTATATGCAGCACGAGCACTATTCATGCTTACACACACACCCTGGTAATTGCCATGCCACCACACTAGATAACCTTTAAATTGAAACCTTTTACTATAATTGATACTTAAACTCGCACTATTGCTTTAATTCCTTAAAATGAAATCGTAGGATTGCTATTCATGTGCATGTGCTTCATCATATTATTTGTTCATGCCTAATCTATTAATCACACATCGCAACTTGATTATTGATACCATATGCATTCATTATCATTGACATATGCACTTATGAAGATTTCTTGAGATTTTATGATATTTCTGGATTTCGGGGGAAAGCCGCAAAATTTCTAAACTTATTATATTTTTAAAATATGTAAATTGCGGTTTTCTAGTGATGTAAGTGTCGTCCACCATGAGTTTGCTGTGGTTTTGGAGATCCGTGTCGAGGAGTGGAGGAACCGTCACGGGTACATGGTGGGCCCGGTATGGTACCCCGGGGCAAGATGAATGTGGTGTTGACGTTGAGCCTGGCAGGGGACGGATTACCTACCGGTGACTGTTTGGCATGGCGGATATCCAGAGGATACCGACCGTGGCCGCGAGATGATGAGATTTTGATATTGAGCTGGGTCAGCCGGATGGCTGAGGCCAGAGATACTATGACATGGATATATGAGATTTGTGATAGTTTTGAGGTGTCGTTGCTGGACACAGGTTCTTGTTAATTCTATTGGTATTGTGCTGGTATTTCAAAAGAGATTCTTAAAAGGAAAAAACATGATTTCTTATACTTACACATTCAGATCACGAGTTGATTCGCATTGCATTCATACCTGCTAGTATATTCATATTGCGTACATACTTGCCATTATGTCCTGCCTTACCTGTATTTAGATGCTAGGATGCTTGTGTGCGTGCATACGATAGCCTGTGTAGATATTATTTATTACTCACGAGTTGGCAACTCATCCCCGTTGTGCCACAGCCTTTTTCAGGTCCGCTCCGTCAGTACAGTAGCGGCGGGCGCACTTGTTTCTTTTGCCTGGACTCGAGGTTTTGCTCTTAGGTGGGTTATTTTATTATTTTTGCACCACCTTGTATATTCTTTGTATCTAGAGTACTCCATCTACTGTATCTACCAGTATTATTGTATATTGACCTAGAGATGAGACTGTGAGGTTTGTGGACTTTTATGCTGTATTTTGGGGTCGAGCTCACTTGAGTCGACATGCTGTTTTTCTTATGCTTCATTATGATTATTTCGCATGTTGTTGCTTTATATTGCGTGGGATTTGTGACCGCCTTGTGGCGAAGAGCTAGCTCCCGCTTGGGGATGCCTTATTTGTTGGATTCATATATATTTTTGTTGTACCCATTTTGGGGGCCAGTATTTACAAAGGAGACTCTGCCGAAATTTTCGGAAAAATTGATATTGTTCTTAAAAAGGGTTTTACATGACTTATTTGATAAAACTCTCTTTCAACTGATTGGGTTTTCTTCACTCTTTTGCTTATTTGGTTTTGGTTTTCTGGGCTTTGGCTTACTTATTTTACGGACGTCTTGAGACGTTTCGTAAACTTAAGTGCCAGTCATGTTCCGTACCCTGCGGGTCGTGACACATGTCGAGCAAGAAAGTCCTCTATATATATGTTCAGGCATCCACTATATCATACAATAATGGCCTATAAGGCATACATATTCCTAACAACTTGTACTTAAACTATCTGCTCCTAAATTATCAGCAAAAAGTTTTCCATAAATTTGTCACCCATATATGATCGGTATATCGATCTATCATGCGGATCATTCATTTCTTTGGTTCATAAAATTGGCATTTCTAAATGTAAGTCAATGCCATGCACCCCACATGTTCGTGGGGGGGCGGAGTTTGCAAAAAATGATTTTTATATGCTTCGTAACATTAACTAAACTCCGGGATCGATACTAAACCGTAACTAACAAACTAACTCAGAGGTTTAACTACTATGTAAGAAATTTATACCTCAAGCTACTTGTCCTTCTTCTCCTCGTTGTCCTTCTCCTTGTCGTGAGCTCCTCAAAGTGAGAATGGATCGCGCCTCCTCATCGGCTTCTCCAAGTCGAAGAAGATCCACCCGAGAGTGCCAACCTTGAGCTTTAACCTCCAAGATGAGGTAACTAGGATACTTGGTGTGCTAAACTAAGTAGCCTAGAGTGAGTAGCGAGTGATTAAGGATCTAGTAGTCTCACAAACCCTAGGATTATCAACTTATGAGACAATTAGGGTTCTTGAGGGAGATGAAGAAAGCTTGAGAGGAGAGAGAATGTATTTGTGATAATGATAATTGAAAATGTCTCATATCAAGACTTTAAGGCAAATGAAAATATCTGACACAAATATCTCAAAATATCTCATAAATATCTAAGTCTTCATTTGCCTCAAAAGAGTCCAAGAAGCCATACTCAATTTTCACTAAAATACCATATAACTCCACCTTATAATTCCACATCATTAAGCATTTAACCTAAACGCTAATACATGTAATGAGGTGTACTCGTCTAGAAGCAAACTTGAGTAATTACAAGAATGCCCCTCTCATCCGTATATACATACCCGTATCCATATTCCGAGAAACACGAATACAATGAGACGAAACTAATCCAATAATCTAATACTAGGATCCGGCTTAAACCAAAGCCCACTAGTATTGTCCGTCCGAACATCATACACGCACAAGTACACGTATGTGATCGAACCCTATCGTAAAACCATATGACCTCTACATCGTTTCGCCCGAAGCAGGGAAACCCTCTGTGTGGGACTCTATAGACTTGACAGTACGTTGGCAGTGGGTTTAACCACAAGCACGTCAGCGGTACTAGCTGCACGTAACGACTACCCAGGTATCTGTCGATAAGAAGGCCGACGAGCAAACTCATCCGAACTCCTACCGAGTCTGTCTGTAGCAATCTCCGTACAGTCCGGTCTGTTCGTCTAAGAGTATAGCATATCGGGCCTATAGGGGCGGTAAACGTCAGACCCCTAAAAGCGCAATAAGTCATGTCGGAGTGCAGCCCAAAACACCCTGAGAAACTACTGGAGTACCTACCAGCAAATTTCGCTTGCCCTGGCCAGGGACTTTTGTAATGGCTTTCCGAATCACAGCGCGACATCAACCCCAAACACTGGGAGAGACGAATCCTATCTAACCGCCAATGCCTCTAAGTGCTTCGGGACTGCATCCAACTACTACCTGTTTGCACAACTCAATAGAGCCGTAGTAGGGTAGTAATCTAAGAACAGTGGGAACACACTTGAGGCGAAGTAGCAGTGTCAAGTCAACGGACTATGCTGTACCCATGTCACCTGGGAACTGCTACCTGACGATAGGTATAGTACCAACCAGCAGTACCTCACGAGTCTTGTCCAGTGTACTAATAACCCAATGAGCACCTACATACTATCTCTAGTACGACGTACTGATGGCTGTGGGACAGACCATCTCCCCTGCTGGCATAAGAAGCGTATACACTAGTCTACTCTGGAGTATCGATGCCCTGTCTCGATAATCCTACGACTAAGGACCTATATAAGGATGTGCTTGTAGACTACCCAGCCCCTACTAGTGTGACTGCCATCACAACGCTGGTAGTCAAGCAAAGATCCTAAGGGCTCTACCAATATGTATTAGCGATATTAAAAAAAACATACACACATATTAAGATAGATACAAACCAAGTAGCATACTACCATATTGAGAAAGACTGTCATAAATCTGTGTATATATCCCAAGCTTCCAAAATGTAATATACAAACTAGTACTATACAATAATGGCCTCTAGGGCATATTACACTAACAATCTCCCACTTGCACTAAGGCCATGTGTTGGTATATCGCAGACCTACCATCTCGAATAGCCTCTCGAACTGCGTCTGAGAGATGGCCTTTCTGAATAGATTTGCAGTGTTGTTCTCCGTAGCAACTCTCCGCACCTCGATCTCCCGGCGATCGACGATCTCCCTGATCAGGTGATACCGCCTCAAGATGTGTCTGGATTTCTGATGGGACCTGGGTTCCTATGCTAAAGTTATAGCCCCGTTGTTGTCACAATACAGAGGTATTGGATCAACAATGGACAGAACCACCTAAAATTCTGTTAAGAACTTCCTCATCCAGACTCCTTCTTTTGCGGTGTCACAAGCTGCGATATTCTCCGCTTCCATCGTCGAGTCAGCAACGGTGTCCTGTTTGGAACTCTTCCAACAGACCGCCCCTCCATTGAGGGTAAAGACATAACCCGACATGGACTTGGAGTCATCCTTGTCACTATAGAAGCTGGAGTCAGCAAAGGCCTCGATCAGGAGGTCTTTTCCGCCGTACACCAAGAACATCTCCTTAGTCCTTCTCAGGTACTTGAGAATGTTCTTTACTGCTATCCAGTACTTCTCCCCAGGGTTTGACTGATACCGGCTTACCACGCTTAGTGCGTAAGCAACATCTAGTCCGGTACACAACATTGCATACATTATAGAGCCTACCATAGAAGCGTAGGGTATAATAGACATGCGATCCCTTTCCAAATCAGTCTTAGGAGACATCTCTTCGGAGAGGGTGATTTCGTGACAAACCGGTAGATTACCGTGCTTTGAATCTTCCATACGGAATTTTTTCAGTATGGTGTCGATGTACCTGGACTGTGAAAGTCCCAACATTCTCTTAGATCTATCACGATAGATCTGGATCCCCAGAATGTAAGAGGCATCACCCAGGTCTTTCATGGAGAACCTTTGTGACAAGAATCTTTTGACTGATTATAGCATAGGAATGTCATTTCCTATCAAGAGAATGTCATCCACGTACAAGACGAGGAATACAACAGTTCTTGCTACAATCTTACTATAGATGCATGTTTCATTTGGATTTTTGATAAAGTCAAATTCTTTGACCGTCTCATCAAAACAGATGTTCTAACTCTGCGATGCCTGCTTTAGTCCATAAATGGACTGAAGCAACTTGCACACTTTCTCACTATTCCCACTCTGAAAGAAACCCTCTGGCTGATCCATATAGACGCACTCTTCCAAATTCCCATTTAGAAAAGCGGTCTTTACGTCCATCTGCCAAATCTCATAATCGTGGAAGGCAGCAATGGCAAAAAGAATCCGAATGGATTTGAGCATAGCCACTGGAGAAAAGGTTTCATCATAGTCCAAACCTGGTCTTTGACGAAAACCTTTTGTAACAAGTCTAGCCTTATAGGTTTCAACCTGTCCATCTACACCAATCTTCTTTCTGAAGATCCATTTGCAGCCTACGGATTTTATCCCTTCTGGAACAATGTCCAAAATCCATACTTTGTTGGTGTACATGGACTCCATCTCGGTCCGCATTGCATCCAGCCATTTTACCGAGTCTGCGCTCTGAATGGCTTGCTGGAAATTAGTTGGCTCATCATTATCAATGATGCAATCTTCTATATCCCCGTCTACGAGAAAACCGTAGTATCTATCGGGCGGATGAGACAGCCTACTACTCCTTCGGAGTGACGCGGGAATGTCCTGTTCTTTTGAAACCTCTTGTTCCACCATACTTTCAGTAATAGATTGTGGTTATGGAATTTCTTTCGGTTCTATTGTGCTCCCACTAGTTTAATTTTCTAAAAATTGATTTTCCAAGAAATGAGCATGACGAGAAACAAAAACCTTTTGTTCCTCTGCGTAATAGAAAAGATACCCCCTAGAGTTCTTTGGGTATCCCACAAACTTACACGGTACTGAGCGTGCTTCGAGCTTGTCTGCATGCTGCGTTTTAACAAAAACTGGACATCCCCATATTTTCAGATACTGAAGATAGGGTTTCTTCCCACTCCACATCTGATATGGTGTGGTAGGCACGGTCTTGGTAGGAACCTTGTTCAAAAGATATGCAGTTGATTCTAGTGTATAGCCCCAGAATGATCGCGGTAACTCAGCGTTACTCATCATGGAACGTACCATATCCAATAAGGTTCAGTTCCGTCTCTCCGATACACCGTTGTGTTGTGGCGTGTATAGAGGAGTAAGCTGAGAGAGAATTCCATTCTCTTTTAGATAATCCAGGAACTCGGCACTCAAGTATTCACCAACTCGATCATATCTCAGTGTCTTGATACTTTTGCCGGTTTGGTTTTCCACTTCATTCTTATATTCTCGGAATTTCTCAAAGGCCTTGGATTTATGTTTCATCAAGAAGACATGTCCATACCTATAGAAATCATCCATAAAAGTAATGAAATAGGGATAACCACTTCTTGCATGTGTAGACATTGGACCACACATGTCACTGTGTATGAGTCCCAAAAGCTCGCTCGCTCTTACTCCGTGTCTAGTGAACGGAGTCTTTGTCATCTTTCCTTTGAGACATGATTGACAAGTTGCATAAGTCTGATATTCGAACGGATCCAAATATCCCTCTTTATGTAACTTGGTCAACTGTGTTTCGTTGATGTGACCAAGTCTACAATGCCATAAGAAAGCTTAATTTAATTCTGAAGTCTTTCTTTTGTGTGTGTTCTGGACGTTGAAAACTTGTAGTTGGTTTAATACGTATATAACATTGTTTAGTGTACCTGGCCCAATCAGACCCTGATTAAAGTGGATGTTTACGACATCTCTTACAAATGTAAAATCATAACCTTCTTTAGATAACAAATATACAGAAATGATATTACAAGTCAAACTAAGTACAAAAAAACAGTTGCGCAAAACCAAAATATGTCCACTTGTCAACCCTAAGTGATATTCCCCTACGGACACAGCATCCACGCTCGCTCCGTTTGCAACCATGAGGGTTATATCACCGGTCTTCAGAACTCTACGGCTTCTCAGTGCCTGTAAAGAATTACAGATATGAGATCCTGGTCCGGTATCCAATACCCAGGAAGTAGAGTTGATTGACAGACAATTTTCAATTACAATCACACCTGAAGCCAAAGCCACAACTTGCTTCGAATCCTGGTTCTTGGCTCTCCAGGCCCTGCAATCCTTCTTCCAATGGCCCTTCTTATGATAGTAGAAGCATTCTTCCTTCCCTACTGTCGGCCCCGCAACTTTTTCCTTGCCTTTCGCTTCCACCTTAGTAACACCGCCTTTCGGCTTAGTGGGGGCCTTATTCTTCATTCCGTTGGATTTCGCCTTGGATCTAGAAGAGGAAGCTCCACCAACAAGGAAAGCGGGTGTTTCCCTGTACTTCTGCAGGGTGCCCTCAGCACTCCTCAACATGTTGAGGAGTTCCGGAAGTGTAACTTCTTTACCTTGAATATTAAAATTCAAGATAAACTGGGCGTGGATATAAGGGAGGGACTGTAGAACCAAGTCTGTATACAGCTCGTTCTCCAACGTGGTCCCTAGGTCCGCGAGCTCCTCAATGTAGCTGATCATCTTAAGGACGTGGTCCCCTACAGATGACCCGATAGCCAATCTCGCTTGAAATAACTTCTTCGAGATCTCTTATCTTGTGATATGAGATTGCTCTCCATATAATTCCTTGGTATGGAGGAATATGGATTCAAGATCCATATTCTCGTGCCGCCTCTGGTGTTCATTGTCCATAGAGGCCAGTACGAGGCACTTGGCTTTCGCACTGTCAATTTCCCAGGTCTTACGGATATCCTTATCCGCGACGCTGGAATCTGGACCTGGGACTTTGGGGGCTTTAGTAGTGAGAAGATAGCCCAATTTGTCATATGTGATTGCCATCTTGACATTCCTAAGCCAATCTTTATATTTTGGCCCCGTCAATATGTTTTTATCTAATAGTAATTTAAAGCCGGTCATCTTGGTCGCTGCAATTAGGAGAGAGAGAAGAAACACTTTAGAATGATGCTCTTGCAAGTTTAAATTGGTTTTTAGTTTATCTAAACAGGATGGCTCCTACTGTTTCTCGAATCCTTCCTCAAACCATAAAAGAAGAATTAGTCAGAATTAATCTCACCGTACAATTCTTGCTTAACCTTTCAGCCAGGCTAGTGTTGGTACTTCGAGGGAGGTTTTATAACTCTTTCGCGGAGTTCCTTAATTAAATAACCTCTTTTCCCTGGAGGCGTAGCCCTGCTAACTCCGTTCTAAACACCTACTTGATTTATAACATTGATCGTTAAGTGAAAAAATCTCCTGAGGAGTAGCATATACTCACAGTAGGATCGGGATCCAAATATCATTGTATGATAAAGTTTAAGGAATCCTACCAAAATTATCACACTCCAAATGGTATGTAACACTAGCAAGTTTTAGTTTCTTTAGAAACTCCTGATGTGGATTTTTGCCCCATGCTCTTATGATCTTGACGAAGGCCAACATATCATAAGTCACATATCAAGTTCTACCCGTCATTGTCCAGGTTAATTTGAACCCACCCGTACATACCCTTGAAGAAGGCCAAAATAGTAGTACAACTGTCCCAAACAATGCAATTATCTATGCTACAGATGAATATTCAGCAGCTACCAACCACTATGCCTTGGCGAAGGTCAAAATACATAACTTTAATACTACTGAATACCCAACTGAAATGAAGGAGGGATACGAATGGTTTTGGCGAAACCGTGAACGTAGTGAACTTGATATAATCGAAGGAACCTGATAGCTTTTAAAAGGAGAGGTTTAAGCTCCGCATTTTAAATGTTTTGCTATTTTGAAAAAACCGAGTGGTTTTAAAATTGTTCCAACGATTCAACTTTGGTTTGTTTGCTTTGCATTAAAGTAATACAGTCCCATCAATTAACCTACCATTGCAGAAAGAAACGAAAATACAACGTACGCTTATGCCATCCGCATTCGCCACTAGGCCCCGTCTTACACCGTTAGGTTACTTAACTAACGCCAGAGCTGGGGGATGGACTAGCGCGGATGCAAAACATAAGCAACGTCTATTATATAATATATATATAATAATATCCATTCGTCTGACGCAATAATAGGCATTCCATATCACAGATGAATATATTGGATATACTAGGAATTCCACGTTTCGTTTAAGCCTGTAACGAAAGAAGGATTCCACGGTCGTGATGAATAGCCAAAACCCCATCCTAGACCCCTACGGGTGCTGCAAACTACCCGCCAAATACCCGAAGTGAAGCAACCTCCCTCAGTAAAATGAGTAGGCCACTCGGCACTTCAAAGTACCCGGTAGTTTATGCACCCCACCTTGGGTCTATCCTAGGAGCCATAAACAGTAAATGAAATAATACAACGGTGGCTACAACCTCAACTCGGATGTGCCCTGTGAAAAAATATTACATCAAATTATAATTTACATTTGAATGAAAGAAACTCTCATCTCACATCCCGGCTATTCATTCACGACGATCCAACAATATTCATATCCACAAACCAATCATCACAGATATGTGCAACCCCCAACTAACCGACATATAGCAGTTAGCGAAAGTTTACGAACACATATATCAAACACAGAAACGATACATAGCCAAGAACGATAGAAATTCGATCAAAACATATTTTTAGTGTCTACCCAAATGCAAACCAGCACACAGACAACAGTGGGTAAAAACAAAAAAATACAAGAAAGCATAACACAAAAGATAAGAACATCATAAGAAAAACGAGTCAACTCTGCCTTGACTCGGCCGCGGAACGGCGGCGAATCACACCGATTCGCCGCGCTTTCGCGGCAGTCTTGACGAGTTAGAGACTCATGTTTCTTGAGTGATCTTAGAATTCCCTGCTTTAATTTTTAAGACCTCTGAAATATTTTTAAGTCCAGATTTTAAAAAAAAAGACAGAAAGCTAGGGTTCTGTGTTATCGTTTCGGGTTTTTCCGACGATCGAAGTTCTAACGACTTGCTAACAAGTTAGTTATGGTTTAGTTGGCTCTGATACCACTGTAAGTCGATGCCACGCACCTCACGTGTTCGCGGGGAGGCGGAGTTTGCAAAAAACGATTTTTGTATGCTTCGTAACATCGACTAAACTCCAGGATCGATACTAAACCGTAACTAACAAACTAACTCGGAGGTTTAACTACTATGTAAGAAAGTTATACCTCAAGATACTTGTCCTTCTTCTCCTCGCTATCTTTCTCCTTGTCGTGATCTCCTCAAAGTGAGAATGGATCGCTCCTCCTCGTCGGCTTCTCCAAGACGAAGAAGATCCACCCGAGAGTGCCAACCTTGAGCTTTAACCTCCAAGATGAGGTAACTAGGATACTTGGTGTGCTAAACTACGTAGCCTAGAGTGAGTAGAGAGTGATTAAGGATCTAGTAGTCTCACAAACCCTAGGATTCTCAACTCATGAGACAATTAGGGTTCTTGTGGGAGATGAAGAAAGCTTGAGAGGAGAGAGAATGTATTTGTGATAATGATAATTGAAAATGGCTCATATCAAGACTTTAAGGCAAATGAAAATATTTGACACAAATATCTAAGTCTTCATTTCCCTCAAAAGAGTCCAAGAAGCCATGCTCAATTTTCACTAAAATATCATATAACTCCACCTCATAATTCCACCTCATTAAGCATTTAACCTAAATGCTAATACATGTAATGAGGTGTACTCATCTAGAAGCAAAATTGAGTAATTACAAGAATGCCCCTCTCATCCGTATATACATACCCGTTTTCGTATTCCGAGAAACACGAATACAATGAGACGGAACTAATCCAATAATCTAATACTAGGATCCGGCTTAAACCAAAGCCCACTAGTATTGTTCGCCCGAACATCATACGCGCACAAGTACACGTATGTGATCGAACCCTGTCATAAAACCATACGAACTCTACATCGTATCGCCCGAAGCATGGAAACCCTCTGTGTAGGACTCTATAAACTCGACAGTACGCTGGTAGTGGGTTTAACCACAAGCACGTCAGCGGTACTAGCTGCCCATAACGACTACCCAGGTATCTGTCGATAAGAAGGCCAACGAGCAAACTCATCCGAACTCCTACTGAGTCTGTCTGTGGCAATCTCCGTACAGTCCGGTCTGTTCATCTAAGAGTATCGCATATCAAGCCCAGGGGACGGTAAACGTCAGACCCCTAATAGCGCAATAAGTCATGTCAGAGTGCAGCCCAAAACACCCTAAGAAACTACTGGAGTACCTACCAGCAAATCTCGCTTGCCCTGGCCAGGGACTTTGTGTAATGGCTTTCCGAATCACAGCGCAACATCAACCCCCAACACTGGGAATGACGAATCCTATCTAACCGCCACTGCATTCAAGTGCTTCGGGACTGCACCCAACTACAACCTGTTTGCACGACTCAATAGAGCCGTAGTAGGGTAGTAATCTAAGAACAGTGGGAACACACTTGAGGCGAAGTAGCAGTGTCAAGTCAACGGACTATGCTGTACTCATGTCACCTGGGAACTGCTACCTGACGATAGGTATAGTACCAACCAGCAGTACCCCGCGAGTCCTGTCCAGTGTACTTATAACCCAATGAGCACCTGCATACTATCTCCATTACGATGTACTGATGGCTGTAGGACAGACCATCTCCCCTGCTGGGATGAGAAGTGTATACACTAGTCGACTCTCGAGTATCGATTCCCTGTCTCGATAATCCTACGACTAGGGACCTATATAAGGATGTGCTTGTAGACTACCCAGCCCCCACTAGTGTGACTGCCATTACAATGCTGGTAGTCAAGCAAAGATCCCAAGGCCTCTACCAATATGTATTAGCGATACGTTAAAAGAAACATACACACATATTAAGATAGATACAAACCAAGTAACATACTACTATATTGAGCAAGACTATCATAAATCTTTGTATGTATCCCAATCTTCCAAAATGTAATATACAAACTAGTATTATACAATAATGGCCTCTAGAGCATATTACACTAACACTAAAGATATTAAATAGGTGCACTAATTGATTTGAAAAAGTGAGTCTTTTTGTGTTCTAGTTATCACAATCAATAACGGTGTCGCAATAGCTAGCCGATAGTGAGTACGGGTCGTCCACAGGGAAATGGTGAATTACTTATCTTGTTTTAGACGAGTTAACAAAGAAAGGTGGGAATTTTATCGTTTTATATTAGGAAGATTTGAAAATTTTATAAGAGAAGAGCTTGTAGGGTTTATAGGATTTAGTAGTTAATGGATGGAGTTTTAAAAATAATTCTTTTTATTTTTAATTATTTAATACTAGAGAAATAGCGCTGAATGTGGATTAGGGTTCTTGGAGGGATTAGGGTTTTCCTCTACCGACGCTTGTTCTTCTATTGATCCATATTTATCTCAAGTCCTCAACAAAGTGAGTATTAACAAATCTCAAATCGTGGTCGTGACTATCATGAATTGATAGCACGCCCGATAAGAGGGTTAATATCCATTTTGCTAAAATTTATAAAAATTAAAACTTAAAAAGAAGTTAATGGATTTTCATCATCCATTATACTATCCTATCCTATAAACCTTAACAAGCGAGAATTTACTCACCCATTAGGATAAATGAAGTAAATAAGGAAAGATTAAAGATTAATGAACCCATAAGAAATAACAAAAATAAAAATTGCGGAAAGTAAATGCAGAAATTAAAATGCGGAAAGTAATGAGACAAGAAAAAATCTACCTTTAATTGAATAAACAATTGCATTACAGACTTTGACTGTTGAAAAACTAAACTACAAACCCTAGTTTTCTTGAGAGATCTAGATTGCTTGATCGGTAGATCAGTCGATAGATCATAATCCTAATTGCTCTCGGTCATTTTTATAGGCTCTGGAACTTGAAACCCTAGATATCATCTTAAAGTGTGTGCAAAGACGATCAAGCCCATGAATTTTTATATCCAACGGCCACTATTAGACCGCGCTTCTGCCGCCATATGCCCCTAACGGCCGCGGTTCCGCCGCCGTTTGGTGAAGTTTCGTCTCTAGATTTTTCGTGTTATTTTCTCATGATGTTAGGAGATGTTTCTGATAAAAATATTTTGAAAATATATTCTTTTCTCTGCAGTTGCGAGATTCTTCAATTTGCTCCTGACATTCGGCAGATTTGGTTTACTAATTCGATTTAATTTGATTTCCTCAATTCTCTTTGCAGTCTTGAACTGATTTGTTATTTTAAACCTGCACAATATCTCAAATCAAATTGTTAGTAGCATTTGATTTATTTGAGATAATATTCCAACCAATTAAATGATATGATATCTTTATAATATTGGTTAAGAATATTTGATATGACATAATATGCATATTTTAATAATTAATAATCTCATGGATATGATATGCATATATTCCCACAATTATATTAATTATATATGACAAAATCTTTTTACAAATAAACCCACATATGTTCTTAAATTACAAATAACACCATTTAGTAATTAATAATAATAGGAAAAATGACCGTATAAATGTGCAATAAATATGACTGATCAAATACCCCCAAACTTTTCTTTGATCGTCCAAAGCAAACTATTTATTTTAAAAAGAAAAAGAAAAACTATCACACTTTTGTAGGCAACACAATTGCACTTAGCTCGTGCAACACGCTTTTAAATCTCTAGGTGTCCCTAGTAGGAGGAGTGTTGTCTCATGAGGATTTTCAGTGAATTACACACACAAAATCCTAAAATTCAGAAAATAAAGGAAAGAAGGTGAAAATTACATGCAAAGATAAGAACATATAAAAGAAAAACTTGAAAATAAGAGTTTCAAACTATACTACCTTTTTAGTTGTCATGAGCCATATCTTAATAGTCTTGAAAAGATACCGGAAATCACATCTTCTCTCAATAAAACATTATCTTTAGTCTTCCTCCCTACGTCTCCTCCAAACATCGATCATATATCCCTACGTGTGTGTAAAAGTCATCCCTACACTTGGAGAATTCAATTCAAGCTTTCATACCCTTTGTCCATATTCCTTAGTACTTTTTAATCGGTGATGTTTTAGATGGATTTGCTCACACATTCTCCATGCGACCGTTAATACTTCTTGAGGTACTAACCAAACGATTACCGAATGTGCTCACTTATTAAGGCGTACCTAACAATATCCTAATCTTGCAACACCTAAGCCTTAGCAGTGACCCCCAAACCAGTTGGTCTAAGACACTAAGTGATAAGACACTCTCGATATATTTTTTATATGCTGCCTTAAGTAATTACAAAACCAGTGTTCATTTTTCTTTTAAATTTTATTTGTCATTTATATTCTGTTGATTTTTATTCTTTCATACTAAGGTTTTCAGGCAAGAGTATTTCAAGGTATCCTCTACTATCCTAAATTTCAAGATGTGTGCAAGTGCATATAGCAGGGTATTGATTGATCTGTGAAAAAGTGTAGTAAATAACCGCAATCAATAACGGTGTCGCGTGTAGCTAGCCGAGATGAGTACGGGTCATCCTCAGGAAAACGTCGAATCTTTTAATCTTGCTTTAGACGTGTTGATTAAAAAATGGAAAGAAGAATAGATTCTAGATCTATGGTAAACACGGATGTAGAATATATAGTTTTAAGATCTAGTTTAAATACAGATATAGATTTTATAGGGAAAATGCTTGTAGGGTTCATTAGGATTTAGTAGTCATGGATGACTAATAAAGATGGCTCATTTTATCTTTTGATAGATTTAAAACTAGATCGATAGTGATGAATGAGAATTAGGGTTCTTTGGAAGAAACTAGGGTTTCCACACTATTGACCCTTGTCCTTTCATTGATCTCTATTCATGTCTAGCCCTTAACAAAACAATTGTTAATCTAATCTCAAATCGCGGTCAAGACTATTAATGATTTGATAGCGCGCCCGATTAGAATGTTAACGATTCTTTTGTTAAAGTTTATAAACTTCATAAGACGTAAAAGGAGTTAAAAAAATTTCATCTTCCATTGATCTACCATAATCCTACGAACCCTATCAAGCGGTGAATTACTCGCGCATGATGGAGATAGAAGAAGAACGGATAGAAATCATAATGTAAATATAGAAAATAAATGCGATAAGAATAAAACAACTACCTTTATTAATCAACTAAATCAATTACACTTTTTGTTCCTTTAGAAAGTGAAATACAAAACCCTAGTTTGCTTCTCGATCTTTCTTGAAGGAGGTAGATGAACAGATGATTGATCTCCTGGATGCGTAGATCGTCTTGGACCTCATGATCGCTTCAGATAGATAATTTTCCAAGTGAGGCTCTCGGTCCTTTAAATAGTCCCAAAACCAGAAACCCTAGATCCCATGTGTTAAGATTTGATGTTGTGATCATGATCCTGAAATCTCACATCCTACGGCCACCAAAGCGCCGCGGATCCACCACCAAACCCTCTATTTTACCGCCCTTCTGCCGCGGTTTAGTGAGATCAAGTCTTGGGATTTTTTGTGCTCTCTGGTGTTGACATTTGTAGATCTCTTCGATGTCTGGATTTTGGAAATCTTACTCTAAGTCTTTGTCGTTGTATGATTTACGATTTGATTAAACTTCATCGGCAGATTTTATTCCCGACATCTCGGATATCTCGATCTCCACATCTGAGCTCATATCTGCACAATATCTCAATTCATATTGTTAGCAACATTTGTTATTATTTTGAGATATTATCCTAATCATTTTATATGATATTATATTTTAAGAATATTGATTAGGGATATTTGATATGATATGCATATTTAAATGACTAAAATAGTATATAAATATTATATGCATATATTTTCCTTCATAATGTTAATTATAATATATAAACATATGATGATAGACATTTTACAGATAAAGCTTCATATGTTTCATATTTATAATAAACACATTTAAATATTTATCAAAAGTAAGGAAAATGTTATATCAAATGTGCAATATTTTCGACTGAACAAATACCCCCAAACTTAACTTTGATCGTCCCGAGCAAACTAGTTATTCAAGAGAAGGAGAAAAAGAAAAAGAAAAACCTAAGCATCACACTTTCGTAGGCAACACGATTGCACTAAGCACATGCAATAAGCCTTTAAACCTCTAGGTGTCCCTAGTAGGAGGAGTGTTGTCTCCTGAGGGTTTTCAGCGGATTACACCCACAAAATCCCATAATAAAAGAATGAAAATGAAAGTTACATACAAAAATAAGAACTATAAAAGAAATAACTTAAAAATAAGAGTTTCCAACTATATTAGCTTTTCAGTTGCCATGAGCCCTATCTTAATGGTCATGAAAAAATGTTAGAAATCGCATCATCCCTCAATAAAACATCGCCTTTAGTCTTTCTCCCTATCTTTCTTCCAAACATCGATCATATACCTCTACGTGTGTGTAAAAGACATCCCTACACTCAGATAATTCAATTCCTCTTGTCCATCTTCGTTAGTACTTTTTTTTAGTCGGTGAATAATTTAGATGGAATTGCTCACACATTCTTCATGCGACCATTTATAGTTCTTGAGATACTAACTGACCGATTACCAAATGTGCTCGTTTATTTAGGCGTAATTTTTCGTCTTGCAACACCTAAGTCTTAGCAATGGCTCCCAAACCAGTTGGTCTAAGGCACTAGGTGATAAAGCACCCTCGCTATATTTTTTTTATGCTGCCTTGGTAATTACAAAACCAGTGTTCATTTTTCTTCACTATTTTTTTATATTTATATTTATATTTTTCTTCATACCAAGGATTTTAGACAAGAGCATTTCAAGGTATCCTTTACTGTCCCAAGTTTCAAGATGTGTGCAAGTGCGTATAGTAGGGTATCAACGTTCAAATGTTTGGCCTCAAGAATATGGATTATTTTTCAGACTTATTTTTATCCTCAGATTAGTAATTTTCTTCATCTTACTAACCCTTGGGACAACGGCTCATGACTACTTATTACTAGTTTCGTTTAAGAAAACATCTAATTTTCTTACTTTTCTCAAACTATTCCTATTTTTCAAATGTAATGTTTCACTTTCTAACTTTCATTATCAATTTTTTTTTTATAGTGCCTAGTGCCAAAAGATAATTCAGTGAATACAAACCTCCTCCCCAAACCTGTTTTCAACAATGTCCTCACTGATGTTGTTCTTTGAGCGCATAGACCTGTATACTTGGGGAGAGAAATTAATAGGGGTAAAATAATAGTTAAATAAAAACTACCCCCAAACTTGTACTTTGGCACGCACGGATATTCAGTTAAGTCCTTTTTCACTCGCCTCTATTCTTAAGCTGAGACAATGTTACCGAAACATGGAGGTGAGGCGGAGGAAATTTAGTTAGGATAAAGCGGATCCTGTAAAAATAGGAGCTCCTCCGCTAGGTCAGCAGAAAAATACGGTTTCAATCTATACCCATTTACTTTAAAAATTGAACCGTTTTTAATATTTTCAACATCTACTGCTCCGTGCAGATATACATACCGTACCACATAAGGTCCCTTCCAACGAGATTTTAGCTTACCTGGATAAATATGGAGACGGGAATTGTAAAGAAGGACTTGTTGTCCCGGTATGAAGGTTTTTCTAAAACGGTTTTTATCGTGGAACACTTTAGTCCGGTTCTTTAATATAACCGCATTATCTTAAGCTTCATCGCGGAGTTCGCTTAGCTCATTTAATTGCAGCTTCTGACAGCTGCAGGCTTGATCAAAATGGAAATTAAGCTCTTTAATAGCCCACATTACTTTATGTTCGATCTCGACAGAAAGGTGGCATGCCTTTCCAAACACAAGGTGATATGGAGACATACCAAGATCGGTCTTATAAGCGGTACGAAATGCCCAAAGAGCATCTGTCAATTTGGTTGACTAATCTTTACGGTTTTTAGAAACCGTCTTCTCCAAAATTTGTTTGATTTGCCTATTGGAAATCTCAGTTTGCCCGCTCGTTTGGGGATGATAGGGCGTAGAAAGTTTGTGGTTGATTGCATATTTCCGCATCAAAGTCTCGAAAGACCAATTACAGAAATGCGTCCCGTTGTCGCTAATTATAGCGCGAGGGTGTCCGAATCACGAAAAGATATTTTCTTTAAGGAACTTAATAACAACTTATCATTAGTGCAACACGGTATTGCTTCCACTTATTTTGAGACATAATCAACAGCTAACAAGATATATAAATTCCTAAAAGAATTGGGAAAAGGGCCCATAAAATCAATACCCCAAACATCGAATATCTCCACAACCAAGATAGGTTGGAGCGGCATCTCATTTCTTCGTGAAATCCGACCCATGTGTTGACACCTTGGGAAAGTTTTGCAATGATCATATACATCTTTTAATAAAGTTGGCCAATAAAAATCACATTGCAAAACTTTCTTCGCCGTTTTACGTGGACCAAAGTGACCGCCACATGCTTGATCATGACAAAAAAAACAATACACTCTTGAATTCATCGTTAGGGACACATCTGCGAATGATTTGATCGGGACAATACTTAAACAAATAAGGCTCATCCCAGTAAAAGTGTTTTTTACTTGGGATAGAAATCGAAGATTGTCTTGTTTCAACCAATCGCTGGGAATAAGTCTCGTCGCTAGATAATTCACAATATCCATGAACCAAGGTTCGCAGGATACGGTCAAGAGCTGTTCGTCAGGGAATGAGTCATTTATTGGCAAGGTCAAAGTTGGTGAAGAATTGATGCGTGAAAGATGGTCGGCTACTACGTTGTCACATCCACTCTTGTCTCGTATAACAAGATCAAATTCTTATAACAATATGATCCAAAGTATTAGCCTGGCCTTAGCATCCTTCTTCAATAAAAGGCGTCGTAGGGCGGAGTAATCGGTGTAAACCACTATTGGCGAACCAATCAAATAGGGCCTGAATTTTTCTAATGAAAATACAACCGCCAAGAGTTCTTTCTCGGTAGTTGTGTAATTAATTTGGGCATTGTTCAAGGTCCTACTAGCATAATAAATTACATGTGGCATCTTATCAATAAGTTTTCCTAAGACTGCACCAATAGCAAAATCTGATATATCACACACAGGCTCGAACGGGTGGTTCCAATCCGGAGATGATAGAACGGGGCTGTAGTGAGATAACTTTTACGTGATTCAAAAGCAGCCTCGCAATCCGAATCGAAGTGAAATGTTGTATCCTTAGTCAAGAGAAGAGTTAAGGGTCTAGCAATTTTGCTAAAGTCCTTAATGAATCTCCTATAAAATCCTGCATGACCAAGGAAGGATCGTATATCTTTGACGCATTTGGGAGGAGGAAGATTATGGATGACATCAATTTTAGCTCTGTCTACCTCAATGCCTTTTCGTGAAATGATATGTCCAAGGACAATCCCTTCTTGGACCATGAAATGGCATTTTTTCCAATTCAAAGTTAAGTTCTTATCCTTACAGCGGGTAAGAACCGCGTCAAGATGACGTAGACATTCCTCAAAGGAGTCCCCAAATATGGAGAAATCGTCCATAAATATCTCCAGAAAATTCTCGACCAAGTCTGAGAATATCCCCATCATACACCGCTGAAATGTAGCGGGAGCGTTGCATAACCCAAAGGGCATCCGTCTATAAGCAAAAGTACTGAAAGGACAAGTAAATGTTGTTTTATCTTGATCCTTTTCGGCGATGGGGATCTGGTTATAGCCAGAGTATCCGTCCAAGAAACAATAGTATTCATGTCCAGCTAATCGTTCCAACATCTGGTCAATGAAAGGTAGAGGGAAGAGATATTTCCTCGTTGCGGTATTGAGTTTCCTATAATCAATACATACACGCCACCCAGTTTGTGTGCGTGCTTGGATCAACTCATTGGCCTCATTAGTTAAGACCGTGATGCCAGACTTTTTAGGGACTATATGAATAAGACTTACCCATTGGCTATCAGATATTGGGTAAATTATACCATTATCTAGGCACTTGACGATTTATTTTTTTACCGCCTCCTTTATACGGGATTTAACCATATTTGTGGGTCTCGGGCTGGTTTGTCTTCATCCATCAAATGTATATAATGTTCAACAATCAAGGGACTAATCCCTTTGATGTCCGCCATTGTCCAACCAAATACTTACCGATTTGATCTCAATACCGCCAAAAGTGCGTTCTCTTGATCTAAAGCTAGAGAAGCGGATATGATCATGGACCAAGACTCATTCTCACCTAAATATGCATATTTAAGATGAGAAGGTAGTGGTTTGAGATCTAGTGTCAGCGGAGAGACGATAGAAGGTGGGGTAAGGGAATGATATTCGGACTCCCTAAGAGGTTCATAACTTGCGTAGGATATTGACTCGGAAAGCGCTACTGACTTTTGTGATGAGTCAAAGGATTCGAACTCGGGGGTGGACTCGTCAAAGGTGTCCTCACTATAATAATTTGCTAGATCAAACAATGTCGCACTAGTGTTGTCGAGATTATTATAGCAAAGTTCTTCAACTTCGCAGCTGTCGGAAGCTATCTCGTTGATAGAACATACATCGATTAGATGAGCAGAAGGTTCAGATGGTTGACTTCCTAGCTTGTAAATATTAAGCTCAATTGTCATCTTCCCGAAGTATAAGTTCATAGAACCGTTACGACAATTAATTACAGCGTTGGAAGTTGCTAGAAAAGGTCGACCTAGTATCACCGGGATTTGGTTACATGGGTTCGCTATAGGCTGTGTATCTAAAACAATAAAGTCCACATGTAATATAAATTCCCCAACTTTGATTTACACATCCTCTAGCTCACCCCTAGGTTGGGCGATAGATCGGTCTGCCATCTGGAGAGTGCAGTGGGCAGGTTTCAACTCTCCTATACCTAGCTGCTCATAGACAGAATATGGGAGCAACTGAACACTAGCGCCTAGGTCAAGTAGAGAACGATTGATGCTTTTACCCCCAATAGTTATAGATATTGTAGGACAACCGGGGTCCTTACGTTTCTTAGGCAATTGTTGGGTGAAAGTTGTGCTCACGTTATTCGTTAAGAATACCCTTTTCGGCACTTGAGTTTTTCTCTTCCTAGTGCATAAGTCCTTAAGGATTTTTGCATAATACGGAACTTGTTGAATAGCATCTAGGAGAGGAATATTTATGTTAACTTGCTTAAACATTTTCACAATCTTCTCCATTTGTGCGTTAGGTTTGTTGACCCTCAATCTGTTTGGAAACGGAGCTTTATCAATAAGTTTTGGGTCCAACATTTGTGGAGAATTTTGTAGGGATGGAATCGATCCCAGAATTGGAGTGGGGTCATTTTAGGTTGACTCGAGAAAGTGGGCAAAGGGTTCGAACCTAGTGGGAAACTGAGAATAGGCTCGGAAGAAGGTGGGAGACTAGACAAATTAGGGCAAGAAGTAGAAACCGGGGTTTCAATTGATTCCTCATCATCAACCTGTTCACCGATTTGATTATTCAACACTCTTTCTAATCTCAACGTGGTAACGGAACTCATATTATGACTTTGTAAGTGGCCAGGATTCGGTAGAGCTTGAGATGGAAGTTTCCCTTTTTCTCTCGCACTCATCGCGGCATTTATTTGTGCAAGTTGTGCTTCTATCGATTTTATACTCTCACCGTGGGAGGCGGTGTTTTATGTTAACGTTTGGATAGAAGACTTTAAATCATCCGTCATTTGCATGGAATGTTTAATAAACATATCTACGCTTCGTTCGAGTGCGGAGAGTTTTTCGGTACCGGCCGTTTGGAAAGAATTATTATAAGGTGTAGAATTGTTGGCCGGATTTTGAAAAGGTTGTGATTGAAAGGGGTGCTGACTCTGTGGTGGTGATTGTTGTTGTTGTGGAGGAGGTCTTTGATAATTGCTTGGGAACTGGTTTTGATTTTGAGTTTGGTTTTGGTTCCAAGCAAAATTAGGATGATTCCTCCATCCCTGATTGTATGCGGAAGAATAAAGATCGTTTCTAGGTCGCTGCTGAAAAGCAGTATTAGTGTATTCTTGACCTTGAAACGAAGGATTCAAAGGACATTCTTCCGTCAGATGTGATGGGTCGGAACAACAACCACACACGGTTTTGGGAAGCGTAACTTGGTTTAGGGAGGCTGATGAAAATTTGTTCTCTATAGCGTCGAGTTTCTTTTGCATCGTTGCCATTTCGGCTTTTACTACGATGTAAACATCGAGCTGATGGATACCTCCCCTAGACGATGATGGTCTAACGCTTTCCCACTGAAAAGTTTGTTCAGCGAGATCTTCCAGAAATTGCCAAGCTTCACCATTGTCTTTGGACATGAAATGGTATTGAGCAATGGTTTCAAGCATCTGCTTTGTCGCTGGATTAACACCCTCATATATAATTCGGCACAGATCCCATCTATTTATTCCGTGATGAGGAAATTGGATAAGCATATCTTTAAACCGTTCAAAGCATTTCCAAAATGGTTCATTGGGAAGCTGGGTAAACTGGTTGATCTCGCTCTGAATACGGGCGGTCTTATGATTGGGGTAAAATTTCTTAAGAAATGCTATAACGAATTCATCCCAATTGGAAATAAAGTGTGCGGCAGTGTTATAAAGCTATTTTTCTGCTAAATCGCACAAAGTAAAAGGGAGAAGACGCAATCTTATAGCATCTACTGAAAGTTGTGAAGTACCCATCATTGCGCATACGTTTTCGAATTTGGTGATAAAAACGTATGCGTCTTCAGATTCAAGCCCGTGAAATTTGGGCAACAGGTTGATGAAGTGGGGTTTAATTTCAAAATTATCCCCATTGGCTGGTGGAATAGATTGACAGGTAGGAAGGGGACCGCATATACGATAGCATCTCTCTTGGAGAGAGATGCGCGATGGATTCTACGCACCGACGGGTGGTGGCAGGGTGGTGTTATAATCTGATGGTGAACCGTCCATCTCGGTCGATGTGATGGGTGGAGGGGAAAAAGAAGATGAAGAAGTACCGACTTCAGAGTCGATAGCAGAAATGCGGACAAGACGGGCACTAGAATCCCGTGTCCAGCCGAGCATACACTAAGCGGGTTTAGCGCAAGTGGCAGCGTGTGTGAGATTTAAAAATGGTTTGTTTTGAAAAGTGTCGGACGTGAGACAAATCACACAAAAAATGCACAATCAACCCTAGAACTAAGGTCATCTAGGTCAAATCACTAGACCGCTCGTAGACTTTCAAAGGATAAGCCGCGGGATTAATCCTCTGCCACCTCTTTATTACTCTTGTGGCCAGGTAAGTGCCAGGTAAATGAAAGGTATCCGCTATACGAATCACCGAAAATAGCGGGTCTAATTAAGTAACCACTTGCCTTAGACACACTTGCCTTAGACACCACAAAAGAAATACGGATAAGCGATAGATTACCCACGACCTTTCCCTATTCTAATTGAGCGCGACGATTCTTAGAGTCTTGGTCTAGATATTTTTTAATTAATATAGGGTGATGCGGATGCTCGTTTTATGATTTGTGGGGCCTGGAAAGTGTGATGAAATCCCCACCTAATCTGAATTTGGTTTTTGCCTCTTAATGTCCGTATTAAAATATGCACAAACAAACCAATTACAAAACACACAAAAGATTTATTTTTAAGCGGCGATATTTTGCAAAGAATCCTGCAGAAAAATATATTATTGGATTTCTAGAGGAGAGAGAAAGATATTAGGAAGATACCACAGAATTTTAGGGGTACAAGTCAATAATACCGCCGCGGTTCCGCCGCGGTTCCTCCGCAGTTCCGTCGCCGTTTGCATGCAATAGCCGCAATTCCGTCGCCGTTTGCATGCAATAGCCGCGGTTCCGCCGCAGAAAAGTGGGCTCTTTTGTCAATTTTTTCTACAATGCCTTCTTTGCTCCTCTGGAATTTTCTTGATGTATCTGAATTTCTGTTTCCTCAAACCAGTGACTCCAGATCCCCTTGCAAAATTCGCACAATAATCGTTAAATACACAATTTGCTGTTTTGTTTTATTTTATGATATGAATCGACTAAGAATTCAACACGAGTAGCAAGAAAGAAAAATTACGCACGTATCCCCGGTAACTGCGCCATTTGATTGATCTGTGAAAAAGTGTAGTAAATAACCGCAATCAATAAAGGTATCACATGTAGCGAGCCGAGATGAGTACGGGTCGTCCTCAGGGAAACGTCGAATCTTTTAATCTTTCTTTAGACGTGTTGATTAAAAAATAGAAAGGAGAATAGATTTTAGATCTATGGTAAACACGGATGTAGAATATATAGTTTTAAGATTTAGTTTAAATACGGATATAGATTTTATAGGGAAAAGGGTTGTAGAGTTCGTTAGGATTTAGTAGTCATGGATGACTAATAAAGATGACTACTTTTATTAGGGTTCTTTGGAAGAAACTAGGGTTTCCACACTATTGACCCTTGTCCTTTCATTGATCTCTATTCATGTCTAGCTCTTAACAAAACAATTATTAATCTAATCTCAAATCTCAGTCAAGACTATCAATGATTTGATAGCGCGCCAGATTAGGATGTATACGATTCTTTTGTTAAAGTTTATAAACTTCATAAGACGTAAAAGGAGTTAAGAAATTTTTCATCTTCCATTGATCTACCCTAATCCTACGAACCCTATCAAGCGGTGAATTACTCGCGCATGATGGAGATAGAAGAAGAACGGATAGAAATCATAATGTAAATATAGAAAATAAATGCGATAAGAATAAAACAACTACCTTTATTAATCAACTAGATCAATTACACTTTTGTTCTTTTAGAAAGTGGAATACAAAACCCTAGTTTGCTTCTCGATCTTTCTTGAAGGAGGTAGATGAACAGCTGATTGATCTCCTGGATGCGTGGATCATCTTGGACCTCGTGATCGCTTCGGATAGATAATTTTCCAAGTGAGGCTCTCGGTCTTTTAAATAGTCCCAAAACCAGAAACCCTAGATCCCATGTGTTAGGATTTGATGTTGTGATCATGATCCTGAAATCTCACATCCTACGGCCACCAAAGCGCCGTGGATCCGCCGCCAAACCTGTCACGACCCAAAATATTAGCTCGCGACCAGCACTTAAATCACGCGACGTCTACAGGCGTAATGTAATTCAAGTAAGCTGAAACCCAGAAATCTAAACCGTTTTAAGAAATAAAGAGGTGAAGCTTTGAAATAAAGGTGTAATAAATCATGTTTTGTCTTTTGAAAATATGGGCAGCACCTCCTTTGTAAAAACTAACCCCGAAAACGGGTACAACACAGAATATAATAAAGCATCCCCAAACAGAAGCAAATCACGCCCAACGGCGGAAACAACCACCACAAGCATAAATATATATACGACGCCCAACGGCGAAGATCCACCTAAGGAATAAAGTAAAGCAAGACATCAACACCAAAAGAGAACATAAAACCCATCACTCATATCTCGCAACTACAAGTCCTTCTAAGTCTGCAACATATACAATTTACTAGTTTCTGAATTGATGGAGTTTACTGGATACAATAGGAATAATAATACAAGAGTGGCACGATCCAATAAGTATCACCTAGCAAAAGCAAATCACCCGAAACAGCTATGTGCCAGCGATGCCGCTACTGATCCATGCGGTCAACCTGCAAAAACTGTGGCACAACGGAGGTGAGTTGCCAACTCGTGAATAGAAAAACATCATCAGGTAGAAATCGAAATAAAAAACGATTCCTAGGTCAACTATATCATAAAGGTAATACTATGATATCTAGGATGACCGTATCAGCATATGTGCCAACACAAAATAAATCTCCATCAGCAAGTGGATATCATCCAACCATAATAATCAATGCATGTATGCAGTGGATCTTGTCCAAAAATATAATCAAATGCATGAATGCAGTGGATCTCTTCCACGTGTCAACCACTGACACAACAACTCCTGCATGTAAATATCAAAAAAGCATATGCAGGTAAAATGAGGATATAAATCAACGTGTGTCTCTCGCGACACAACAAAATCATGGAACTGGAGTGTCCACATCGACACTCGAAACATCATGAAACCCGTGTCTAGCATCGACACGTAAATCCTCATCTGTCAGGCGCCATCACCATGACCGGCTCTGATGTCAGTACATCTCATGGAACCTGAGTGTCCACATCGACACCGGAAATCTACGTAGCATGTCTGAACATGACTCCGGTCGGTATCCCCCAGATATCCGCCGAGTCCAATTAATATCACCGGTAGGTAGTGGTCCCTCTGCCAGGCTCATCGTCTACACCACGAAATTACCTCTCGCCCCGGGGTACCATACCGGGTCCACCATGTATCGACAGACGGTGCCTCCCACTCCTCGAATCGGGTATCACATGCCAATCTCATAACCGAGAAATCACATGGTGGACGCACTGAAATATCATATCAAGAGAAACCGGGTTTTCAAACAATACATAAATTTCTTGAAACATCCAGCGTTTCTCAAATCCATAAATCACATAAAAACCATATCTCAATGCGTAAATCCATGTAAATATGATATATGCAACATAAAACAGCAATATGGGCATATTAAGGGAAAACTGCTCTTTTAAATGAATCCAGCTTTAAAATATATCATGCGGTTCCCAAATCCTCCGAAATCAAGTGCAGCATCATATGAGGTGTACATGTGACTGTAGCAAGGTATAAGTATCTACATGTAAGCAAGTATGTATGATGCATTTTATAAGCGCAATAGCACAATAATCAACGTCTCAATATCACATGTCAAATACAATACCACTTAGTGTTATATGCACCTATAGCAAGATATGTGGTTGTACATGTCAGTATGTATGCATGAAGTACATGTAACTGTAACCAAGTATGTGGGTGTACATGTCAGTATGTATGTAACATATAACAGGATGCAAGCATGTCCGTATATCTCATGCAACGTGGAACAGTGATATGAACATAGCAAATATATCATGGCATGATATAGCAATTCTACTGTGTAGTGACATGGCAATTATCGATGATGAAGTGTGTCAGCCGGCAATCTGTGTAAGTGTAACATACGGATCATCGATAATGGTGTAGGTGTACTCGCACAGGTATGTGAATTGCAATGAGAATAACATGAATGCAGCATAAAGTACATCATCAGCTAAAAGCTATAAGGTATGCGTGTTTACAATATATATCCGAGTCGGTGAATCCATCAATTGGCATCCAGCCTCACAACATCACGTACGGTACAATCCATCGTACGACCTCCTCTAAACAAGGGTATGGATAAATCAACAGATAAAACTCAACGCGTACGGTAATCCATCATACGGCGGCATTAAACAAATAGGGATTCTATCAACCTACACAACAACGGGGGTACGGATCTAAGTCTCGTACGGCATATCACTCAATATGCAAAACATTATCCATAAATAAGTACCATCTCTCAGGTCACATCCATGTCCATCTCGTATCAGGGGACCGACAAAGGTATCAACAATCTCATATCGACTCGAATCCATATAACGACATATCACACTATGTCATCATATCACATCGTATACTCGTTCATCACATTAATATCTCGTATCACATTATATAAACGTCACACTTGTTCTCTTTCAATTCGTACCTATCATGATTCACTTATCATTTCATATTCTCATATATCAATATGTTCATTAGCATTAACTTCTATCATATTATCGTTTGTAAATCCTACAATCATGTCCGTCGCATATCATTTATCAGGATAAAATAATCAAACGATATTCCATATCAATGTTTGCGGGGGTGCTATACGCCATCCACCCGACTTCCCCCGTAGATATAAATCTACTCACCTGCTAAACTCCTCGCTTAGCCGTGGTCGATGCGCTTCATCGTCTCGAAATCCTCGCGAAGGTACCTACAATCAATATGAATTCGCAAAGTTATTAACATCAATTTCCGATTCCAAATACGGCACGCGGTGCGCTCATAGGTTAGAACCTATAACCTACGCATGGAAAAACAACCAAACAACCCTTGTCGATGACGTACAAACATCATGCGACCCAATACAATATAGAATACCAAAACCAAGAATTCCAGAATACGGAAAACATAGCCCAAAAACACCCCAATGTGCTCCCAGATTTTGACTCAGGTAAAATTAGCCAATTTTGCATATCAGATTGTTCTAGATATAGGATAAGGAAGCTACAGAACAAAAATCACCACATTTCACCAAAAAGTGGCCGCAAATTGCGGCCATATGGAATAAATCTGTGGCCAAGACAAGAGGAAATGGGCTCGGGTTTCTAGGGTAGGTTTCTGGTTGCCTGCACGTCTCTCTGTGTTCGCTAAATAATTTTTAGAGTACCCGGGTTGTAGCAGATCTCAGTATCCCATCACAAAATCCACAAAATATGATATTTAACGCAAATACGATTCTAAAGTGAATGGATTACCTTAATAGCAACCAAAGAGCTTTCTTGAGTTGTCCAAGTCTTCAAAATCCGAACTTGGTTGGTCCAATGTTTTGAGGATAAGGTTGTGCATGTTTTTAATGAAGGAGGCATAAGGTTTTGGTAAGTATTTGGAGATGATGCATTGGAGTAGCAAGGAATTGAAGGAGATGACGAAGATGGAGGAAATAATGGGGAATGAAGGAATTGGGGCAGCCAACTCTCACTTAGCCTCACTCTCTTACCATAATATCTCCCCTACACTCACTCTCTCTCATAATATCAAAAAATATCTCTTTTGTTTTCTTCTCCCTTTTGTTTTTCACTCATTAAACCCTTTCACACACAACTCAAGTCCTTTCTTTCTTCTCTTTGTTTTTCTTTTCTTTTGTCTATCTCACAAAACTCACAAACACACACATGCACATGACAAGGTGCAAAAACAAGAAAAATGTACAAACACGGATTTTATCCAAAATCCGATAAATATCATTAAAATAATAAATCATTTTATTCACGGATAAATTTCCAAATATTGGTATACACTTATACCATTTTACGAAAATCCCAATTTCGCAAATCGGGTAGTTTTCGCAAAATATAATATTTTAATATTAATTTCCAAAAATAATATTTTATATTTTTCTGAAATGTTACAATCTTCCCCTCTTAAATAAATTCGGTCCCCGAATTTAAATTTAACTCCCCACATATTAAAATATTTCAATAATCGGCTCAAATTAATGGGGCTCCGAAATCACGGATGATAGAGAAATACCACAGCGCATCCTGTGCGCCGGAAAATGAGTACGAAACTCAAAACCGAACTCCGTCAAGAGCCATGCAAATCATCGGACTTGCACGCGTATCATCGGAGTCACAATGGAGATACAGATCTCGAAATCCACTACCGAAATCCCATATGCACTAATCAAATACTACAATACATATATAGTACGCATCCTTGAAAACCATTTTAAAAACTAAATAACTCATGCTAAATCTTTCTCAAATCGCCGTGCTATGCGTAGCTCACGGTACAAGTGACGGACGCTCATATATACGTTCCGCCGTTTTAAAAATATCCCAAAAGGTTTTCTTTATAAACGTTCGTGTCGCTTGCAGACACGTAAGAAAATAGCGAGACTATAGCTCCTTTTGAAAACCTCTTGGTAAACTTTTAATGCATGCAAAATACTCAGGTACTGTCCTCAGATCAGTCCTGTTTAGCTACTACATAGTAGTACTTATCATGAAAACAAAGGGCTCAAGAGCAAAATCAGCCCCAAAAGGCGTATCCAACAATCATGTGCGTCTGGTGCGCACGAAAAACCAAATCCAATACAAATGCCACAATATGCACAAAAGTAAGACTAAGTGCAACGGGTGTGCATGAAAGCATCTGTCCAATGCAACTGGCGTGCACGACAACCACAACTAGTGCATCTATAGTGCACGAAAATCTCAATCCAGTGCAACTAACATGCACGAATGAAAACCCCACTCGGGTGCATCAGGTGTGCACAAAAAATCATATCACGCGCCCAACGTGCGCGAAAGTCCCAAATAAAGTGCATCCGTCATGCACAAATAAAATCTAAATCAAGTGCATCCAACATGCACGAATAAAATCTAAATCAAGTATATCCAATACCAAGCGCCTAACATGCGCAAAAATCTGACCCAAACGCATCAGGTCCGTATAAAACATCGGGTGCACGAAATATCAAATCCTGTGCATCCACTGCAAGAAATATCAAATCCTGTGCATCCACTGCACGAAATATCAAATCCTGTGCATCCACTACACGAGATATCAAATCCTCTATAGGAAATCCAGGAAATCAAAAACATGTGAAGCTAAGGCACAAAATTGACATCAACACCATGGTGTATAAAATATATCAAGTGCAATAACTATGCACAAAATGTAAATGCCCAGTAGGTGCAGCCATGGTACACGAAACAATATCTTGAAACTCAATCATCAAAACTCAAATCCAAGCGATATAAGCGTGATACTCGGATCACAAACGCAAATCGCAACAAATGACATTAAGGTACACCTCCTACAATGTCGAAAAAAGTCGGTACGCCCAAACTGGCAGAGCAAGAACATCTGCTTGCCTCCTTCTCCCAGTCTGGCGTCTTCTGTCTCTGGGTCTTCATTTCTCTGTGGATTACCAATCTTGCACTATATCGGCTCATCTTCCCGGTCAGGTGTGCTAACGGGAACGATTCCGCTCTGGCACTCCTCAAGTCAACTCTCGGCCAATTAGTATGATCACTCATAAAGCAGCGCGTCACTGGTGTCGGCCTCTGGCCCTCTGAATACACGTGACACAACTGATCCTCGGTGCAATCTCATCGCAGCAGTGTCCTGGAAGGAACTGGCTTAAGGTCTCTTCCGATCTCGCCTATACCGAACTGTACGGAGGCTGGTACACTTACAAATCTTTTCTCACTTCTGGACATCTGCATTCTCAGCACAACTTTTTCTCGGGAACTGGCCGTATCCCAACGCCTCTGTACACATATTCGATCTCTTATCTCAACGGGGAGTAACAACAGCTCGTTAACATCTCGCACGAACCTCTTGCTCCACTCGTATTTATTATCGTCCACTTTGACATCATGTCATGCTATCTGCGTACTGCAATGGTTCTGGGTGACAATCAATCCGGAATCTCTCGCACGGACTCGAAATCATGAACTCGGTATCTTCATCACTCTGTAGAAGATATCCAGCCGAACGCGTCCTCGAGAACTCGTCCTAACCATCGGAGGAATACTCAATGCTCATCCATTTCTCGATCAACACACAACACTTCTGGGTGAGGTCCTTCCATCTGAAACTGGTCAGCTTACCGATCTCACATCGGAACATCCGACGAATAACGTCATCTCTGGATCGATCTACTTTAGATCTGAGTAAGACTCTCTATACTGGAAATCTTCAACTCAACAGGGCCTACGTCGGCACATCAAATCTGACGAATTACTTTCGTCTCTCAACTCAAGATAGACTAGCTATCACCTGTCGCATCTCTTCCTGGAAGCTCCAGCGATCTCAGCTCGTAAGCTCTGGAAGCGACATCACATCAATCTTAGCAACATCTGGGTCACCTGTCTGCACGGTCGATGACATTACAAATCTCTGAGGTATGCAGCACATCAACAGTCCTCTCACAGCAGGCAGCCACTAACAATGGCCCGATCATCCGGTACAAAACCGTACACTCATCTCAAACGAGAGGTCATAACACCACACTACATCGATACATTCCCATGTCACCAGAAAACATGATGGTCAGTTCTCGTCCACGATGAGCACGCCCTGACCGCATCAATAGCAGCAGCTCAAACTGCGCTCAAACCATGGTGACAGGAATCTCAATCAAGTATCGACGAAAATAGATCAAAGTGATGAAATGAATCAACAGATCCAGAATGAATATATGATCATAAGGAAGAACAGAATCAGTGAGAGTATGATCATGTAAACGAATAGAACCAAGGATCTCAAATGGATGTAAAATCAAGGAAACGGAGAGAATCACAAGTTTCAAGATATGTACATCCTAAGGTCACTTAAGTAGAGTATCGTATCGTAAATATGCCACGGAACATACGTACGGTACATCACTCTACTCAAGCTATAGGGTTCCTATCGACGGCAGCAAGGTTTCGGGAGGCATCGTCCTTGCCAATTTTAAATTCTTGCCGTTAAAAGGAACTCTAAACTAGAATCGTTAGCTAGAAATTAATACGGAAACACATGTAAACTATTTTACATCTAAATGAAATAGAAATACAACCTTTGTAGATCGGTCCTTCACTCTATAAGCTCCTTGTAGTAGTCCCTTCGCTGCGATCATCGAACTCCCGGACTCTCGGACGGATCCATGAGAAGAGGGCAACAGTTTTGCTTGAATTCTTCGAGGCCGAAGATGATCTACGTCGAGGGAATATGAACTCAAGCTACCACTTCACCAAAGTAAAGCAAACACCCTATACTAAAGTGCTAATCTAGTAGAGGATGGTGAAATAGGAAATGGGTTCACTTTAGAATTTCTTTTCTCACAATATTTCCTCACTTGGATCAAACCCTAGCAAGCTTTTCTTTTTGGAAGAAGAAGATGAAGAAAAAGATGAGAATGAAATGATCCAAAGTGAGTTAGCTAACCATGGGTGAGTGGGTATCATATACTAACTCATGTAGAAACATAACCATGGTTAATTATAGTGGTTAGGTTAATAAAATATCCTAAGTAAAACAAAATGGGTGGACTTTGTCAAAGCACTCACAAGCTTCATGAAGCTTCATGCACTTGAATAATTATCCACTAATTTTGTATTTACTTTGTATATTAAAACCCTACCAATATAATTAGTATGGTGTATGTCTCATACACCCATGTATGTTGTATCAACAACCATGATACAAAAAGAAAAAATGCAAATTAATATATATCACATATATATTACATGTACACACAAGTGAGAAAAGAACACTTAAGTGAGCCAATGTTAGTTAATGTAAATTAGTATATCCAATATACAATTATACACTAAATTATTAAATCAACACTTGACTTAATAATCCGGCTATATCACATATAACCGACTAACACTAAATGTACCAACTTATCGAATCAACACTTGATTCGATAACCCGGCTATATCACATATAACCGGCCGATACAAAAGTCACGAGAATAGAATACGGTATCACATACATGCATTATTCTCGGTACCGCACATATCACATATGCGCTCCTATTTCGTTTTGCCTGAGCCAGTAAAACCTCTATGTAGGACTCTAAAGACTCGTCAATACGCCGGCAGTAGGTGATGCTCACATCAAGCACCCACAAGCCGTCAGCGGTACTAGCTGGACGTAACGGCTACCCAGGTATTGAGCGATCAGAAGATCGGCAAGCAAGCCCACTCCAACTCCTGCAAAAGCCTGACAGTGACACTACCGTACAGTCCGGTCTCCTCGTCTGATATGTCGCATATCAAGTCTAGGGGTGGTAAACATCAGACCCCAATAACCGATATGAGCCTCATAACGGGTCGAGAAACTACTGGTAACACTTACCAGTAAATCTCTAAACCAACCCTGGCCAGGGACTTCCCTGTTATGGCCAATCGAGCATAGCGCAATATCAACCCCCAATACCGGGAGAGACGAATGCCCTCCTATCGCTCATTGCCTCCATGTGACTCGGGACTGTACCCAAAAACCACCATTTTGCATGCCCTCTTGGACGTGGTAAGGTGGAAATCAAAGCACAGTGGGAATCACACAAGACTCTATGACGATCTCGGGTCTACAGACTAACCTGTACCAGTGTCACCAGAGAACTGCCATCTGACGTAAGGTATAATACCATCTGGGAGTTCTCGGCGAGTCCGTCCAGTATACCCAGTCTCCACTGAGCACCCTTATACCATCTCTGATGTTAAACACCAATGGATATGGGATCATCCATCGCCCATCTATATGGGTCGAGAAGCTATACGCTAGTATACTCTGGTATATCGATACCCTGTCTCGATACACCCACGCCTAGGGACCTTAAAGGATGTACTTATGGACTATCATGGCCCTACTAGTACGATCTGCATCATAATCCTGGTAGTCAAGTATACATCCTAAGGGATTTACCAACATGTAACAGAGAGACAATCAGTTTACACATTAAGGTAAAGAGTAACCAGATAGCATACAATCATATCGAGCAAGAAAGTCCTCCCTATATATGTCCAAGCATCCACTACAATATACATCTCATGTATAGTAATGGTCTCTAGGGCATACATATAACTAACAATCTCCCACTTGTACTAGGGCAATCTGATAACAGTGGTTGTAGTATCTCATACTCAACCTTCCCATAAAAGTCTCTCTTTAGGAAAAGGCCTTTGTGAGTGGATCCGCCGTGTTGTCCTCTGAGTTTACTCTCCTGACCTCGATCCCCTGGAGATCATCCATCTCCATGATCAGGTGATACTGTCTTAGAATATGTCTGGATCACTGATGGGACGGTTGTTCCTTGGCATAAGCCACAACTCTATTGTCACACAATGGTAGGAACGAAGTTCATCTCATGAACTAATATACACCCAGACTGCCTCTTCGGTAGCATCTTTGGTAGCGATGTATCCAGACTTTATCGTCTAGTATGCCACGGTATCTGTCTTGGAACTCTTCCAACATACCGTCCCTCTACTGAGAGTAAAGACATTGCTTGTGACTGACATTCAGTCGTCCTTATTACCCTGAAAGCTATCCAGTGATTCTCCCCAGGATCGATTGATACCATCTCACTACACCTAGTGAGAATCCTAACATCCATTTAGATCTATCACATAGATCTAAAACCCTGGATCTAGAAGGTATCACCTTGATCCTATATAGAGAATCTATGTGATAAGAGGAGATTGACCGAGCGTAGCATAGGAAACTCATTTCCTATCAAGAGTATGTCATCTACGTACAATACGAGGATGACCGCCTTACTCTCTACTACCCTTTTGTATATATAAGGTTCATCTACCATTTTGATGAAGTCAAACTCTTTGACTATCACATCAAAAATAGATGTTCCAACTCCGCGATGCCTGCTTCATCCCATAAAGCAACTTGCACACGTTTCCGCTGCTCCCACTGTCTATGAAGCCCTCTGGCTGTGTACTTATAGACGCTTTCTTCTAAATCACTATTTAGAACAGCAGTATGACACCCAACCGTCAGATATCGTAGTCATGGTATGTAGCAGTGGCAAGTAGGGTCTGGATGGACTTAAGAATAGACACTTAGAAAAGGTTTCATCATAAGCCACACCTGGTCAATGACGCAAACCTTTAACAAGTCTAGCTTTGAAAGTCTTAACTTTTCCATGTACACCAAGTAATCTTCTCAAGATATACTTGCTCCTGATGGGGATTTAACCCTTAAGATAAAGAAACCAAAGTCCATACTTTGTTGGTGTATATGGATTCCATCTCAGATCGCTTAGCATCCAGCCATTCTCATAGAGTCCCCACTCCTGATGGCCTGCTCGAAACTAGTTGGGTCATCATCACATGATGCAATCCTCGCTCCCACTGTCATAGAGAAACCAAAGTATCTCCCAGGTGGATGAGGAACCCTACCAGATCGGCGGAGAGGCTGAGGTTCGTTGGGAGCTATTGAATCCTCCGGTTCTACCAAATTATTAGTTGTAGTTTGTATAGCTGGAACTCCTTCCAGTTCTACCTCATGTCCACTAATTTGTTTCCAAAATAAATTCCTTTTCCTAAAAATGTGGCATGCTGAGAAACAAAACACCTTTTGTTCCTCGGTATGGTAGAAGATATTCCCTTGCAAATGCTTGGGATATCCAACAAACTTCCACAGAACTGACCTTGCCTCGAGCTTGTCCGGATTTTGCTTTTAGACATAGGCCAGACAACCCCAAATCTTAACTTACTTAAGAGATGGGCTCTTCCCATACCATATCTCATATGGAGTGGTAGGCACCTGATTTGGTTGGAATGCCATTCAATAGGTATGCAGCTTCATAAGTGCATAACCCCCAAAAAGAAATAGGCAACTCAGTAATACTCATCATAGAGCGCACCATATCAAATAGGGTGCAATTGCTCCGCCCCGATACACCGTTGTGCTGTGGTGTATACGGAGGAGAAATGCTGAGAGAGAATCTTATTTTCCTTTAGAATAGTCCAGGAATTTCGTGCTCAAGTATTCTCCTCCCTGATCACATCAAAGGACATAATACTTATACCCGTTTTGGTTCTCTACTTCTAATTTATATTCATTGAATATCTCAAAAGGTTCAGACTTGTGTTTCCATAGGAACATATGTCCGAATCTTGAGAGATCATCAGTGAATGTAATGAAATACAAAGAACCGGTTCTGGCATGTGTAGACTGGGGACCTACATACATCTTCATGTATCAATCCCAAGAGTTCACTAACTCTTTCTCTGTTTCCAATAAACTGAGCTATGGTCATCTTATCTTTATGACATGACTGGCAAGTTTCACAAAATGTAAATTCAAACTAATTTAAATATGCATCTTTATGTAACTTCAGCTAGTCGGGTCGCAGTGATATGACCTAGTCTACAATGTCTCAAGAAGGATTCGTTCATTTCTGAACTCTTCCTCTTGTGTGTGTTCTATACGTTAAGAACTGTGGTTTCATTTAGAGCGTATATGCTTTTAAACCGATCAACTCTTGATATAGGAAATGTTCAAAACATTATCCAACAATACAAAATTATATCCTTCTTTACTCGATAAAGAGACTGATATGATGTTGTATATCAGGTTCGGTATCTAATAACATTCGTTCAGAATCAATGTACTTCATAATACAGGGTGATAACTGCCAACAACTTGGCTGCAACAATTGCACCGTTTCCAACTCTTGAAACTTTATCACCCGTTCTCAGTTCTCTACCTATCTATAGCCCATGTAATTGATTATATATGTGGGATCCTGATCCGGTATCTCATACCCAGGACGTAGAGGATACTGAGAAACAGTTCTCGTAATGAACACACCCGAAGAAGATGCATTAGTATGCACTTTCTTCGTTTGGGCGGCACGGGAATCCTGGTAATCCGTTATTTCCTTCTCGGTCTTATAACAATTATAAGTTAGAGCGGGACCAACGTTTCCCAGCGCGGTATAATAAGCGGGTTCGGTCAATACATCCATATTATTATCTTGATTAAGGCGTGACATGGTCGCTACCTGGAGAGAGAGAGAGAAGAAAACACTCTGCGTGCGCTCTTGCAAGATTAGATTGGTTATAATTTTATCTAATCAGGATGGCTCCCACTGTTTTTATCAAATCTTCCTTCAAACCCTAAAAGGAAAGACTGGCCGGGATTAATTACACCCTACAATTTCGCCAATCTTTCAGCCAGGCCAGTGCCGGTACTTTGAGGGAGGTTCCCCGTGCTTTCGCACGGACCTAATTAAAATAAACCTCGTTTTCCCAGGGGCGTAACCCCATTGAAACCTTTCTAGACACCTACTTGATCGTCTAATTGTAAAGTGCAAAACTCTCCCAAGAGTAACAATTACTCGCAGTGGGTATCGGGATCCAACTATCTCATAGAAGGTATGCAATCTCATTGCAAATTTCAACACTTGATATTCCCGATAATTTTGCCCCAAGCACCCTATGACCTTGACGGAGGTCAACAAACCATAGGCTACTAGTCAAGTTCAACCCGTCATTTCTTGATTGAATCAAACCCACCCGCACGACCCTTGACGGAGGTCAACAAGGTCGTACGACTACCCTAATCCAATCTGCATCATATGCATAAGCAGATAAATACTTGTCAGCTACCGCACACTACGCCTTGACGGAGGTCAACAAACATAGCACGAATACTAAGTAGGACTTATCTGAAATGACGGAGGGCTACTTCAGGTTTTTTCTGAAAACCTATTGCGTAATGAACTTGATATCGTTGCAGAATCAAATGATTTTAAAATGGAGTGTTTTTTAGGCTTTTGCTAGTTCGCTAAAGAGGCCACTCCCGCTAAAAGGATCTCGGCTCTTTCCTCGTCGAATGAGGTGCAGGATATTCACAATATCACTGTGCAAAGAAAGAACTAGAAAAAAAATCAAAAGACAAAACCGAGGGTTGTAGCATCTGCCAGTTATTGCTAAAGGGGTCACTCCCGGTGAAGGGATCTCGGCCCTTTCCTTATCGAATAAGGTGCAGGATGTTCTACAAGGAACACCGCTATGCAAAGCAAGAACTGTAGCTACCTGTTTTTGAAAACTCGATTCCACAACATCTTTAGGTTTCTTTTCTTTCATTAATCACATTAATGAAGTCCCATCATTTAAGTCACCTAAACATTACAGATAAATACAACGTACGCTTATGTCATCCGCATTCGTCTCGATGTCCCGTCGTGCACCGTTAGGTTAGGTAACTAACGGCAGAGCGGAGCAGTGCTAGCGCGGGTGTAAAACATAAGCAACGTCTATATAATATATCATATATACTATATACAGTATCCATCTGAACATATCAAATGATCACATCACAGATATCGCAGCAGAAGAAACATATGAAATATTGGATATACTAGGAGGTCCGTGTTTTAATTTGAGCCTCTATAAAACACGGATTCCACGGTCGCGATGAATAGCCAAACCCACATCCCTAGACCCCTACGAGAGCGGCAAGCAACCCTACCAATTCTAGAGTTAGAAGACCGGGACTCGACTCCTCGAGTTGGTCTCCCACTGGACTCTAGAACCCGGTTACTTGTTCTCTCCTCCTTGGGTCTATCCTAATATGGAAAAGTAAATAATATACATCAATGGTGACATCAACCTCAACCCGGAAGTGCCCCAATAAAAGAATATTACATACATTTAATTTTACATGAATGAAAATAAAAACTCTCATCTCACATAAAACCCCCGGCTATTCAAAACGCGACGATCCAATATAACATATCCAGCAACACATAACATCACATGTCATCAACATAAGTAAATATGCGCATCCCAATTGTCGTTGACATATAGCAACGAAACCGGCGATATCACATATTACACTTACGGTCGCAGAAAAGAAACTGTAAAACTACAACATTTGCAATCCACAAACACCTTAGACATCATAAATCTGAAATATCACATACTTCGCATTTCATGCCTAACAGTATGAATTCCACATATTGTATCACATTACAGAAAAACTAGACGATGTTAAACATTCCATTCGAATCATCCAACACCCAAGATTACCTAGAAAGCTCAACACTTGAGCGTAGTTTAAAGTAATTCAGCACACGCCACAACACCAATGAACCAGCCGTAAAAAGTCCAAACCAACGCCTCACATGTGGCACCGCTGAACCACCACAAACCCGAGGGTTCAGTGGCGGTTTTGACGGTCACATAATCGAGTTAAGGTTTTGTTCTTCTAGAGGGTCCATCGCATAACTTGCATGATCTTTGAAAGCTTTTTAACTACGGGAAAAATCCAACACTTGGAAAATTTTCGGGCAAGGGAAAAAGTGGGTATTTGACATCCGATTGAACTTTTTAATATCGTCTAAAGTATCCCGAAGACAGTTAGAATACGACTACGAAACACTTCGAGTTGTCATTATAGTAAATTAACATCACATGACAATTTAGCAAAAATAAACAACACCTGAAGCACCAAAACCCATGCAATAGAACACTGGAAAAATTTGGAGGGGGGGCTCGGAATTGGCCGATATGGGGGTGGTCGCCGGCCCAAAAGTGTCCAAATGACACCAAATTTCACCAGTGTTCATGTTATGATATATATATATCACTCTGTACTTGTTTAAAAAAAATTTAGGGCTCGTTTTAAAATCGACAGAAAGTGGGATTTAGAGTTTCAATTTCGGAGTTTGTTTCATGTTCGTAATCTAACAAAATCCGTATAATTTCCTAGCTAGGCTATGATACCACTGTAGGGTTCCTATCGACGGCAGCAAGGTTTCGGGAGGTATCGTCTATGCCAATTTTAAATTCTTGCCGTTAAAGGGAACTCTAAACTAGAATCGTTAGCTAGAAATTAATACGGAAACCCATGTAAACTATTTTACATCTAAGTGAAATCGAAATACAACCTTTGTAGATCGGTCCTTCACTTCATAAGCTCCTTGTAGTAGTCCCTTCGCTGCAATCATCGAACTCCCGGACTCTCGGACAGCTCCATGAGAAGAGGGCAACGGTTTTGCTTGAAGTCTTCGAGGCCGAAAATGATCTACGTCGAGGGAATACGAACTCAAGCTACCACTTCACCAAAGTGAAGCAAACGCCCTATACTAAAGTGATAATCTAGTAGAGGATGGTGAAATAGGAAATGGGTTCACTTTAGAATTTCTTTTCTCACAATATTTCCTCACTTGGATCAAACCTTAGCAAGCTTTTCTTTTTGGAAGAAGAAGATGAAGAAAAAGATGAGAATGAAATGATCCAAAGTGAGTTAGCTAACCATGGGTGAGTGGGTATCATATACTAACTCATGTAGAGACATAACCATGGCTAATTATAGTGGTTAGGTTAATAAAATATCCTAAGTAAAACAAAATGGGTGGACTTTGTCAAAGCACTCACAAGCTTCATGAAGCTTCATGCACTTGAACAATTATCCACTAATTTTGTATTTACTTTATATTAAAACCCTACCAATATAATTAGTATGGTGTATGTCTCATACACGCATGTATGTTGTATCAACAACCATGATACAAAAAGAAACAATGCACATTAATATATATCACATATATATTACATGTACACACAAGTGAGAAAAGAACACTTAAGTGAGCCAATGTTAGTTAATGTAAATTAGTATATCCAATATACAATTATACACTAAATTATTAAATCAACACTTGACTTAATAATCCGGCTATATCACATTTAACCGACTAACACTAAATGTACCAACTTATCGAATCAACACTTGATTCGATAATCCGGCTATATCACATATAACCGGCCGATACAAAAGTTGCGAGAATAGAATACGGTATCACATACACGCATTATTCTCGGTCCCGCACATATCACATATGCGCTCCTTTTTCGTTTTGCCTGAGCCAGTAAAACCTCTATGTAGAACTCTAAAGGCTCGTCAATACGCCGGCAGTAGGTGATGATCACATAAGGCACCCACAAGCCGTCAGCGGTACTAGCTGGACGTAATGGCTACCCGGGTATTGAGCGATCAGAAGAACAGCAAGCAAGCCCGCTCCAACTCCTGCAAAAGCCTGACAGTGACACTACCATACAGTCCGGTCTCCTCGTCTGATATGTCGCATATCAAGTCTAGGGGTGGTAAACGTCAGACCCCAATAACCGATATGAGGCTCATAACGGGTAGAGAAACTACTGGTAACACTTACCAGTAAATCTCTAAACCAGCCCTGGCCAGGGACTTTCCTGTTATGGCCAATCGAGCATAGCGCAACATCAACCCCCAATACCGGGAGAGATGAATCCCCTCCTATCGCTCATTTCCTCCATGTGACTCGGGACTGTACCTAAAAACCACCGTTTTGCACGCCCTCTTGGACGTGGTAAGGTGGAAATCAAAGCACAGTGGGAATCACATAAGACTCTATGACGATCTCGGGTCTACAGACTAACCTGTACCAGTGTCACCAGAGAACTGCCATCGGACGTAAGGTATAATACCATCTGGGATTTCTCGGTGAGTCCGTCCAGTGTATCCAGTCTCCACTGAGCACCCGTATACCATCTCTGATGTCAAACACCAATAGATATGGGATCATCCATCGCCGATCTATATGGGTCGAGAAGCTATACGCTAGTCTACTCTGGTATATCGATGCTCTATCTCGATACACCCACGACTAGAGACCTTAAAGGATGTACTTATGGACTGTCATGGCCCCACTAGTACGATCTGCATCATAATCCTGGTAGTCAAGTACACATCCTAAGGGCTTTACCAACATGTGATAAAGAGACAATCAGTTTACACGTTAAGGTAAAGAGTAACCAGATAGCATACAATCATATCGAGTAAGAAAGTCCTCCCTATATATGTCCAAGCATCCACTACAATATACATCTCATGTATAGTAATGGCCTCTAGGGCATACATATAACTAACACAAGCTACCTACTCCATCAATCAGGGTCAGCCTATGTAACGAAAGTTCGGGTCTAACACCCCCTTGTTCAAGTCTAAGTTCCGTAAGGTCAAGCCTAGGTTCCGAAATATATACGCCCTAGACTCCACATAGTCAAACCTAAACTCGAACCAAGGTTAAACCTAGCGCTCTGATACCAACTTTGTCACGACCCAAAATATTAGCTCGCGACCAGCACTTAAATCACGCGACGTCTACAGGCGTAACGTAATTCAAGTAAGCTGAAACCCAGAAATCTAAACCTTTTTAAGAAATAAAGAGGTGAAGCTTTGAAATAAAGGTGTAATAAATCATGTTTTGTCTTTTGAAAATTTGGGCAGCACCTCCTTTGGAAAAACTAACCCCGAAAACGGGTACAACAAAGAATATAATAAAGCATCCCCAAACGGGAGTAAATCACGCCCAACGGCGGAAACAACCACCACAAGCATAAATATATATACGACACCCAACGGCGAAGATCCACATAAGGAATAAAGTAAAGCATGACATCAACCCCAAAAGCGAACATAAAACCCATCGCTCATGTCTCGCAACTACAAGTCCTTCTAAGTCTGCAACATATACAATTTACTAGTTTCTGAATTGATGGAGTTTACTGGATACAATAGGAATAATAATACAATAGTGGCACGATCCAATAAGTACCACCTACCAAAAGTAAATCACTCGAAACAGCTATGTGCCAGCGATGCCGCTACTGATCCATGCGGTCAACCTGCAAGAACTGTGGCACAACGGGGGTGAGTTGCCAACTCGTGAATAGAAAAACATCATCAGGTAGAAATCGAAATAAACAACGATTCCTAGGTCAACTATATCATAAAGGTAATACTATGATATCTAGGGTGACCGTATCAACATATGTGCCAACACAAAATAAATGCCCATCAGCAAGTGGATATCATCCAACCATAATAATCAATGCATGTATGCAGTGGATCTCGTCCAGAAATATAATCAAATGCATGAATGCAGTGGATCTCGTCCACGTGTCAACCACTGACACAACAACTCCGGCATGTAAATATCATAAAAGCATATGCAGGTAAAATGAGGATATAAATCAACGTGTGTCCCTCGCGACACAACAAAATCATGGAACCGGAGTGTCCACATCGTCGCTTGAAACATCATGAAACCCGTGTCTAGCATCGACACGTAAATCCTCATCTGTCAGGCGCCGTCACCATGCCCGGCCCTGATGTCAGTACATCTCATAGAACCTGAGTGTCCACATCGACACCCGAAATCCACGTAGCATGTCTGAACATGACTCCGGTCGGTATCCCCCAGATATCCGCCGAGTCCAATTAATATCACCGGTAGGTAGTGGTCCCTCTGTTAGGCTTATCGTCTACACCACGAAATCACCTCTAGCCCTGGGGTACCATACCGGGTCCACCATGTATCCACAGACGGTGCCTCCCACTCCTCGAATCGGGTATCACATGCCAATCTCAGAACCGAGAAATCACATGGTGGACGCACTGAAATATCATATCAAGAGAAACCAGGTTTTCAAACAATACATAAATTTCTTGAAACATCCCGTGTTTCTCAAATCCATAAATCACATGAAAACCATATCTCAATGCGTAAATCCATGTAAATATGATATATGCAAAATAAAACAGCAATATGGGCATATTAAGGGAAAACTGCTCTTTTAAATGAATCCAGCTTTAAAATATATCATGCGGTTCCCAAATCCTCCGAAATCAAGTGCAGCATCATATGAGGTGTACATGTGACTGTAGCAAGGTATAAGTATCTACATGTAAGCAAGTATGTATGATGCATTTCATAAGCGCAATAGCACAATAATCAACGTCTCAATATCACATGTCAAATACAATACCACTTAGGGTTATATGCACCTATAGCAAGATATGTGGGTGTACATGTCAGTATGTATGCATGAAGTACATGTAGCTGTAACCAAGTATGTGGGTGTACATGTCAGTATGTTTGCAACATATAACAGGATGCAAGCATGTCTGTATATCTCATGCAACGTGGAACAGTGATATGAACATAGCAAATATATCATGGCATGATGTAGCAATTCTACTGTGTAGTGACATGGCAATTATCGATGATGAAGTGTGTCAGCCGGCAATCTGTGTAAGTGTAACATACGCATCATCGATAATGGTGTAGGTGTACTCGCACAGGTATGTGAATTGCAATGAGAATAACATGAATGCAGCATAAAGTACATCATCAGCTAAAAGCTATAAGGTATACATGTCTACAATATATATCCGAGTCGGTGAATCCATCAATCGGTATCCAGCCTCACAACATCACGTACGGTACAATCCATCGTACGGCCTCCTCTAAACAAGGGTATGGATAAAGCAACAGATAAAACTCAACGCGTACGGTTATCCATCATACGGCGGCATTAAACAAATAGGAATTCTATCAACCTACACAACAACGGGGGTACGGATCTAAGTCTCGTACGGCATATCACTCAATATGCAAAACACTATCCATAAATAAGTACCTATCTCTCAGGTCACATCCATGTCCATCTCGTATCAGGGGACCGACAAAGGTATCAACAATCTCATATCGACTCGAATCCATATAACGACATATCACACTAAGTCATCATATCACATCGTATACTCGTTCATCACATTAATATCTCGCATCACATTATATAAACGTCACACTTGTTCTCTTTCAATTCGTACCTATCATGATTCACTTATCATTTCATATTCTTATATATCAATATGTTCATTAGCATCAACTTCTATCATATTATCGTTTGTAAATTCTACAATCATGTCCGTCGCATATCATTTATCAGGATAAAATAATCAAACGATATTCCATATCAATGTTTGCGGGGGTGCTATACGTCATCCACCCGACTTCCCCCATAGATATAAATCTACTCACCTGCTAAACTCCTCGCTTAGCCGTGGTCGATGCGCTTCGTCGTCTCGAAATCCTCGCGAAGGTACCTACAATCAATATGAATTCGCAAAGCTATTAATATCAATTTCCGAAATCCAAATACGGCACGCGGTGCGCTCATAGGTTAGAACCTATAGCCTACGCATGCAAAAACAACCAAACAACCCTTGTTGATGACGTACAAACATCATGCGACCCAATACAATATAGAATACCAAAACCAAGAATTCCAGAACACGGAAAACATAGCCCAAAAACACCCCAATGTGCTCCCAGATTTTGACTCAGGTAAAATTAGGCAATTTTGCATATCAGGTTGCTCTAGATATAGGATAAAGAAGCTACAGAACAAAAATCGCCACATTTCACCACAAAGTGGCCGCAAATTGCGGCCATATGGAATAAATCTACGGCCAAGACAAGAGGAAATGGGCTCGGGTTTCTAGGGTAGGTTCCTGGTTGCCTGTACGTCTCTCTGTGTTCGCTAAATAATTTTTAGAGTACCCGGGTTGTAGCAGATCTCAGTATCCCATCACAAAATCCACAAAATATGATATTTAACGCAAATACGATTCTAAAGTGAATGGATTACCTTAATAGCAACCAAAGAACTTTCTTGAGTTGCCCAAGTCTTCAAAATCCGAACTTGGTTGGTCCAATGTTTTGAGGATGAGGTTGTGCATGTTTTTAATGAAGGATGCATAAGGTTTTGGCAAGTATTTGGAGATGATGCATTGGAGTAGTAAGGAATTGAAGAAGATGAAGAAGATGGAGGAAATAATGGGGAATGAAGGAATTGGGGCAGCCAACTCTCACTTAGCCTCACTCTCTTACCATAATATCTCCCCTACACTCACTCTCTCTCACAATATCAACAAATATCTCTTTTGTTTTCTTCTTCCTTTTGTTTTTCACTCATTAAACCGTTTCACACACAACTCAAGTCCTTTCTTTCATCTCTTTGTTTTTCTTTTCTATTCTCTATCTCACAAAACTCACAAACACGCACATGCACATGACAAGGTGCAAAAATAAGAAAAGTGTACAAACACGGATTTTATCCAAAATCCGATAAATATCATTAAAATAAATAAATCATTTTATTCTCCGATAAATTTCCAAATATTGGTATACACTTATACTACTTTACGAAAATCCCAATTTCGCAAATCGGGTAGTTTTCGCAAAATATAATATTTTAATATTAATTTCCAAAAATAATATTTTATATTTTTCTGAAATGTTACAAAACCTCCTATTTTGCCGCTCTTCCGCCGCGGTTTAGTGAGACCAAGTCTTGGGATTTTTTGTGCTCTCTGGTGTTGACATTTGTAAATCTCTTCGATGTCTGGATTTTGAAAATCTTACTCTAAGTCTTTGCCGTTGTATGATTTACGATTTGATTAAACTTCATCGGCAGATTTTATTCCCGACATCTCGGATATCTCGATCTCCACATCTGAGCTCATATCTGCAAAATATCTCAATTCATATTGTTAGTAACATTTGTTATTAATTTGAGATATTATCCTATCCATTTTATATGATATTATATTTTAAGAATATTGATTAGGAATATTTGATATGATATGCATATTTAAATGACTAAAATATTATATAAATATTATATGCATATATTTTCCTTCATAATGTTAATTATAATATATAAACAAATGATAATAGACATTTTAATAATAAACCCTCATATGTTTCATATTTATAATAAACACCTTTAAATATTTATCAAAAGTAAGGAAAATGTTATATCAAATGTGCAATAACTTCGATTGAACAGGTATCAACATTCAGAAGTTTGGACTCAAGAATTGGGACTATTTTTCAGACTTATTTCTATCCACGGACTAGTAATTTCTTCATCTTACTAACCCTTGGGACAACAGCTCATGACCACGTATTGCTAGTTTCGTTCTAAAATATCTAATTTTCTTAAATTTCTTAAGTCTCTTTCTCTTTTTTATATGTATTTTTCACTTTCTAACTTTTATTTTCAAAATCTTCTAATTTTTTTTATTTATGCAATGCAAAATTTACTTATAATGCGTGGATAGATACAAACCATCCATACAAACCTTCCCCCCAAACTTGTTTGCAGCAGTGTCCTCACTGATGTTGTCCTGTATGCTCAAAACCTGAAGACTAGGAGGAACAGTTCAAGAAGATGGTATAAAGAAGGGGTCAAGAGTGAATGACAGTAAAATCCTCCCCCAAACTTGTTTCTGACTTTTAATCGTGCAAAAATTTCCTTTCTTTCAAGAGCCATTTTAAAAATATTTTTCTGCTTTCCCTCCAAACCTGAGTAAAACAGTGTTTTCATTACTAAACACTGAAATTTAACATAAGAGGGGGGGGTAAATATTATCGGCCTACACAAGCTTTACAAAGACGAAAAGTTAAAACCAACTATTCAAATATTTTATCAAGGTAACACCATGGTTGGTGAAAGATCGTGTAACGGATAGACGTAAAGAAGACTCGAGACTGTATAAGAATGGAAGTTGTATCATGTCTCGAGTAGAAAAAACAGAAATGAAAGTAACGATAAGAGATGATGCGGGGGAAAGATAAGAGGTGTAATCGAAAGGTTTTACGTCTCGGTTGGTGGAGAGGAAAAAGTGAGGGTGAATGAAAACGAGAATGTGTAAGAAAAGAAATGGGTGGAATAGTCGTATTCTCGTATGTGATAAAAAGAAGGGGTAGCGGTTCAACTTCTTCGACCTCAAAAAGAGACGCACGAATTTCCAGTGGAGGTTGATTCATCACAGTATCCAAGCCTTCAAGAAATGCAAGTTCTTCAGCGAAAATACTTTCGAAACTTTCATCGATATTCCAATTGATGATCGTATCGGAAAGAAAGGAATAGATATCCATGTTGATGGAATAGGCAGATTCGCTAGAAAAGTTGAAAGTTTCAAGGTCAATGTGTTGCGCACCAGAATTCAAAACACTTGATTTGTCAGAAATTATGGAGGTAGGAGACTCGAAAAGATCGTCTCCCTTATTCTCAAATGATTCTAAATCAAGTGGTCTTTCAAGAATCATAGAACTCGAAATATCGGAATGTGGTTCATCAAATCTCGGTAGAAGTGAAAGAAGATGAGAAGAACCAAAGAAAGTGTGTAATGAAATGGGTAAAGGAACTTGGGTGTCGAGCATTGTTGAACCAGATATAGGAGATGAAGGCTGAATATCATTTTGCATATCAGATAGGTTGGTGGTAAGAATAGAATCGGTTAAATGTATAAGAAGATATTCACGTTCACTGGAAGGGACATGATGGGTCGGGGAATCCAACTCATCCAACATAGCGAATTCATCTTCAAAAATATTCTCATCTCCTATTTCACTAGCACCTTCAGTCAAATCAAACGAATAGTTCTTTAAAAATTCATCAATTATATTATTTTCAATCGATGGATCACTAGGCTTACTTGATGGAATTAGAAGGTTTGAAATGTCAAGTGTAGTCGGATAAAGATCGGTTTGATTTGGAATGGTGTAAGACTCTCTTTCACACTCATGATTGGAAAAATCAAACATGTTATTCTCGAGCACCTCATCAATTTGATTATTAAGCGGTTGATCATCAAATACATTCGGTTGGGGTCAGGTTGGAAGGTGTTGAGATCAAAAGAATTGGTTCTGGTTTGAATTTGAGAGATCCATGGTTCTTTCTCACTACTTAATTCCAACTCTACTTCAAAACTGGACATGGTTTGTGAAGAATTTTCAATGAAAGATTCTCTCTGAACCGTGAAACTTCCTAATTGATGTTCAGAAGCACTGTCTAGATAAGGTGCAAAATTTGAGAATGGTTGAAATGTGTTTAATTGTTGGCTATGGGCGAATTCAATATGTTCCACAATAGAAATGAGTTTATGAATTGCCACATTAGCCTCAAGAGAAGTATCAACATGCGAGGGTGTGAAAGTTTGGTACTGTTGATAAGAGTTAGAAGGGTGTATCCAATTTTCATAAATATGATTAGGATCAATATTGTGATATGAAGAAGATTGAGATTGGTTGAATTGTTGGCGACTGGCGTTTGCAATTTGCTCAGTAATGGTCATAGGTATAAAAGTTGTCATATTCGCCTCAAAAGGAGTATCAATATGTTCATATGGAAATGATTGTAATTGTTATCCTCTGGTTTTTGGAGCAGTGAAAGGTATGAAACTTTGGATACGGGCCTTCGCAATATACTCGGTAATGGACATAAGTTTAAAAGTTTTCTCACTAGCCTTAAAAGGATTATCAATATAAGAAGGTGTTGATTTTTGACACGATTGATAGGAATTTGAGTGAGGTGTCCAACTGTTATTTCTAGAGCTCTCTATCCTATCCCATAAAAAATGATGGGGTCGGAAGTTCTACCAAAGCAATAACGATATAAAGAAATATCTGATTGTGTAGCAAAACTTGCCAAGAGTTGGTCGGTTTGGGTTATCCATCTTAAGAGAGTGAAAAGAATTTGAGATAAAATGGTCATTTTTTAAAGCTTTTTTTGGATTTTTGAAATTATTTTGTTTGGAAAGAGGGACTTGACTCAACCAATCACAAAATGCATAAACAATCCCTAGAGCTAGGGTCACCTAGGTCAAATCACTAGACCGCTTCTAGACTTCCAAAGGACAGGACGTAGGATAAATCATCTATCATCTCCTTACCAATCTTGCAGCCAGGTAAGTGGGAGGTATCCGCTATACGAATTACTGAAATAGTGGGCCTAATTAAGTAAATCACTTTCCTTAGTCACACTTGCCTTAGACACCACAAGAAAAATACGGATAAGCAATAAATTACCCATGACCCTCCCTTGTCCTAATTGAACGCTACTGTCCTTAGAGACTTGGTCTAGATATTTTTTATTAATGCAGGGTAATGCGTATACTCGTTTATGATTTGTGGGGTCTAGAAAAGGTGATGAAATCCCCACCTAATCTGAATTTGGGTTACTTGCCCCCTTAATATCCGTTTTAACTATGCAAAACAATCCAAATTCTAGAACACGCAAAAAGATATTTTAGTGGTGCTGTTTGCAAAGAATTCTGCAGGTAGAAGTAATTTATTGGAGCTTCAGAAGAGAGAGGAAGAAAAGGAAATTATACTAGAAAGATCTGGAGGCTTAACTCCCCAAGATGGTCGCAGTTTAACCGCCAAACACGTCAATTGGCCGCGGTTTCGCCGCTTGTTGATGAGATCTCCCCTTCAAATTTTGGCACTGCACTCCAATGCTCCTATTTGACAGTCTCTGAATCTCAGGTGGTTCGCTCCAACTGCTCCAGATTTCTCGCAAAACTTGCACAATAATCGTTAAAAACACAAGATGCGGTTTTTATTTCTATTTCTATTTCTATTTTTTTCTGGATTTTTTAGAAATCAACCCAAATAATAAGAAAAATAATACTACCGTTTTCCCGGCAACGGCGCCATTTGATTGATTTGAAAAAGTGAGTCTTTTTGTGTTTTAGTTACTGCAATCAATAACAGTGTCGCAATAGCTAGCTGATAGTGAGTACGGGTCGTACACAGGAAAATAATGAATTACTTATTTTATTTTAGATGGGTTAATAAATAAAGATGGGATTTTTATCGTTTTATATTAGGAAGATTTGAAATTTTTTTAAAAGAAGAGCTTGTAGGGTATATAAGATTTAGTAGTTAATGGATAGAGTTTTAAAAATAATTCTTTTTATTTTATAATTATTTAATACTAGAGAAATAACGATGAATGTGGATTAGGATTCTTTGAGGGATTATGATTTCTCTCTACTCACCCTTATCCTTCTATTGATCCATATTTATCTCAAACTCTCGACAAAGAGAGTATTAACGAATCTCAAATCGTGGTCGTGACTATCATGAATTGATAGCACGCCCGATAAGAGAGTTAATATTTATTTTGCTAAAATTTATAAAAATTAAAACTTAAAAAGAACTTGATGGATTTTGTCCATCCATTATACTATCTTATCCTACCAATCCTAATAAGCGAGAATTTACTCACTCATTAGGATAAACAAAGTAAACAAGGAAAAATTAAAGATTAATGAACCCATAAAAAATAACAAAAATAAAAATTGCGGAAAGTAAATGCAGAAATTAAAATACGAAAAGTAATGAGACATGAAAAAAATCTACAATTTATTGAATAAACAATTGTATTACAGATTTTGGTTGCTGAAAAACTAAACTACAAACCCTAGTTTTCTCGAGAGATCTAAATTGCTCGAGCGGTAGATCAGTCGATCGATCATAACCCTAATTGCATTCGATCCTTTTTATAGGCTCCGAAACTTGAAACCCTAAACATCATCTTGAAGTGTGTGCAAAGACGATCAAGCACCTGAATCTTCATATCCAACGGCCACTATTAGACCACGCTTCCGCCGCCATATGCCACTAACAGCCACGGTTCCGCCGCCCTTTGGTGGAGTTTCGTCTCCAGATTTTTCGTGTTATCTTCTCGTGATGTTTGGAGATGTTTCTGATAAAAATATTTTGAAATATATTCTTTTCACTGTAGTTGTGAGATTCTTCAATTTGCTCCTAACATTCTACAGAGTTTGTTTGCTAATTCGATTCGATTTGATTTCTTCAATTCGATTCGATTTGATTTCTGATTTGTTATTTTAAACCTACACAATATTTCAAATCAAATTGTTCTTAGCATTTGGTTTATTTGAGATAATATTCCAACCAATTAAATGATATGATATCTTTATAATATTGGTTAAGAATATTTGATATGAAATAATATGCATATTTTAATAATTAATAATCTCATCGATATGATACGCATATATTCCTCCAATTATATTAATTATATATTAAGAAACATATAATAAAAAAAATTACAGATAAGCCTATATATGTTTTTAAATTACATATAACACCATTTAGTAATTAATAATAATATGGAAAGTGACCGTACAAATGTGCAATAAATATGACCGATCATGCACATAAATGTAAAAGCACCTCCTAAAAAACGCGATGTTGCATACCAATGGGCTATTGTAATCCCTTGCATTTTTAACATAAAACATGATCCCATAACATCAAAACAGGAAACACAAAGTGGGCTCAAAGAAACAATAACCAAACACGTCCGCCATCACGAATATGGAAGCGCCGCCGCGCTTCCTCCGTTCCGGTGGTCCCAACTATCACACGTGGCCGTGTAAGGCGCGGCGTCGATCCTCCTATTTACGAAAATGCCACCGAACCTACCCATTTACCGAAATACCCTCCCCATACCACCCATTTCGCTAAATGTTCCCTATATTATACTAGTACTACAGTGGCTTATCCGTAAATGACGTGCTATATTTTATCCAAGAAACCGAATCTATTTTTCATAAAAATAAAAATGGCCGCCAGGATTGATTATTTGCCGGGTCTTGAAGAAACGTTTTGCATAAAAAAAGAGGGTAGAAATGAAGATCGGCGAAGCTCAGAAGAGTGGAGCAGGGAGATTAAGATCGAACGCATGAGGCTTCATCTTCTTCGTCTGTTTCCTCCCCCTCGATCCGCCGTCATCAAACCGGCCTAAGAAGAGATCTCGACCGCCCAGTCGAAGATCGGGCACGAAGTTGGTCTTGGCTCTACATCCTCTAAGTCTTATGGCGGCCTCATCGTAAGCTCTCGCTGCTTGTTCGGCGGTATCGAAGGTGCCGAGCCATTTGCGAGTCTTGCTCCAAGGGTCTCGGATCTCGGCGGCAAATCGGCCCCACGGCCGCTTCCGAACTCCTCTGTATCGCGTTTGCTTCGTTTCGATCGTTGGGGGGCCTTCGTTGTCGTTGCTGTTGTTCTTGCCCGATTCGAAGGCAAAAGAACTCGTTGCGAGCCCAAGGGATTCAAGCGCCATTAATTAATGGAGTATATATATATATATGAGTCCTAAAAGAGAGGGAGTGAATTTGGAGCACGTATTATTATTTTATCATTATCGGAGAAGAGAAGGGAGATACTTATAACAGTTCAGTTGAGTGAGCGCCCCGGCCCCCCACCCCACGCACCCCGCCACTTGTCTTGTGTGGGGTCCACACGTGAATCTCGTTGTGGGGCCACACGGCTAAAACAGACCTCCAATTAATCAGCTCGAAGCCAAGACTTGGCTGAAAGGAAAATTTACAACGAGTTTTGGGTAAATTGTCAATAAAAAACCCTAACAGCTTTTTTCGCTGACAAAAAGCCTGTGTCACCGTGATGGAGCTCCTTTTCGGGTCTCCGTCAGATGTTGTCTTCCGTCGATCTCCCGGTAGATTTTGGAGATGATCTCCTGTTGCGTGTGGGTCTCAATGGGTTTTGAGGAGATTGGTGATTTGAGGAGTTTAGCGCCGAATACCTGCAAAGAAGTCACGGGGGTGGTTTGGTACCACCGAGGACCCTCCGACGATCAAGTTAGTACTGGATCCGAGCAGAGTAACGGCTAAGTGGAATAAAAAAATGGCTCACTTGACCCTTCTGTGATGGGGGTTTATATAGCGGCGGCAGCACGCAGCCGCAGGCGCGAGAATCTCGCTGGCGGCTACGCTCCCGACGTCACGTCCGCGTAAAGAGAGGATCGCCCGTTAATGGGGATCGTGATGGCGTGGAACGTGGGATGTTGCTGGCGGAGAATCTGCGCATGGCGAGATTTGCGGTGCGACAGTTACGCCTGTGGGTGGTGGAGTTTGTCGGAGGACCGAGGAAGGTGGCATCGGCTGGGGAGCTCGGGGACGAGCGGGAGGGCCGAGGAGTCTTGGTCCGGTAGCAGCTCGGGGCGAGCTGAGTGGCTGAGGAGGCCAAGTTGCAGGGGGCTCTGAGGAGAGTCAGCTTTGTGCTCGCAGTTCGGGTACAGGGGTGGCCTGGTCGGCCCCTTGTGGGCCCTCTCTCCTGAGTTCTGCGACACGTCATCTGCCACGTGTCTTGATCTGGGAGATCGCCAATATAGAGCATCATCATTAGCCCCCCACTCTCGTTCCGATCTATTTTGTGGGTCGGGTCGAGAGTGGACTGCTTGATTCTCTCTGTGCGGCTTGGCGCTGGTAATTCCTTATAGTGGATTGTCCGGGGACGGCACAACGTTCTTGTTGTCGTGCTTCGAGTATGAGTCGAGCGAAGGACGAGTGTGGGAAGGTCGGTATCCTCCCCTTGCCGGAGTTGAGGCGCTGATTGTACGTTGAGCATGAGTTTATTCGACGGGTCTTGGATCCGTGTCTTTGTAGGGTAGGAAGCTACCCGCTGGGGATGCGCCGAGCAGGAAGAAACTCGGCGGCCTCGCGATGAGGGCTTCAGATCCTCAGCGTCTGATAGGCAGGAGGATGCCCGTTGGGGATGCGCCGTGCAGGAAGGAACTCGGCGGCCTCGCGATGAGGGCTTGATCCCTGGCGTTGGAGGGGCCGTTTGAGGCCTGTGAAGGATGGCCGAGCAGGGTAGCTGCTCGGTGCCTCTTGGCGAGGGCTTTGATCCTCAGCGTTGGAGGGCTGTAAGAAGCCTACTAAGGATAGCCGGGAAGTGAAGCTGCACGGTTGCCTCTTGGCAAGGGCTTTGATTTCTGGCATCGTGGGTAGGAAACTACCAGCTTGGGATGATCGAGCGGGGTAGCCACTCGGATGCCTCTTGTGAGGGCTTTGATCCCTGGCGTCGTGGGTAGGGAGCTACCAGCCGGAGATGACCGAGCAAGGGTCGGGCTCGGTTGCCTCTTGCGAAGGCTTTTGATCCTTCAGGACGGGGACCGAGCAGGGTTACTGCCCAGTGCCTTTTGGAGAGGACTTTGATCCCTGTCGGTTGTGGTAGGAAGCTACCAGCCGGGGATAGCCGAGCAAGGATCAGGATCGACTGCCTCTGGGAGGACTTTGATCCTTAGCGCGGGAGGGGATGTAAAAAGCCTACCAAGGACCCTTGGCCGGGCAGGGTTACTGCCCGTGCCTCTTGGCGAGGGCTTTTGTCCTGAAGGATAGCCGAGCGAGGATAAGGCTCGACTGCCTCTGGGAGGGCTTTCTGATCCCTGGCGTTGCGGTAGGGAAGCTACCCGCCAGGGATAGCCGAGCGAGGATCGGGCTGGAATGCCTCTGGGAGGACTTTCTGATCCCTGGTGTTGCGGTAGGGAAGCTACCCGTAAGGGATAGCCGAACGAGGGTCAGGCTCGACTGCCTCTGGGAGGACTTTCTGATCCCTGGCGTTGCGGTAGGGAAGCTACCCGCCAGATTGGCTCTGGGAGGACTTTCTGATCCCTGGCGTTGCGGTAGGGAAGCTACCCGCTAGGGATAGCCGAGCAGGGTAGCGGCTGGGCTGCCTCTGGGAGGACTTTCTGATCCTTAGCGTTGGAGGGGATGTAAGAAGCCTACTAAGGATAACCTCGCGGTAAAGCTGCGCGGTTGCCTCTTGGCAAGGGCTTTGATCTCTGGCGTCGTGGGTAGGCAACTACCAGCCTGGGATGATCGAGCGGGGTAGCCGCTCGGATGCCTCTTGTGAGGGCTTTGATCCCTGGCGTCGTGGGTAGGGAGCTACCAGCCGGAGATGACCGAGCAAGGGTCGGGCTCGGTTGCCTCTTATGAGGGCTTTTGATCCTTTAGGACGGGGACCGAGCAAGGTTACTTCCCGGTGCCTCTTGGCGAGGACTTTGATCCCTGTCGGTTGTGGTAGGAAGCTACCAGTCGAGGATAGCCGAGCAAGGGTCAGGCTCGACTGCCTCTGGGAGTACTTTGGTCCTTAGCGCGGGAGGGGGTGTAAGAAGCCTACCAAGGACCCTTGGCCGGGCAGGGTTACTGCCCGGTGCCTCTTGGCGAGGGCTTTTGTCCTGAAGGATAGCCGAGCGAGGGTCGGGCTCGACTGCCTCTGGGAGGGCTTTCTGATCCCTGGCATTGCGGTAGGGAAGCTACCCGCCAGGGATAGCCGAGCGAGGGTCGGGCTCGACTTCCTCTGGGAGGACTTTCTGATCCCTGGCATTGCGGTAGGGAAGCTACCCGCCAGGGATAGCCGAGCGAGGATCGGGCTCGACTGCCTCTGGGAAAACCTTCTGATCCCTGGCGTTGCGGTAGGGAAGCTACCCGCCAGGGATAGCCGAGCAGGGTAGCGGCTGGGCTGCCTCTGGGAGGACTTTCTGATCCCTAGCGTTGCGGTAGGGAAGCTACCCGCCAGGGATAGCCGAGCGAGGGTCGGGTTCGACTGCTTCTGGGAGGACTTTCTGATCCTTAGGGTTGGAGGGGCCGTAAGAGGCCTGCTAAGGATAACCGCAGTGAAGCTGCGCGGTTGCCTCTTGGCGAGGGCTTTGATCCCTGGGCGAGGTGGCCCTCGAGCCGCCGTGGCGAGCCCCTTCTGTGCGACCACGTCAAGGGAGGGGGTGTCGGTCATGCCTGGAGACAGGCGAGGTGACCGACATCTCCTCAGGGGGGTGAGGGGCGTGAGGAGGCTCGAGGCGAGGCGCTCTGGCGGAAGATCTTGGCGTGGAGCTGTGGGGCGCCCAGCGGGCCTCAGAGAGTATCGGCCCGTGAGACCTGTGGCCATGGGGCATAGCCTGCCGGTGGTCAGCCGTGCCGACGAGAGCAGAGTCTCCTGGAGGCGGAGGAGCGGCGATCTGGGGCCCTGGCCCGGCCATTTGGACACGGACGAGCGCCTCCACGATGGACTGTAGTCGGTCTATTCTGCCGGCGAGGGCGTTGATGACGGTCGCCGGAGGAGATTCATCCGCGCCTCCGGTGAGGGGGAGGCGGCGGCTGGTATCTGGATCTTCAGGGTGATTGCTTGCCATGTGGATGGAGATCGGAAGGCCGTTTTTTGTGGAGTTTCTGTTCCCTCAGACGGCGCCAGCTGATGGAGCTCCTTTTCGGGTCTCCGTCAGATGTTGTCTTCCGTCGATATCCCGGTGGATTTTGGAGATGATCTCCTGTTGCGTGTGGGTCTCAATGGGTTTTGAGGAGATTGGTGATTTGAGGAGTTTAGCGCCGAGTACCTGCAAAGAAGTCCCGTGGTGGTTTGGTACCACCGAGGACCCTCCGACGATCAAATTAGTACTAGATCCGAGCAGAGTAACGGCTAAGTGGAATAAAAAAAATGGCTCATTTGACCCCTCTGTGATGGGGGTTTATATAGCGGCGGCAGCACGCGGCCGCATGCGCGAGAATCTCGCCGGCAGCTACACTCCCGACGTCACGCCCGCGTAAAAAGCGGATCGCCCGTTAATGGGGATCGTGATGGCGTGGAACGTGAGATGTTGCTGGCGGAGAATCTGGGCATGGCGAGATTTGCGGGCGGCGGTTACGCCTGTGAGTGGTGGAGTTGGTCGGAGGACCGAGGAAGGTGGCCTCGACTGGGGAGCTCAGGGACGAGCGAAAGGGCCGAGGTGTCTTGGTCCGGTGGCAGCTCGGGACGAGCTGAGAGGCCGAGGAGGCCAAGTTGCAGGGGGCTCTGAGGAGAGTCAGCTTTGTGCTCGCAGTTCGGGTATAGGGGTGGCCTGGTCGGCCCCCTGTGGGCCCTCTCTCATGAGTTCTGGGACACGTCATCTGCCATGTGTCTTGATCTGGGAGATCGCCAATATAGAGCATCATCACACCGGAACGCTTATCAAAAGCTTCCTGAAAAGGTTTTCGATTGTCAAAAAACTTTCTGTCTGCTGCATCTGTCTAGTTGACTATTATATTTAAATATTATATGATATCAATGCAGCCGTCTGCGATATCAATGCAGCCGCCAGCTATTTCTATCTAGGGTGTTTTTAACAGCTCCTTCGGGGACAGGGTTTTTCTGTCAAGGGTAAAACCAGTTTAGAGGGTTTTGACAATTTACCCTATTAATTATTATTGTTCTGTAGCAGCTAGTTACATATTAGGGAATACAATATAATATGATAATGGGTATCACAGGGACAATAATAGTATCCAAGGACAGAGGAAGGTGGCAAACACGTAATTAACATTTTTGGGACACGGTTTCTTTGAAAGTTATCGAATGGGAATGAAGCCGCTTTTCGTTTACGATTTTTAAGCCAAAGCTCAAATGTCAAAACCACGTACACGCCCTTTTTTTTTCCACACCATGAAAAAGGACAGCACTAGACACGTGTAGACATGCATGGATTCTGATGGATCTTTGGATCTACTTCAGATGTTATCTTCCGTTGATCTGCTGCAAGTGCTGATGGACGGCTGAGATTGAGTTGGAGGGTTGATTCCTGGATCGTGTGCATCTCAATGGGTTTTGTGTGGTTGAGGCCGAGTTACCTGCAAAGAAGTTCCGGGGTAGTTGTGCCACCGAGGACCCTCCGACGATCAAGTTAGACGGGGTATTTTGGCAAAGTAACGGCCTATTGGGGTCAAAAATGGCTTACCTCGATCGTCTGAGAGAGGGGTTTATACAGCGGCAACAATGGGTAGGCGAGCGTGAAAATCACGCCGGCCGTTACGCCCCTGGCGTCACGCCCGCGTGATATGCGGGATCCCGCGTTAATGACGAGACAGGCTCGTTAATGGGGGATCGTGATGGCGTGGAACGCGGGATCGTGGACGGCGGATATCTCGCGCATGGCGAGATTCACGGAGCCGTGGCGGAGACGCCTGTGATCAGCGCTGCGGGTCGGTCAAGACGAGACCAAGGAAGATGAGCTCGGCGGGAGGCTCGGGCACGAGCGGGAGGCCGAGACATCTTGGTTCTGTGATAGCTCGGGGACGAGCCGGGGGTGGTCTCGAAGGCCACCGAAGGTCGGGAGACTCCTCGAGCCGGAGGCCCGAGGTGTGATCCCAACTGAAGTTCTTAATCCTTTCTTGTTGGTTCTGGGACACGCCATCTGTCACGTGTCAGCATGCGGAGAGTTACCGATATCGAGCCTCATCAGATTCGTTTAAAGAAGATGAAGCACGCTAGTTCTAACAGGAGACTGATTCCGTTGTAGATCGAATCCTACGTGCTTAGACTGCAACAGTTGCTTATGTCCGTTTATTTTAAAACATCCTCAAACTTTTATTCAGTTGCTTATGTTTGTTTGTTATAAAACATCCTTAAACTTTTATTCATGTGTTTGCACTAGATTCTTTTACAATCCCGAGATAACGGCCAACATATAACGGCCAACATATAGATCCTTGAGGTCCCAGATTGGTTACATTCACGAGAAATGAGATTATATGCCGTAATTACATTTCAGCTAAAATAAAGGAATATCTGCCGAATATGATCGGCCTCAACAAGCAAACATGTTCAAGAACATGGAACGCGCTGGCAGCTAACACCTTAAGAACATAACGGCTATTTTAAGAGGCTATAGACATGAGAAAAAGAATGACGCAGGTCAAACAAAATCAATTTCATCATATTTATGTCTTAATCTATCCTTGAAGAAGTATAGAAGACCGTGTTATTGGAGTCCTTGTGGGAATTGTCACGTCCCGAAATTTAGTTCGTGACCGACATTTAAATCACGCAACGTCTAAAGGCGTAACTGTTAACCCCAATCAGAGGAAAACTCTGTTCAAATTCCAAGACGGGAAACGAAGCAACGCTTATGTTTCCCCCAATCAGAGCAAACCTCTGTTTTGAAAATTAAAATTAAAATAAAAGAAGTAACGCTTCAGCTGACCTGCGCTCTGCGCTGCGCGCCACGTGGCAGCGCAGTTGCGCTAGCGCAGTTGCTCTGCGCTGCGCGCTGCGCGACACGTGTCAACGCAGTTGCGCAAGCGCAGTTGCGCTGCGCTGCGCTGTGCGCTGCATGACACGTGTCAAGCACTGAGGCTTTTGCGCCAAACAGAATTAAAATTCTAGAATGATCTTTCTCAATCTTGTTAAAAAAACAAGAAGATTGCCTTCTGTAAAACAGAAGCCCTTAGATTAAAAATCCAACGGTGGGGAAAATTCCCCAAATCAATCAGAGAATGATCTTTTTAACAAACTTAACAAACCTATGGGCACTATATAAAGGCTTCTAGACCCCAATTCAAAAGATCATTAACATCATCAACATCAAAAAATATCAAGAACTTCAACTCTTAAGAAACTTGAAGAGAAATTCAAGAAAAAGGTAAAAAACCTTTAAAATAGAAGAATTTCTTCTAATAGAATATTGATCTAAGAACAAGATCAATGATCTTCAGTAAAATATAAATAACAGTGTCTTGCACTTTTTTTATGAACCACTGGTTCTTTGAAAACAAGAAAAACTTGTTTTCTCTGATCTAAAATTGATCAAAATATAAAACAGTGCCCTGCACTTGCAAAATTGGCATTGTTGCGCTCTTAGGTTGGCGCAAGCCAGCAGAGAGCGCCACGTGTCAGCACTTGAACCACTTGCGCTATGCGCTTTTAAAATAGAGCATTGCTCTCTGAAATTGGCGCAACTCATCAGAGCGTGCCACGTGTCAGCGGCGCAACAGCGCAGCGCACTGACACAGCGCACTGCGCTAACTGCGCTTGCGCTCACCAGAATGTGACACGTGTCACCTCCATAAGCGCTTGCGCTCATTTATTGGCGCAAAGCGCCTGACAGGCCACATGGCTACTGTCAGATAATTGATGCGCTGCACCATTAAAAAGAAGGGCTGAGCCCAATTGAAAAGGCCTAACAGGCCTAGTAAATGCTATGCATTGTTTTCAAAAAAAGGAGAGCCCAAACAAGGGTCTGTCAGACCAGACCAGATGCTATGCATCATTTAAAAGGGGCAGAGCCCAAATAAAGGTCCAACAGAGACCAAGATTAATGCTATGCATTATTAAACATGAGCAAAGCCCTAGCACAGGTATAATAGGCCAAAAATAAGAAATAACGTTGGATATTCTCAACTGGACTTAGCCCAACCATGGCCGTAAGTCCTCAAATTAAATTGACTGAGCACGGCTGCTCTACTAAATCAATTTACACTTGGTTCAAGGGTACATCTCTGAACTCCTCTGACACCTATCGTTGTAATCCTTCAACGACATCAGAGAAGTGACGGGTCCCGACGGCCATGCATGCAATGGACCCCTACGTCCCTAAACTGGAACATGGACCACTACGTCCCTAAACTGGAACAATAGAGCCCCCAAATGCTCTTTTGTCGGATCTAATCGATCCCGTTTAAGTTGATCTTAGCCTCAAATATGGTTAACGTATCCTTAAACATTCAAGCAGACTTTAGTCCCAAATTGGACTATAAAACTCCCAATCAACTTTGGTTCAAAGATACATCTCTGAACTCGTCTGATACCTGTCGTTGTAATCCTTCAACGTCGTCAGAGAGGTGACGGGTCCCAATGGCCATATATTAAATGGACCACCACGTCCCGAAACTGGAACAAGAGAGCCCCTAAATGCTCTTTCCGTTAAGTTGATCATAGTCTCAAATCAGACTAACGTATCCTTAACGAACGTTTAAGTTGATCTTAGTCTCAAAAATGGCTAACGTGTCCTTAAACCAAAACCCCAAACCCAAATCTAAGTAAATACGGATTTGGACTAATCCACGTTCTACGGGCGACGGCATCACTTATTCTCCGTATACGATCCAGGGACAACCACAAACAAAACAAACACACACGACACGAACTGAAATTCTGGAGAAGGAGAAAGTGGTTACCGCGATGCGGTAGCGTAATTAACTGCAGGGGCTTGCGCCTGCAGGGAAGAGCGTCCCCACAATCAAAAACCCCTCAAGCGAGGAGAAATCTGACGAAGTCTGCTACATCGGCCTCATCCGTCTAAACCTCCAATACACAGTGCCATAAATCAACTTGGCATCTTCGGAGAGGTGGACAGATAAAACCAAATAGCATCTGCCCCGAATCTCAGGCAAGGCGTCTTTACGTCGTCGCCGTCTTTCGGAGGGGAATAGTAACGTAAATTAAGTAAGCCGAAGCCCAGAAATCTAAACCTTTTAAAAAAAATAAAAGAGGTGAAGTTTTAAAATAAAAGTATGATGAAATCAAATGTTTTCTTAAATACATAGAAAAGGGAACATGAAAATGCAAGTTTATTTTACTAGTTGAAAAACATGTTTCGTCTTTTAAAAATTTGGGCTGCACCTCATTTGTATATTTTGATCCAAAACCACACATACATGATAATATAAAAGGCATCCCCAAGCAAGAGCTAGCTCTTCGCTAATCGGCGGAATCTCAACCACGCATGACAAAATATAAGTATACGAAATACTAGTTTCTGATTGATGGAGTTAACTAGATACAAAAGGAATAATAATACAATAGTGGCACGATCCAACATGTACCACCTACCAAAGCAAATCACCCGAATACAAGCAGTGTGCCGGCGATGCCGCTACTGATCCATGCGGTCAACCTGCAAGAACTGTGGCACAACGGGGGTGAGTTGCCAACTCGTGAGTAGAAAACATCATCAGGTAGAAATCGAATAAAATAACGATTTCTTAGGTCAACTATATCATAAAGGTAGTACTATGATATCTAGGGTGACCGTATCTGTATATGTGCCAACAACATAATCAATGCCTATCAGCATGTGGATATCATCCAACCATATAATCAATGCATGTATGCATGTGGATCTCATCTACGTGTCAACCAATGACACAACAACATCATGCATCTAAATATCATGAAAGTATATGCATGTAAATATGAGGATATAAATCAACGTGTGTCCATCAATGACACATCAAAATCATAGAACCTGAGTGTCCAATATCGACACTCGAAATATCATGAAACTCATGTCCAGCATCGACATGTAAATCCTCATATCTCGGGCTCCGTCAGTCCAGATCGGCCCACGGGCTCCGTCTGTCCGGATCGGCCCTCGGGCTCCGGCAGAACGGATCGGCTCGTATCCATTTCATGACTCCGACTGGTATCCTCCGGATAACCGCCAGGTCCAACCAATCACCGGTAGGTAGTAGTTTCTCTGCCAGGCTCATTGTCTATACCACAAAAACCATTTCTCGCCCCGGGGTACCATACCGGGTCCACGATGAACCCACAAACGGATCATCCACCTCCTCGATTCAGGTTTCTATCATACGTCTCAGAACCGAAAAAACGCATGGTGGACGCACTGAAATATCATATCAAGAGAAACCGGGTTTTTAAAATAATACATTGTCACGCCCCGCTTCCCAGAGTGCGCTAAGATAGGCACGTGACAGAGCCAACCATGCTACCTGTGGATAGGAAACATCCCTCCACAGTCACATTACGGCTGTCTATAAGATATCAAGAACAGTAAGAATAAAATAAACTATCTAGTACATGTCCATATGCCAGAATAAACGAGTCAAGAAATAATATGCGGAAGCAATAAATCTAATTAACGATAACAATCTGGAAGGTACGGAAATAACTATACTAACTGGATCCTCACTGCTCGGCCTGACGGCGGAACTACTCCTGATCAGCCTGCGACAAAGGTAGAAGATCTGGGCAATGCAAAACCCAGACGTCAGTGCGTCATAATATCAATAATAATAAAATCAGGGGTAACAAGTCATGCAGGCATGAGTATGAATAGTAATAAAAGGAGAACGGTAACACAAATAAGAAACAATGAAGGGTATAAGCACATGTGACGTGCGGTGAGTAATCTAAACTGTGCTACTGGGTTATCTATTCTAAAGTCTTCGAAATCAATTAAATGAATCGTCGATGTAACTCAATAGTATCCCGTGCATACCCGGGACTACGGTCAAGATTCTCGGGCTGAAACCAAGACATGCCGCTAGGCACTAAAACAGGAAATATGTATAGATGAATGATGTCAGCAGTATCATCCCAAGGCTGGCCTAGCCTCTAAAACTGATCAGTATAAGCAAGCGAACTGTCGAGTTACAAGTCAGGTTTCATCATTGATTTTCCCATACCCCCAAGTTATGTGTTCAAGTCAGGTATTGAATAATCTGGAGCTAATGCCAACACAGGATCAAGCAGGTACAGATTTGTCTGCATAGACAACAGGATATGTCCATCGGGACAACATGTCAGGATTGTCGGCATTAGAAACAGAATTAGGTAATATGTAAAGTAGTGATATATCAGGTCATGTCAAGTAGTGCACAAGTATCAAGTTATGTCAAGTAATGCACGGGTATCAAACAGATGCTCATAATAAAACTGTAACAGGTACGGGTGCACAAATAAAGCATGGATGCACAGATATTTATCAGGGATTACATCATGACTATGTAGGATGCACAAGATAAAGTATTGGATACTAATATAATAGTAAAATGAAATAATATGGTCTTGGCGTGCAACTAGATATGTAATAAACCGTACGGATACAGACGGATACTATAACTGTAAATCGGTAAAATTTGCTGAATATTAAAACACAAGCACTATTGTTTATTATATAGATATTGATATAATAATATTAACATGGATAACATATTCAAACCGATTAATAACTATAAAAGTGGTATTGATTAACCATGCACAAGAAAGTTCGTTCAGAAATTCAGCGTCACCCTGATTTGTAAAATAGATTAAAAATAACAAACGTTCTCCAAAAGGGACGTGTCTTATACCAAAACAAAGGTAATTCAATAAGGTTTTCATTTTTATAAGTTTAAGTATCTCAGCTTGTTCCTACAAAAAGCTATGAACATTCGAAATTGAAAGTTTGCTGCTGGAATTTCCCTGGACAGCAGTTTAGAGATATTTTCATTTGCATTTTACGTTATTTAAACAATTTATTTTGCATATAAATATTTCATAGAGTTATAGTATTTTGAGTTAGCTTCGTAACGAACTAAAGAACGTATACTAATGATTTTTTTATGATTTATAATGAATTTTATAAGATAAGGTGTACAGTAAATTTCAGATTTGTCCTATCCGCTTTGCAACGACGTTTCATGTGAAAACTATAATATTTTCAAACTATATTTTGTATAATATTATAAAATACAGATTATAAAATGATTAAAGATAATAATAAGAAATATTACGACGATATAAATTTTATAGATATAATTATAGCATGTCGCAAGTTGTAAATTTGCATACATTTTATATTATAAAACCGATTAACGTTAAATAACTACGGTGTATAAATTATATAGACACAGCTGTATGATGATGATGATGATGATGATAATAATACGGAAACATATAAATAAATTATATAAATCATAGCATGTAGCAAGTTGTAAACTTGCCTCAATCGAATCACGCGACGGATACGCATGGCACGTCCGACGTCGGTAAATCGTCGCAACGCACACGCGGCATGCGGGACGGGTCCAGGCAAGGCAAGAGGGTGATCACACAGGCAAGGTACGTTCACTGGATCATTCGGATCGTCAGCGACGAGCACGGCTCCGGCGGTGATCACCGGAATCAAGAAACAAGATCAAGAAAAGAAAGAAGAAGAATAATATATATACAGAAGAGAGAGAGAGAGTGAGAAAGGGGTTGTTATTAAGGTTTAGATTTTAATTTAAAAAGATTTTGTAAGTTATAAATATTTTAAACTGTTAAATTTTAATAAAGATATTAGATGAAATAAAATTGGATTTTCTGGTAAATACAAATTTAGTCCAAAATAAGCCCGGGTCGGGTCTAAAATTCAGTTTTAAAAATATAAAAATATACATGTCGACCAAAACTCAAATTGGATATCCGGGTAACAAAAATGCATACCCCCAAGAACAGATGCACGTACGTGCGCGTAGCCATCCAAACAAGTCCGTTTCACTGAACGGGACGAGAACAAGATACGCGGATGCTATGACAGGGTCAGGGATATCATGCAGGCCATGCTAGATATTTTTAAAATATTTTAATTGACTTTAAATGTTATATTTTAAAATGCAGATGCCAGATAAAATGCCATTATGCAGTAAAAACTGAAAATGCACGAATCTATGTAACTGGTGAGGATAAATCATAAACATGAATCAAGACAGGTTTCAAGCAAGCGGGTCGGGTAAAATGCAAATACAAATGTCAAAATACTATTCGCACCCAAAACACAGTAAACCAAGAAACTACCATAAATAAGTAAATACTTGAACTAGAATTGGTATAAATGAACTAGAGTGTTACATTATACCCAACTACAAAAAGAATTTCGTCCTCGAAATTCCTAAGACAAGAAAAGATAAACAATCAGGAAACTACAAGAATAGGTGTGGAAACTTCTGTCGGATTTCATCTTCTCGTTCCCAAGTTGATTCTCCATGCGAGCGATTCCCCCAAGAAACAAGTACTAGAGGGATAACCTTGTTCTTAAGGACCTTTTCTCTTCAATCAACAATCGACATCGGTCGTTCCTCAAAAGTTAAATCCTCTCTTACAGTCAGCTCCGAATGATCCAGCACGTGTGTTTCATCTCGAACATACTTACAGAGTTGAGATACATGAAACGCGTCATGAACATTCGCCAAAGATTGTGGTAAAGCCAATCGATAAGCCACTTCTCCAACACGCTCCAAAATCTCGAAAGGCCCTACGAATCGAGGACTAAGCTTGCCTCGACTCCAAAAACGAATCACTCCTCAAGTCGGTGATATCTTCAAGAATACCAGATCACCAACAGCGAACTCTAGAGATCTTCTCGATGTGCCAGCCCAACTTTTCTGCCGATCTTGTGCTGCCTTCACACGATTTCGGATAGTATTAAGTTTCTCAACTGTTTGCACGATCAAATCCGGTCCCAACAATTTTCATTCTCCAACATCGTCCCAACAAACAGGTGAACGACACTTGCGACCATACAGTGCTTCGAATGGAGCCATCTGAATAGTCGCCTGAAAACTGTTATTGTACGAAAACTCCACCAAGTCCAGATGATCCTCCCACGAACCCTTGAAGTGTAACATGCAAGCTCTCAACATGTCTTCAAGAGTCTGGATCGTTCTCTCCGACTGGCCATCTGTCTGAGAATGATAAGCTGTGCTAAACTTCAATCGAGTCCCCAAACTTTCCTGTAAACTCCTCCAGAAGTGTGATAAGAATCGGGTATCACGATCGGAAACGATGCTTATAGGTACTCCACGCAATCTCACAATCTCCTGCATGTACTGTTCTGCTAACGCTTTCATCGACTGACCCACTTGAAACGGAATGAAATGAGCTGCCTTGGTCAATCGATCAACAATCACCCAAACTGCATTGTTGCCCTTTGGACCCCGCGGTAAAGCTGTCACGAAATCCATGGTTAGATGTTCCCACTTCCATTGAGGAATCGGAAGTGGTTGCAATAAACCAGCAACCCTTTGATGTTCAGCCTTAACTTGCTGACACACCAAGAACTTCACTACAAAGCGGGCAATCTCCCGTTTCATGCCTTCCCACCAGAAATGCTGTCGTAGATCACGGTACATCTTCCTGCCTCCAGGATGTACGGAATATGCGGAACTGTGCGCCTCCTTCATAACTTCTTTGCGAATATTTCCTTTTGGCACACACAAATGGCTACCATACGCAACGAACCATCTTCATTAATCAACAGGTCCGTTCGAAGTCCAGCTTCAACCTGTTCTCGAAACTTCTGCAATCTTGGGTCCTGCGATTGCGCTGCTTTAATATTCTCGATCAACGACGATTATACTTGCAGCTGCATCAACTATCCCCAAGAATGCGGTAGCACGATCTCCAACTCGAATCTTCGAAAGTCTTCAATAAGCTCCTTCTGTGCAGTCAACATCCAAATTGCTGGCAACCGATTAAGCGCATCCGGCACTACATTAACTTTTCCCGAATGGTACTTAAGATCAAGATCGTAGTCAGCCATCAGCTCCAACCATCTGCGCTGCCTCATGTTAAGCTCTTTCTGTGTGAACACATACTTTAGGCTTTTGTGATCGATGAATATTTCGACCCTTTCGCCCAATAAGTAGTGTCTCCAAATCTTCAGAGCGAAAATCACTGCTGCAAGCTCCAAATCATGAGTTGGATAATTCTTCTCATGGGTCTTCAACTGCCTCGATGCGTAAGCTATAACTTTCCCATGCTGCATCAAAACACATCCCAAACCTTTCCCAGATGCGTCGCTGTGAATCACCAATCCTCCGGAACTGTCTGGTACGGTCAAAATAGGAGCGGTTATCAACCTTTACTTCGACGCCTCAAAAGCTGACGCACTTCTATCCGTCCATTCGAACGGTACTTCCTTCCACGTAAGCTTGGTCAAAGGCTCAGCTAAGCGAGCAAAATTCTCTACGAACCTTCTGTAATATCCGGCAAGTCCAAGAAAACGTCTGATCTCTGCTACGTTCTTCGGAATCGGCTAATCTTGAACTGCTGCAATCTTTTCGGGATCAACGGCGATTCCATCTCCGGATACGACATGCCCCAAAAACTTCACTTCTTCAAGCCAAAACTCGCACTTGCTCATCTTCGCATATAATTTTTCTCGTCTCAACGTCTGTAGTGCGATCTTCAAGTGTTCTGCATGCTCTTCTAAGCTCCTCGAGTAGACCAGAATATCATCGATGAACACCACAATAAACTGGTCTAAGAACGGTGAAAAGATTCTGTTCATCAAGTCCATAAATATCGCCGGTGCATTCATGACTCCAAATGGCATCACTAAATACTCGTAATGCCCATATCGAGTTCGGAACGCAGTCTTGCAGATATCCTCTGATTTAACTCAAACCTGATGATATCCGGATCGCAAATCCAGCTTCGAGAAAACCTTCGCGCTACTAAGATGCTCGAACAATTCGCCAATGCGAGAGATCGGGTACTTGTTCTTAATAGTCACCCGGTTTAATTCTCGATAATCGATGCGCATTCTCCTTGTACCATCTTTCTTCTTTACTAGAAGAACTGGAGCTCCCCAAGGTGAATTGCTGCTGCGAATCCAACCCTTCTCAAGAAATTCGGTAACCTGCTGCTTGACTTCTTCCTACTCTACTGGTGCCATTGGATAGTACGCCTTTGAGATTGGCGCTGCACCAGGAACAAGATCGATTGCGAACTCCACATCTCGTTTTGGCGGTAAACCCGAGATGTCCTCGAACACGTCTATAAATTCTCGAACTACAGCTGGCGCTTCCTCCTTATCAACTTCCATTGACGAAAGAACATTGCTTGTCGGCTTAGCCCTAAACTCGACTGGCCCGACAGAACTGCTTCCTCCAGCAAAACAAACTCCGGATGTCCTGGAATCTGGAAAATCACTTTCTTTGCCCTACAATCAATATGAGCGTAGAAAGTGCCGAGAAAGTCCATTCCCAAGACAACATCATAATTGCCGGTATCGATCACCAAGAGATCTGCAAAACATGAACTGGTAAGCAATGAAACTGAGAGAACCAAGGAAATTTCACGACCATGAATCAAGGAAATGAATCAAGAACAGGACTCCAAGTTACTTAAATAGAGTACCGCATTGTAACCATGTTGCAGTTCATAGTTACAATCACATAACTCCGTTCAAGTCGCCTAAATCCTAATATCAGAATCAAAGGAATAGGACGGAAGAAACAATAGGGAACCAAAAGAATTTCAACTCAAGATGCAAAGTTGTTAGCATATCGTCAAGACAAGGGTCAAGAGAAAGATATGATTCAAGAATCATGATAACAATGTGGCAGGACATGTTCCTAATCACGGATTTTCTGATTCGTGTATTGGGTCCAATACCCAACTACAAAAGAATCAAATCCGATTAACCTAAATTCTATGGCTCTGATACCAAACAAACCCTGTCACGCCCCGCTTCCCAGAGTGCGCTAAGATAGGCACGTGATAGAGCCAACCATGCTACCTGTGGATAGGAAACATCCCTCCACAGTCACATTATGGATGTCTATAAGATATCAAGAACAGTAAGAATAAAATAAACTATTTAGTACATGTCCATATGCCAGAATAAACGAGTCAAGAAATAATATGCGGAAGCAATAAATCCAATTAACGATAACAATCTGGAAGGTATGGAAATAACTAAACTAACTGGATACTAACTGGATCCTCACTGCTCGGTCTGACGGCGGAAGTACTCCTGATCAGCCTGCGACAAAGGTAGAGGATCTGGGCCATGCAAAACCCAGACGTCAGTGCGTCATAATATCAATAATAATATAATCAGGGTGTAACAAGTCATGAAGGCATGAGTATGAACAGTAATAAAAGTAGAACGGTAACACGAATAAGAAACAGTGAAGGGTATAAGCACATGTGACGTGCAGTGAGTAATCTAAACTGTGCTACTGGGTTATCTATTCTAAAGTCTTCGAAATCAATTAAATGAATCGTCGATGTAACTCAATAGTATCCCGTGCATACCCGGGACCACGGTCAAGATTCTCGGGCTAAAACCGAGACATGCCGCTAGGCACTAAAACATGAAATATGTATAGATGAATGATGTCAGCAGCATCATCCTAAGGCTGGCCTAGCCTCTAAAACCGATCAATATAAGCAAGCGAACTGTCGAGTTACAAGTCAGGTTTCATCATTGATTTCCCCATACCCCCAAGTTATGTGTTCAAGTCAGGTATTGAATAATCTGGAGCTAATGCCAACACAGGATCAAGCATGTACATGTTTGTCTGTATAGACAACAAGATATGTCCATCGGGACAACATGTCAGGATTGTCGGCATTATAAATAGGATCATGTAACATGTAAAGTAGTGATATATCAGGTCATGTCAAGTAGTGCACAAGTATCAAGTTATGTCAAGTAATGCACGGGTATCAAATGGATACTCATAATAAAACTATAACAGGTACGGGTGCACAAATAAAGCATGGATGCACAAATATTTATCAGGGATTACATCACGACTATGTAGGATGCACAAGATCAAGTATGTGATACTAATGTAACATTAAAATGAAATAATATGGTCTCGGCGTGCAACTAGATATGTAATAAACCGTACGGATACAGACGGATACTATAAAACTGTAAATCGGTAAAATTTGCTGAATATTAAAACACAAGAACTATTATTTATTAAATAGATATTTATATAATAATATTAACATGGATAACATATTTAAACCGATTAATAACTATAAAAGTGGTATTAATTAACCATGCACAAGAAAGTTCCGTTCAGAAATTCAGCGTCACCCTAATTTGTAAAATAGTTTAAAAATAACAAACGTTCTCCAAAAGGGACGTGTCTTATACCAAAACAAAGATAATTCAATAAGATTTTCATTTTTATAAGTTTAAGTATCTCAGATTGTTCCTACAAAAAGTTATGAACATTCGAAATTGAAAGTTTGCTGCTGGAATTTCCCTGGACAGCAGTTAAGAGATATTTTCATTTACATTTTACATTATTTAAACAATTTATTTTGCAAGTAAATATTTCATAGAGTTATAGTATTCTGAGTTATCTTCGTAACGAACTAAAGAACGTATACTAATGATTTTTCTATGATTTATAATGAATTTTATAGGGTAAGCTGTACAGTAAAATTCAGATTTGTCCTATCCGCTTTGCAACGACGTTTCATGTGTAAACTATAATATTTTCAAACTATATTTTGTATAATATTATAAAATGCAGATTATAAACTAATTAAAGATAATAATAAAAAATATTACGACGATATAAATTTTATAGATATAATTATAGCATGTCGCAAGTTGTAAACTTTCATACATTTTATATTATAAAACCGATTAACGTTAAATAACTACGGTGTATAAATTATATAGACATAATTGTATGATGATGATGATGATAATAATAATACGGAAACATATAAATAAATTACATAAATCATAGCATGTAGCAAGTTGTAAACTTGCCTCGATCGAATCACGCGCCGGATACGCACGGCACGTCCAATATTGGTAAATCGTCGCAACGCACATGCGGCACGCGGGACGGGTCCAGGAAAGGCAAGAGGGTGATCACACAGGCAAGGTACGTTCACTGGATCACTCGGATCGTCAGCGACGAGCACGGCTGTAACGTTTTAGAAATCGTTTTGTGTTTGTTTCTGTTTTTGGGTGAAATTCATCGGTATTTTCAGTTTTATACCGATTGTGATCAAACGGCCATATCGACTTGCCAGCACCTAGTTTTGAGAAAATAAAGCTTGTGCGCACACTTTGAGAGTATATGGGATGTTTTGGTCCAATTTGAATTTTTCCCATTTTTAATGTTATTTTAATCCGGTTTGCACATTTCTGGAAATCTTTCTTTGCAACTTTTCTTTAAAATTTTCCTAAGTCAACTAAACCACATAGCATAAGGATTTGTGTGGCCTAGGTTAATGGAGAAAAAGAAAAGAAAAGAATTGAAAAGAAGAGAAAAGAAGATGCATGAATGTGTTGACCTAGGGTTTGAATGCATTTATTTGCATTAAGTGTTGGAAATAGCTAGGAAACTTCCCTCTCTCTTTCTCCCTCTCACTTTGGCCGAGCCCTCTCTCTCTCTCTACTGCACTTAGCCAATTCTCTATCTCTTTTCATCACAATTTCTTCACAAAACCCTCATAAATCCATCTCTTTTCACAAAAATCCTATCTTTGTGCATGTTTTCTCTTGTTCTCGCCTTGGATCATGCAAGCTTGGTTCTTGGTGTTCTTTTGGTTAGGTAAAATTCTTTTACTGTTATTTAAGTGTTTTTAGTGTTGCTTAGCTAAATAGTTGCTGTTTAGATTGTTAAATTAGGGTTTGATGCGAAATATCGTATTTTTTGTGTCGGTTTTTGGTTTCTAGGACCTGCTGTGATCCGGGATATTTACTGATAAATTAAACAATGTGTTAGTGTTGTACTAGAGGACCTGGAGCACCACCAGAGAGATGGACCCCAGGCCACCGGCCAGGGCCGGCGACGGCTGAAGGAGGGGCCGGCGACGCCGGCCATCCTGATGAGTTAGGGTTTGGGTTTTTGTCTGTAGGTGTCTGCTAGGGTATGGGTTCCTCTGGTCTTGTTGAATTGTTTAGTTTTCACAGTAGGCAAAATCTGGGATCAATTGTGCAGTTTCTAGTGTTTCGTGTTCGTGCGATACGTGTTACGACACGCGTCGTGCAATTTTCGTGGTTTCGCTCTTAAGTTGTTTTCGTCGTGTCGCTACTCTCGTTAGCCACGATACGAACACTTAAGAGGTGGTTGTGTGTTGTTGTGTCGGTTAGATATAGCTAGTTCGTATTTCGTAGCTATTGTTGATGTATATATTGCTTGTTGTTTATATGTTGCAGGTTCGCAGGCGGAGACTACGGACACTGCCACAGGGGGATTCAGGTGGTAGATTTCATCTAGCTTGGAGTGTGGGTGAGTAGATTTAACATCTACAGGGGAATCGCCCGCATGGCGTTATGCGTCTGGGCTAGAAATCTTACCTTGTCGCATATTCTATATCATGTTTAGAATTGCGCATATACCTTACTGTTTAGTGATAGTTGTGTTTGGACTAGTATCCTTAGGACACTGCACTATTATTGACGGCTCAGATTGCGAGAGCACTGATTGTATGCCACACACACCGTCAATAATTGCCATGTCATACACAACCCATATTTTAGAATTGATATTGTATGGTTAGGAACATTGTGACTTTGATACATATTTCTTATTGTTATACTTAGACATTGATATGCTAGTTCCTGTTTACCTATAGGGTTTTGTACCATTAGTGTTAGGTACATATACACCTAGGAACATAGCTATAGGTGTACTTGCTTTTCATACTTTCCTTATACCTGATAGGTATATCACATCATCCTATAGGCAGGTGTACTTGCATTTCATACTTTACTTATACTTGATAGGTATATCACATCATTATGTAGGTAGATACCTATATTTCTGCTATACTATTCATGTGTTCAGTTATATCTGGTGAATGCTATGCTTTTCATTTATACGCTTTCATTACAGCTATTATATTGCGTATACTTTATTCATGGATTATCGCATTGTTATATGGATTTTTCATGATGTTTTCTGGATTTGGGAACCGTGGTAGTTCATGAAATTATGCATACATTGAAAAACCCGGTTTCCTTGAGATGATATTATAGCATCCACCATGAGATTTATCGGTGCGGATATATATACCCCATGCGAGGAGGCGTAGTGAGCCGTATGAGGGTACATGGTAGGGCCCGGAGGTACCCCGAAGCAAGAATGTTGTCGGAGTGAGTCGACGTCGCAGTGAGGCGATGAGGCCTAGGGGAGCCATACTTTCCGGTGACATTACCAGAGACTCGGCGGTTATCATGGGGATACCGTTGGGAGTCCTGTACGTATGGATACGTGGAAAGACGGGAGGGGGGGGGTCAGAGATGGACACTCGTGCTTTCCGGATAGCGTGTGATACGTACTGATCAGTATTTCAGTGTCGATGCTTGACACATTGGTTTCATGATATTTCTAAATACTCTTTTGTATATATAACAGGGGATTGAGCCGCTGTTATATATGCCCTTACACCAATATTAGTGGAATGGGACGCTAATATATGTGTATTGCCCTCATCATATTATTATGACATTATATTTAGGATGTTAGAACTGTTCTGGAGATTGGATTCAGGATATGAGAGATATACCTGATATTGTACATACCAGAGATGTGGGATCCACTAGCTGTTGTACATTTGATATATGAGAGATATACCTGATATTGTACATACTAGAGATGTGAGATCCACTTGTGTTGTACATTTGATATATGGGAGATATACTGTTATTGTACATACGAGAGATGTGAGATCCACTTGTGTTGTACATATGATATATGAGAGATATACCTGATATTGTACATACTAGAGATGTGAGATCCACTTGTGTTGTACATTTGATATATGGGAGATATACTGTTATTGTACATACGAGAGATGTGAGATCCACTTGTGTTGTACATATGATATATGAGAGATATACTGATGTTGTACATACTAGATGTGTGAGATCTACTTGATGTTGTACATTCGATACATATGCGAGATATACTAGATATTGTGCAGTTGAGGAGATGTGACACTTAGATGATATGAGAGCCAATTTGAGGACTGATTGAGGATTGGGAATTTGATTTGTCTTGCTGGATTGTGATCCTACCACGATGTCAGGATTTCCGTGGAAATGACATATTTCACTCCACACCTCATCTTTATATACTTGTGCACTATTCCATGTATTAGGAGTACCTGTGAGAGTACCTTCATGAGTGTTGCACATTTACTTTCTCATATCCCCAGTGCATGATTATTGCATACTGTTGTCACATCATTATTGATTGATATATTGGTAGTACTGGTTAGTGTACTTTCCATTATTTCGTACTCATGACCTATTATCACTGAAATGTCATATATTAGATTCATGCTGTACGTTTATTCTTGCGATTACCTGCATATGTTATTTACTATTCACGAGTTGGCAACTCACCCCCGTTGTGCCACAGGTATTGCAGGTGTTTCCCCAGAGTAGTCAAGGCAAGCTATTCAGCTTTTCAGCTATTCACTTATCTATTATCTTTTGGCTGCGGATACCACTTCGCCTGTTAGTGTGCAGTTTTGCCCAGGTGGGTTTTTGTGGTTATCTGAGAGTGTATTGTATATTCGTTGTATCTTGTACTCTCCATCTACTACCAGTTTGTTGTGACTTAGAGACTTGGTGAGGACGACTTTGTATATATTGTGGATTTGTGGATTTTATACAGTTTCCTTTCTTTTGTCTCTGATTTCTTCGCTATGGCGTCGTATATCTGTTGTGGTGTTGTTTTCCGCCGTTGGGCATGGATTTTGCTCCCGTTTGGGATGCTTTACTTTATATCTATGTTGTACCCTTTTTGGGGGCTTGTTTTACAAAGGAGGTGCTGCCAAAATTTTAAGGAAAAAGTGGACTCTTTTAAAGAATTTGGGTTGTGATTTCAAATGTTTCCAAAACTTTATATTATCTTTTCCGTATTTTTATGGTTTAGATTTCTGGGTTTTGGCTTTCTTTTACTGCGTTACGTCTGGAGGCGTTGCGTAGTATTAGGGCCATCACGTACCTTTTTCGGGTCGTGACAAAGTTGGTATCAGAGCGTGGTTTTACCTTTCGGAGTGTAGGATGACCCTGGTATGATGGAGTAGGTAACCTAAGCGGAGTAACGTAGTGTGTGTATGTCTGCAGCATACTCACGATGCAGTATTTCGCCTAAAGTGCCTAAGTACAAATTGCTTGAGATTCCTTCCTTGATGATTCATATCCTTGAGATTCGATTTCATTGTTCTTATCGAATCCTATCTCTATTTATAGTCTTACCATCGATGACTATGGGGACTCAGAGTGATGCAGTGAGGGCCGAGGTCAGAGTTAGCTCGGATGAGATGAGCACTGACCAGGAGGGCACTCTTGTTGCACAGTTGCAGACGGATCAGTCTTCGACAGATCAGCTTATGAGGCTGGTGACAGAGATGCAGGACTTGCGCCAGACGATGAGATCATTGGTTGATGCCATTCGAGCGCAGCGACAGGAGGTTGACACCCCAGTTACTCAGTTGTTCCTTGGGATCAGCATGCAGCAGTCTGTCATATACGTAGCACCAGTGGATGTAGCCCCAGTCGATGAGACACGTATTCTAGAGACTTTGCGAGTTCCAGGATAGTGGAGGACCCGTATAGGTGTGCCAGTCCAGGGACAGAGGTTCAGTCGTCGTGACAGGTTTCGTGCACGGCATGGGAGTACAAGAGGCTTGAGGCGAGGACAGTCGTCTAGCTCTTATCCCCAGGATGGTCAGCAGTTTTCTTCCGGATGTTATCGGTGCGGGAGTTTGTATCATCGGGTTCGAGTTTGTACTGAGCCACGTTGTCGCGAGACAGCTATACCGCAGAGTGGAGGATATCATCCAGTTGTGGGTAGAAGGCAGACACGAGGGTTTGTTTCTACTCATCCGGACGCCCGGACGTCCAGTGCAGATTTGTCAGGTATCCTTGTTCCTGTTCTTTTGTTGTACTTGTTGGTTTTTCGCACTTTGTGCCATGGTTGGGACGAGGATCGTGTTAGTTAGATCAGCCGTTTTGTTGTGTTAACTTCTGCCAGCGATTCTTTTGTTGCGCGACACGTATTTCAGTCGTATGCCAATTGGTGAGGAGATTTTGCCGTCATTGGATCCTTCTAGAGATGTTGGATTTGACGTTCTCCTAGGCATGAATTGGTTAGCTACGTGTTAGGCGTCTGTGGACTACCGTGTGGAAACAGTCAGGATTTGTTTTCCCGGCGAGTCAGTTCTTGTTGTGCAGGTGGATAGTTGTGCCGCCTCTCACAGCTTGAATTCAGCCTTTTTCGCTAGTCAGCTTTGGAGGAGATGTCGTGGATTCTTGGCGTTCATTCGAGATACCGGAGCCACATTGGGATTTTTGGGCCAGGTACTTGTCGTGCAAGAGTTTTCCGACGATGTTCCAGGAAAGCTAGCGAATTCATGGAGCTTAAGGATCTGCTGCAGAGTTGTTTGTTGGGAGGTTTGTGTGTCCGAGTGTTTCGCTTTTGGGAGCTCCTAATTCTGTTCGTTCTGGAGAAAGACGACGGATTGCGGTTGTGGATTGATAGATCGTCAATTGAACCGGCTTACGGTGCGGTTAGGTATCTTTTACCTCGCTTTGACGATTTCTTCGATCAGCTCCAGAGTGCGAGACTTTTTCTAAGTTTGTTTGGGATCAGGTCATCATTGTTGCGGGTTCGGAGTGGTGGCATTCCGAATACTTTTTTTGTGCGTGCTACGGGCAGTTTGTGTTGTGGTGGTGTCTTTGGACTCGCCAATGCCCTAGCAGCATTTGTTGATATGATGCACCAGATTTTTCAGGCCGTTTCTCGACCAGCTATTTGTTAGTGTTTATGCCCTAGAAGGCCATTACTGTATCATACTAGCTTGTATATTACTTAATGGAAGCTTGGGATATTCACATGTATATAACAGTCTTGCTAAACATGGTAGTATGCTACTTGGTTTTTCTATCTTAATATGTGAGTGTACGTATTGATAGAGCTCTTAGGATCTTGCTTGTCTACCAGCGTTGTGATGGCAGTCACACTAGTGGGGGCTGGGTAGTCTACAAGCACATCCTTATTCAGGTCCCCGGTCGTTGGATTATCGAGACAGAGCATCGATACTCCGGAGTAGACTGGTGTGTACGCTTCTCATCCCAGTTGGGGAGATGGTCTGTCCCACAGCCGTCAGTACGTCGTACTGGAGATAGTATACAGGTGCTCGTTAGGTTACGGGTACACCGGACAGGACTCACAGGGAACTGTTGGTTGGTTTGATACCAGTCGTCAGTGAACAGTTCCCAGGTGACATGAGTACAGCGTAGTCCGCAGACTTGACACTGCTACTTCGCCTCGAGTGTGTCCCACTGTTCTTAGATTGCTACCCTACCACGGCTCAAAGGAGTCGTGCAAACAGGTAGCAGTTGGGTGCAGTCCCGAGCACTTGGAGGCAGTGGCGGTTAGACAGGATTTGTCCCTCCCGGTATTGGGAGTAGATATCGTGCTGTGTCAGAGAGCCATTACGCAAAGTCCCTGGCCAGGGCAAGCGAGATTTGCTGGTAGGTTCCAGTAGTTTCTCAGGGTGTAATGGGCTTCACTCGACACGACTTATACCGCTATTAGGGGACTGACGCTTGCCGCCCCCTAGGCCCGATATGCGATAGTCTTGGACGAACGGACCGGACTGTATGGAGATTGTCACATCAGACTCAGTAGGAGTTCGGATGGGTTTTCTCATAGGCCTTCTTATCGACAACTACCTGGGGACCGTTACGTACAGCTAGTGCCGCTTGCGGTCTGTGGTTAAACCCACTGCCAGCGTAGTAGTCGAGTCTCTAGAGTCCCACACAGAGAGTTTCCTACTCCAGGCGAAACGATATAGAGGTTGCATGGTTTTGCGACAAAGGGTTCGGACGCATACGTGCGTTTACGCGCGTACGACTTTCGGACAGTTTTTACCAGTCGGCTTTGGTTTAAGCCAGTTACTGGTATCCGGTTATTGGATTTTTACAGTCTAAAGTTTTTCCGTATTTTTGCGGATCGGAGGGGCGTTCTCGTAATTGTACGAGAAACTTCTAGAAGATGTGACTAAGGAGGTTACTTTGGATGAGGTTGTGAGTCATGGTGGTGATTCATTCATTTCATTAATGCACATTTATTGCTTAATGACTCATGCTAATGAATCACCACTAGATATTTTATGAAGCATGCTTATTCATTTCTTTTATTCATTATTCTTAAATAAGAATGCTTCATAATATATTATGATACACTCTCTCTCTTCTCTCATAATCTTATCTCATATTCTCTCTCCTCAAGCTCTCATCTTCAAGATACTAATCCTTAATCCTCATGTGTTGAGATCAAAGGTTTAGTTAGACTTAAGCATCCATAACCATCACTCTATCTCATCCTTTCATCTTTGATTAGCAATCAAAGTTGATTAGTTACCTCAAGTTAGAGGTGTAGCTTGGTGTCTTGCTCTCGGGTGGATCGTCTACTACCTAGAGAAGGTCGAGGAGAACAAAGGAGGACACAAAGACGAAGGACTAGTTTCGATAGGTATAATCCCTTAACACTATAGTTTAGTATAGCTATGTGTTTGGTTATTATTTGTTTAGCTTCGATTTAAGCGGTTAGTCGATGTTCGTTCCTTAAACTTGATCGTTTTTGTAAATTCCGCCTCCCCACAAGTACTGGGGTGTACTACATCGACTTACAGTGGTATCAGAGCCTCGCTAAACAATAAATAACTTAATTGCAAATTTGTACGAATTTCGAACGGAAAAACGAAGCCGAAAAACCCTAATTCTGTCAAGTTTCTGTCGAAGTTAAAATCAAGTCAGAAAATTTTTCAGGTGTGTTCAGAGAGCTTGACATGACCACAGAAGAACACCCAAAAAATTTGGGCTTCTGATTCGTCTACAGTGCCGCGGAAGGGCGGCGGATCCCACCGATCCGCCGCGCAACCGCGGCCGAGTTGACGAGTCAGGAACTCGTTTTTTTTGGGTGGGTCCCCTGTGGTGTTTTGGGTTTTCTGGAATATTTAATTATTGCTCAGGTTACTGTTTAACAGAGCAGATTTTGGAGCAATATTGATGTTGTTTATTCGATCGAATTGTACAGTATTTGCATATTGGATTATATCTGTGATTGTTTAATGTGTTCGTAAACCTTCCCCAACTGCTAGTATGTCGGTTGGCAGGGGGTTGCACATTTCTGAAATGGTTATATCTGTTTGTGCATATAAACTGTATTGGACTGTTGTGGTGTATAGCCGGGGTTAGCAATGGGTTATTGTTTAATTCATTTGTTGTAAATGTAATTTGTTGTAATATTATTTTTTGCGGGGCACTTCCAGGTTGCGGTCGTAGCCACCGTTGTATTATTTCATTTTACTGTTTTTGCTCCTAGGACAGACCCAAGGTGGGGTACACAGACTGCCGGGTGGGTAGTTTGCCGTACCCGTAGGGGTCGAGGGTGGGGTAACGGCTATTCATCACAACTGTGTAATCTGTCTTTTCTTGCAGGCTCAAAAGAAATACAGATTGCTTGCAAATCCAATATTGTTTATCTGTGTTCTGGAATGAATATCATTGCGTCAGACGAATGTAAAATATCTATATTTATGATAGCTATTTAGACGCCACTTATGTTTTACACCCGCGCTAGCCCAGCCCCCGCTCTGTCGTTAGTTAAGTAACCTAACGGGTGATGACGGGACCCCGTGGCGAATGCGGATGGCATAAGAGGACGTTGTATTTTCGTTGTTTTCTGCAATGATAGGTTAATGATGGGACGCATTATCTACAATGCAAAGTAAAACAAACCAAAGTTTAAATCGTTGGAACAATTTAAAAGAAACCACTCGGTTATTTTTAAAATAGATATTTTTTTAAATGCGGAGATCTAACCACTCCTTTTTAAAAGCTATCAGGTTCCTTCGGTTATATCAAGTTCACTACGTTCACGGTTTCGCCAAAACCAGTCGTAGCCCTCCGTCATTTCATTTGGGTATTCAGTAGTATTCAAGCTATGCACTTTTGGCCAACGTCATGGCATAGTGTTTGGTAGCTGCTGGGTATTCATTTGTTGCATAGATAGATGAGTTGGTTTGGGACAGTCGTATTATCATTTGGCCAACGTCAGGGATATATATGGATGGGTTCAAATTAACAAGATAATGATGGGTAGAACTTGACATGTGACTTATGACATTTTGACCAACGCCAAGGTCATAAGAGCATGGGGTAAAAACTTATATCGGGAATTTCTAAAGAAACTGAAATTTGCAAAGAGATGCATACCATTTTGAGTTTGATGAATGTTGGTAGCATTCCTACAACATTATCAGACGATGATATTTGGATCCCGATCCTACTGTGAGTATATGATACTTATCAGGATATTCGTCACTTAACGATCAATGCTATAAACCTAGTAGGTGTCCAGAAAAGTGTCAGCGGGGTTACGCCCCCAGAGAAAAGAGGTTATTTAATTAAGGAACTTCGCGAAAGCGTTGGAAAACCTCCCTCGAAGTATCGACACCGGCCTGGCTGAACGGTTAAGCAAGTATTGTACGGTGAGAATAGTCTTGGCTAATTCTTCTTTTATGGTTTGAGGAAGGATTCGAGAAACAGTGGGAGCCATCCAGTTTAGATAAACTAAAAACCACTCTAAACTTGCAAGAGCATCATGCTAAAGAGTTTTCTTCTCTCTCTCCTAATTGCAGCGACCCTGAAAATGACTGGACTTAAGTTACTTTTAGAGAAAAATATACTGACGGGGCCAAACTATAAAGATTGGCTGCGGAATGTCAAGATGGCTTTGACCTATGACAAACTGGGGTACGTCCTCACCGCTACGGCACCTGCTGTCCCTGGTCCCAAATCCAGCAATGCGGATAAGGAAATCCGCAAAACCTGGGATTTAGATTGCGCGAGAGCCAAGTGCATCGTGCTTGCCTCGATGAACAATGAACATCAGAGGAGGCACGAGGATATGTCCCTAGATGGCATATTTCTCCATACAAAGGAACTTTATGGAGAGCAATCTCGTATAGCAAGATACGAGACCTCTAAGAAATTATTTCGAGCGAGGTTGGCTGTCGGGTCATCGGTAGGTGAACATGTCCTACAGATGATTGGCTATATAGAAGAGCTCGCAGACCTTGGGACGACTTTGGATAATGAGCTCTATACAGACCTTGTTCTCCAGTCCCTTCCTCCCACCTACGCCCAGTTTATCCTCAACTTCAATCTTCAAGGAAAAGAAGTTGAACTTGCGGAACTCCTGAACATGTTAAGGAGTGCGGAGGGCACCTTGCAGAAGGCAAGGGAAACACCCGCTATGTTTGTTGGCGGTTCATCTTCTTCCGGGTCCAAGGCTAGGGCCAAAGGAAGGAAGAAGAAGGCCGCACCCAGACCTAGAGGAGGTGTTAGTAAGGTGGGAGGGAAGGGAAAGAAAAAGAAAGCAGTACCGATAGTAGGCCAGGATGAGTGCTTCCATTGTCACAGGAAAGGGCACTGGAAGAAGGATTGCAAGGCGTGGAACGCCAAGAACCAGGAACCGAAGCAAGCTGTGGCTTCGACTTCAGGTGTGTTTGTAATTGAGAATTGTCTGTCGATCAACTCTACTTCCTGGGTATTGGATACCGGATCAGGATCTCATATTTGCAATTCATTGCAGGCACTGAGAAACCGTAGAGTGCTGAAGGAAGGTGATATGATCCTCAGGATTGCTAACGGAGCTAGCGTGGGAGCTGCGTCCGTCGGGGATTATCACCTAGGATTGACGAGTGGACACATTTTGGTTTTACATAACTGTTATTTTGTACCCAGCTTAACGTGTAATATCATATCAGTTTCCTTGTTATCAAATAAAGGTTATGATTTCACGTTTGTAAGAGATGTTGTCAACATCCACCTTAATCATGGTTTGATTGGGTCCGGTACTCTAAATAACGGCATATATGTTTTAAACCAACTCCAAATTTTCAACGTCCAGAACACACTAAAAAGAAAGTCTCCAGATTTGAATAAAGCTTTCTTATGGCATTGTAGACTGGGTCACATCAATGAGAGAAGGTTGACTAAGTTGCATAGAGAAGGATATTTGGACACGTTCGAATATCAAACTTATGACACTTGTCAATCTTGTCTCAAAGGAAAGATGACAAAGACTCCATTTACTGGACAAGGAGTAAGAGCGAGCGAGCTCTTAGGACTCATACACAGTGATGTATGTGGTCCAATGTCTACACATGCGAGAGGTGGTTATTCCTACTTCATTACTTTTACAGATGATTTCTCTAGGTATGGATATGTTTTCTTAATGAAGCATAAATCAGAGGCCTTTGAGAAATTCCTGGAATTCAAGAGTGAAGCGGAAAACCAAACAGGCAAAAGTATTAAGACACTGAGATCTGATCGAGGTGGAGAATACTTAAGTGCCGAGTTCCTAGGTTACCTAAAAGAGAAAGGAATTCTCTCTCAGCTTACTCCTCCATACAGTCCACAGCACAACGGTGTATCGGAGAGACGGAATCGAACCCTATTAGATATGGTACGATCCATGATGAGTAATGCTGAGTTACCGCGATCTTTCTAGGGATATGCGCTAGAATCAGCGGCATATATTTTGAACAGAGTTCCTACCAAAACTGTGCCTACCACACCATATCAGATGTGGAGTGGGAAGAAACCCTATCTTCAGTATATAAGGATTTGGGGATGTCCAGCTTTTGTCAAAAAGCAGTTTGTGGACAAGCTCGAGGCACGATCAGTAAAATGTATGCTTGTAGGATATCCAAAGAACTCTAAGGGATATTGCTTCTATTACGCAGAGGAACAAAAGGTTTTTGTTTCTCGTAATGCCCATTTTCTAGAACAACAAGTTTTAGAAAAGGATACAAATGGGAGCGAAATAGAACTGGAAGAAATTCCAGAAACACAAGCTGCTACTGAAAGTTTGGTAGAACCAGAGGTTCAAGAAGAACAGAACATTCCCGCACCCCTCCGCAGGAGTAGTAGGCCGTCTCATCCGCCTGAGAGATACTACGGTTTTCTCATAGACGGGGATAGAGAGGATTGCATCATAGATGATGATGAACCTACTGACTTCCAGCAGGCCATCCAGAGCGGCGACTCGGTACGATGGCTAGATGCAATGCGGACCGAAATGGAGTCCATGTACACCAACAAAGTATGGACTTTGGACTTTGCTCCAGATGGGGTAAAACCCATAGGATGCAAATGGATCTTCAAGAAAAAGATTGGTGTAGATGGACAGGTGGAAACCTATAAGGCTAGACTTGTTGCAAAGGGTTTTCGTCAAAGACCTGGTTTGGACTATGACGAAACTTTTTCTCCAGTGGCTATGCTCAAATCCATTCGGGTCCTTCTTGCTATTGCTGCCTTCCATGATTATGAAATCTGGCAGATGGACGTAAAGACGGCTTTTCTGAATGGAAATTTAGAAGAGAGCGTCTATATGGATCAGCCAGAGGGTTTCAATCAGAGTGGGAGCAGCGGGAAAGTATGCAAGCTGCTTAAGTCTATTTATGGACTAAAGCAGGCATCGCGGAGTTGGAACATCTGTTTTGATGAGACAGTCAAAGAATATGACTTTATCAAAAATCCAGATGAACCGTGCATATATAGTAAAGTTGTGGCCAGAAGTGTCGTATTCCTCGTCTTGTACGTGGATGACATTCTATTGATAGGAAATGATATTCCTATGCTACAATCTGTCAAAGGATTCTTGTCACACAGGTTCTCCATGAAAGACCTGGGTGATGCCTCTTACATTCTGGGGATCCGGATCTATCGTGATAGATCCAAGAGGATGTTGGGACTTTCGCAGTCCAGGTATATCGACACTATACTGAAAAGATTCAGTATGGAAGATTCTAAGCGCGGTAATCTACCGGCTTGTCACGGAATCACCCTCTCCAAAGAGATGTCTCCCAAGACTGATTTGGAAAGGGAACGCATGTCTATTATACCCTACGCTTCTGCGGTAGGCTCTATAATGTATGCGATGTTGTGTACCAGACCAGATGTAGCTTACGCACTGAGCGTGGTAAGCCGGTATCAGTCAGACCCAGGGGAGAAACACTGGATAGCAGTAAAGAACATTCTCAAGTACCTGAGGAGGACTAAGGAGATGTTCTTGGTTTACGGCGGAAAAGACCTCAGGTTGGAGGCCTTTGCTGATTCCGGCTTCAAGAGTGATAAGGACGATTCCAAGTCCATGTCGGGTTATGTCTTTACCCTCAATGGAGGGGCGGTGTGCTGGAAGAGCTCCAAGCAGGACACCGTTGCTGACTCGACGATGGAAGCGGAGTATATAGCTGCTTGCGATGCCGTAAAAGAAGCAGTCTGGATGAAGAAGTTCCTAACAGAACTTCAGGTTGTTCCTACCATAGTTGATCCAATACCTCTGTATTGCGACAACAACGGAGCTATAGATTTAGCGAAGGAACCAAGGTCCCATCAGAAGTCCAGACACATCTTGAGGCGGTATCACCTGATCAGGGAGATCATTGATCGTCAAGAGATCGAGGTTCGGAGAGTTGCTTCAGAAGAGAACATTGCTGATCCATTCACGAAGGCCCTTCCTCAGATTCAGTTCGAGAGGCTACTCGAGATCATTGGTCTGCGATATGCCAGTACATGGCCCTAGTGCAAGTGGGAGATTGTTAGTGTTTATGCCCTAGAAGGCCATTACTGTATCATACTAGCTTGTATATTACTTAATGGAAGCTTGGGATATTCACATGTATATAACAGTCTTGCTAAACATGGTAGTATGCTACTTGGTTTTTCTATCTTAATATGTGAGTGTACGTATTGATAGATCTCTTAGGATCTTGCTTGTCTACCAGCGTTGTGATGGCAGTCACACTAGTGGGGGCTGGGTAGTCTACAAGCACATCCTTATTCAGGTCCCCGGTCGTTGGATTATCGAGACAGAGCATCGATACTCCGGAGTAGACTGGTGTGTACGCTTCTCATCCCAGTTGGGGAGATGGTCTGTCCCACAGCCGTCAGTACGTCGTACTGGAGATAGTATACAGGTGCTCGTTAGGTTACGGGTACACCGGACAGGACTCACAGGGAACTGTTGGTTGGTTTGATACCAGTCGTCAGTGAACAGTTCCCAGGTGACATGAGTACAGCGTAGTCCGCAGACTTGACACTGCTACTTCGCCTCGAGTGTGTCCCACTGTTCTTAGATTGCTACCCTACCACGGCTCAAAGGAGTCGTGCAAACAGGTAGCAGTTGGGTGCAGTCCCGAGCACTTGGAGGCAGTGGCGGTTAGACAGGATTCGTCCCTCCCGGTATTGGGAGTAGATATCGTGCTGTGTCAGAGAGCCATTACGCAAAGTCCCTGGCCAGGGCAAGCGAGATTTGCTGGTAGGTTCCAGTAGTTTCTCAGGGTGTAATGGGCTTCACTCGACACGACTTATACCGCTATTAGGGGACTGACGCTTGCCGCCCCCCTAGGCCCGATATGCGATAGTCTTGGACGAACGGACCGGACTGTATGGAGATTGTCACATCAGACTCAGTAGGAGTTCGGATGGGTTTTCTCATCGGCCTTCTTATCGACAACTACCTGGGGACCGTTACGTACAGCTAGTGCCGCTTGCGGTCTGTGGTTAAACCCACTGCCAGCGTAGTAGTCGAGTCTCTAGAGTCCCACACAGAGAGTTTCCTACTCCAGGCGAAACGATATAGAGGTTGCATGGTTTTGCGACAAAGGGTTCGGACGCATACGTGCGTTTACGCGCGTACGACTTTCGGACAGTTTTTACCAGTCGGCTTTGGTTTAAGCCAGTTACTGGTATCCGGTTATTGGATTTTTACAGTCTAAAGTTTTTCCGTATTTTTGCGGATCGGAGGGGCGTTCTCGTAATTGTACGAGAAGCTTCTAGAAGATGTGACTAAGGAGGTTACTTTGGATGAGGTTGTGAGTCATGGTGGTGATTCATTCATTTCATTAATGCACATTTATTGCTTAATGACTCATGCTAATGAATCACCACTAGATATTTTATGAAGCATGCTTATTCATTTCTTTTATTCATTATTCTTAAATAAGAATGCTTCATAATATATTATGATACACTCTCTCTCTTCTCTCATAATCTTATCTCATATTCTCTCTCCTCAAGCTCTCATCTTCAAGATACTAATCCTTAATCCTCATGTGTTGAGATCAAAGGTTTAGTTAGACTTAAGCATCCATAACCATCACTCTATCTCATCCTTTCATCTTTGATTAGCAATCAAAGTTGATTAGTTACCTCAAGTTAGAGGTGTAGCTTGGTGTCTTGCTCTCGGGTGGATCGTCTACTACCTAGAGAAGGTCGAGGAGAACAAAGGAGGACACAAAGACGAAGGACTAGTTTCGATAGGTATAATCCCTTAACACTATAGTTTAGTATAGCTATGTGTTTGGTTATTATTTGTTTAGCTTCGATTTAAGCGGTTAGTCGATGTTCGTTCCTTAAACTTGATCGTTTTTGTAAATTCCGCCTCCCCACAAGTACTGGGGTGTACTACATCGACTTACACTATTGTTGTGTTTTGACGACATTCTGGTCTTTTCTTTGTGTCTTGAGGAACAGGAGCAGCACTTGAGAAGTTGTTTTGCAGACATTGGTAGAGCCCAGCTGTTTGCTAGATTCTCGGAGTGTTCCTTCAGGCTTGTTGGTGTTGACTCCTAGGTCTTGTAGTTACGGGAGACGGTTTCGTATGGTTCCGAGGGAGATCGTGACCGTACAGCTTTTGCCCAGACTTGTGTTCGGACAGAGGTCCTTTGATTTTGGGTTTAGCAGGTTTTTACCGCCGTTTCGTGCAGGATTACTAGAGTATTGTTGCACCGTTGACTGTAAAGACCAAGTAAGGAGGTTTCTTTTCTTGAACTGAGGCATGTGTACGGAGTTTTCAGCAGTTGGAGATTCGGTTAGCAACTGCATCAGTTCTTGCTTTTGATTCGGAGTCTGTGGTTGTGACAAGGTTGTGCTAAGTTAGGAATGCGTTTGTGTACCTGATGTTATCGGGTAGAGACGTGAAATCCTAGAGCAAGCACATCAGTCAGCTCTCTATGTTCATTCAAGTTCCGCCAATATTGACGTGACTTGTGAGATAGTTACGGGTGGACAGGAATGTAAAGAGAAATTTCAGGTTTCGTTTCAAGGTGTTTGTCGTTGTGTTGTTTGTTTGCGGCAGTTGGGATCGTCACTCGCCATTGTTAGGATACTTCTTGATAGCTGTTATCAGGAAACATTTCAATTGGCAACCTTTAGGTTTAGTCAGGTAGTGTCGATCACCAGTCTGTTTTTCTGACTCCACGTAGTAGGATTTTGGACCTCAGCTAGTCTAGAGACTTCGGAGATGATCCAGTTGGTTCAGGTCAGGATGATAGTAGCCCAGTGCACACAGAGGTCTTATGCCGACCATGTTGGTCGCAGACTTGAGTTCGCAGTGGGAGATCATGTATTCCTACGGACTTTTCCGATGAATGATATGTTGAGTTTTGGGAAGCTTATCCCAGGATTTTTGGTCCTTTTGAGATCCTTTATGTGAGTTAGTTTTCGTTGCCTTTAGTTTGGCACTTCCGCCCAGATTATCGATTATTCACCCCGTTTTCATGGTGTTGATTTTTGCAAATACCTTCACGACTTTTTCATATGATTCAGCATAGACCATTAGTGTGGACTCGATCTTTTCGTTCACCGGCAGCCATGTGTGTAAATGGTTTGGCGGGTGAAGAAACTTCGGTCAAGGGTCTTGCCATCTGTGAAGAGTTTTCTTGGACGTAGCTGTATAGTGAGGGGATCACTTGCGAAGCTGCGAGCGAGTGTCACGCCCCGCTTCCCAATGTACGGCGAAGTGGTCGTGACGAGGCCCGCTACGTATGTACTCAGAAGTACATACGCTAAGCGTAACTAAGCAATATAAAATAATCACAAGAGACAAATGAGATTGAGATAACAGCAACTTTCATTAATAACATTCTTTATACAATGCATGAAATGAAAATACAACTGGAATGAAAAAGAAAGCAATGCCTAAACAGTGGCATAATAATAAAAGGAAATACTGGAAAGAACAAGTACAAAGTCTAGAGCTCTGGATCTTCTTGGAACTGCTCCAAATCTTCAGTTGTTGGCTCGGTCTCAACTTGGTCCAACGCACCTGACGACATTCAAAGAAGAAAGAAATAGAATGTCGTCAGCGAACAGGTCGCTCGGTAAGTCCCAAAGAAAAGTGGAGTGAGAATGGCAGAGTAACAGTATTTTCTAGAGTATTATGTTGTAGAATATTATGGAATATTGTTTAACGCAGTTGTTTGTAGCTTGGTACAGAAGAATGCCAGTGTATACGAGGGGGATCTCTATATGCTAGAGATCAGTGCAAACGGAGAGTACAAGGAACCGTTATGCCACGGTACAACAGCAACAGTATTCATGTTAGGTGTCTTAATCTGACCACCTCATTCCACTTTTAACATCTTCCGTACCAATCTACCCCTTTAAACCCCGTAATGTTTTAACAGTGTTGTAGTAATGGAATATGTAAATTGAGTGACTGACCAAAACCATGATATCAGTAAACATGTTGCAACTGTATAATCAGGTAAATGGAATATCAGGATAATGGAATGAATATCCATGGTTTGATTCAGTCAAAAATGAATATATTGTTAACTGTATTCAGGGATTCATGATTTCAAGTTGTGTTGGAATATGATTGAAATATAGATTGACTTGAATTATATTCAAGTCAGAATTAGTCAGACTCTAACCCGAGTCAGACTAAAAGAAAGATAATTTGAAGTTCAATATTAGCTAGGGGCCTTATTGTAATTTGTGAAACTTGAGGGGGTTTTATGTAAAAAGTACTTTTGTATAGTTTTCAAAATATACCTCAAGTATTTAATAATCGTCTTTATTATTGTAATGGATGTGAATTTTATTTTTGTTATTCTAGTGAATATATCCTAATAAAAGTATTAATTGTTTATTTGAAATTCGTGGTATTTTAATGTAACTTTTAATCTATGATTTTTAGGAAAAAGTGGAAACTTGATATTATAACAAAATAAGTGTTTAAATGATAATTATATATAATAAAACACTTAAATGATTTTTAAATGAATATTTTATTTACAAAAAATATTACTTTCCTTAAATATTGTATTTAAACCTTTCGAGACCGAATGCTCCTTGCGGAGGTCTGAATCTCGCACTACTAGCCTGCGGGTGCACGATGAACCGTGCTATCCCTAACAGGTTCCCCACGAATGGGTTGTAATGGCACTTTGCTCAGGTTTTATAAATACTTTTAATTTAGGGAAAAGATTTTCTAAATATAGGGTATTTATTTGTAAAAGTATATAGTTCTCCATATTTTAGTTGTTAGGGTTTCCTAGACCATCTAACCTATCTTCTATGGTCTAAACGATGAATCATTAGAGCCTCAAATCGCCTCTTCACCATCATGCAGCCAGGTAAGTGCCAGGTAAGTGGGAAGGAACCACAGTCGTGGGCCTAATTAAAAACCACTAGCCTTAGACACACTTGCCTAGACCCACAAGACAGTTTAGATAAACGATCGATGTCCATGACCAATCGTGCTTTCATTTTATATAAGTTTTATTTAGAAAAGTTTACAATTTAAGGGTTAAACTAAAAGTTATAAAGGTTATGGTATTTTAGTGAAAAAGTCCTATAATATCGTATTCTGTATTTTTGTTATTTATCAATTAGGGTTATAATGAGTGTGTGTAAGGGTAGGTCATTACCCCGTGACTTATATTAAATTTTGGTGAAGTTTCAAGGTGAAATAAGCTATGTTAAACTTAAGGGTATTAAGGTGCAAGAATACGGTATTCATAAACGTTATCATTTCATGTGTGAAATTTCATCCAAATTGAATGAAACAAGTTTTGTTATCAAAATAAACATGATTAGGAGTGGGGTATCTAAATAGAACATTAAAATTTAACTTGATGGTATTTTTATGCAAGAAATACGGTTTTCTAAAGAACTTATCATTTCATGTGGAAAAGTACAATTAAATTTGATTTAAGGGTGATTAATAGTCAACATGCAAGAGGGTTGATAATATGTATTAGGTGACAAGTGGAATTTTTAAGAAAAACCGAATCGGAAATCGGTTTGTCCGATTTCCGTCGGGTTTCAAAAAGTCGTATTTTGCAAATATAGAAAAGAGAGGCAGAAGGTTGGGACTTACGGGTTTGGACAAGCTAAGCGTTCTAAAAGGTGTGGTGGTTGCCGATTCGTTGGAAACGTCACGTCGGTCTTGATCCGGTCGCCGGAATCCGTCGTCGGTTTCGGCAGCGCTTCGCTTCTCGCTCTTTGCACCAATTTCTCAAGAGTTTTAGAGAGTATGCTTAGAGTTGTGAGGGGAAAAGGTAGAGGGTAGTGGCCTTTATATAGGGCTAGGCTAGGGTTAGGGTTAGGGTAGATGAAAAGTTAAAAAATAAAAATGTGATAAAATGTAATAAAAATGTATTAAAAGTGGAGTAATTGGGGGTTTTAAAGATCTCTGGAAGTGGGATTGGGCTGAAACTTTGCAGGTGAGTAGGGAATACCAAAAGACACAACTTTCATGTTGTGACCCTTGCCGGAATCGGCCTAAAAGGGAGTGACTCGGCCGTGACTCGGTCGGATCACTGAGTCGGCCGAGTCAAGGCCGAGTTGGCCGATTCCCGACCGAGTCCGGTGACCTGGTTCTCCCCCGACGGTCCATCTACCCTCTGCAAGTGTTACATCTTTGGGTGTAGTGGGGTTTTTGTGAGATATGCACGTGTAAACTCTTGGTATTCTAAAGGTTTTTTAAAAAATCAATAATAAAAATAATGTGGGGTATGGGATTCGAAATCTGGTGGCTTAGTTCAGCAGTGCAAGGTATTACCAATGAGCCACAAGCTCCTTCTTGTAATTATTGTAGAAAAATAGTTACTTAAAATGATATCAGCAGCATTAAATATCAAAGTACACTTTAAATTTAAAAACAATTTAATGTACACTAAAAATGAAATTATTTAAAAACAAAATAATTAATTATATATATCTTGTGCTCGGATTAAAATACTTCTTTATGGTTTTAAAAAATTTTAAAAATTTGTACAGAAAAGTGTATATGAAAATTAGGGTTGTTACATTTTACCCTCCTTATAAAAATTTCGTCCTCGAAATTTATAAAAGGAAAGTGTAACAGTTTCAAAACAATTTGGTAATTGTGAGTGAAAGAATAGGGTTGAGATAGATTCAACGGATATGAAATGATAAGATTCAAGGAATATGAAATGGTAAGATTCAAGGAACATGATTGTAAAGAATGTTTTAGTTGCTGCGTCTTGTGTTATATTGCTTAGGTTGTTCACGCAGACCAGAACTGCATGATAGGGATTCATACAGCTCTGACCTGCATGGGCCACCAACAAAACCTGTCACGCCCCGCTTCCCAATGTACGGCGAAGTGGTCGTGACGAGGCCCGCTACGTATGTACTCAGAAGTACATACGCTAAGCGTAACTAAGCAATATAAAATAATCACAAGAGACAAATGAGATTGAGATAACAGCAACTTTCATTAATAACATTCTTTATACAATGCATGAAATGAAAATACAACTGGAATGAAAAAGAAAGCAATGCCTAAACAGTGGCATAATAATAAAAGGAAATACTGGAAAGAACAAGTACAAAGTCTAGAGCTCTGGATCTTCTTGGAACTGCTCCAAATCTTCAGTTGTTGGCTCGGTCTCAACTTGGTCCAACGCACCTGACGACATTCAAAGAAGAAAGAAATAGAATGTCGTCAGCGAACAGGTCGCTCGGTAAGTCCCAAAGAAAAGTGGAGTGAGAATGGCAGAGTAACAGTATTTTCTAGAGTATTATGTTGTAGAATATTATGGAATATTGTTTAACGCAGTTGTTTGTAGCTTGGTACAGAAGAATGCCAGTGTATACGAGGGGGATCTCTATATGCTAGAGATCAGTGCAAACGGAGAGTACAAGGAACCGTTATGCCACGGTACAACAGCAACAGTATTCATGTTAGGTGTCTTAATCTGACCACCTCATTCCACTTTTAACATCTTCCGTACCAGTCTACCCCTTTAAACCCCGTAATGTTTTAACAGTGTTGTAGTAATGGAATATGTAAATTGAGTGACTGACCAAAACCATGATATCAGTAAACATGTTGCAACTGTATAATCAGGTAAATGGAATATCAGGATAATGGAATGAATATCCATGGTTTGATTCAGTCAAAAATGAATATATTGTTAACTGTATTCAGGGATTCATGATTTCAAGTTATGTTGGAATATGATTGAAATATAGATTGACTTGAATTATATTCAAGTCAGAATTAGTCAGACTCTAACCCGAGTCAGACTAAAAGAAAGATAATTTGAAGTTCAATATTAGCTAGGGGCCTTATTGTAATTTGTGAAACTTGAGGGGGTTTTATGTAAAAAGTACTTTTGTATAGTTTTCAAAATATACCTCAAGTATTTAATAATCGTCTTTATTATTGTAATGGATGTGAAGTTTATTTGTGTTATTCTAGTGAATATATCCTAATAAAAGTATTAATTGTTTATTTGAAATTCGTGGTATTTTAATGTAACTTTTAATCTATGATTTTTAGGAAAAAGTGGAAACTTGATATTATAACAAAATAAGTGTTTAAATGATAATTATATATAATAAAACACTTAAATGATTTTTAAATGAATATTTTATTTACAAAAAATATTACTTTCCTTAAATATTGTATTTAAACCTTTCGAGACCTAATGCTCCTTGCGGAGGTCTGAATCTCGCACTACTAGCCTGCGGGTGCACGATGAACCGTGCTATCCCTAACAGGTTCCCCACGAATGGGTTGTAATGGCACTTTGCTCAGGTTTTATAAATACTTTTAATTTAGGGAAAAGATTTTCTAAATATAGGGTATTTATTTGTAAAAGTATATAGTTCTCCATATTTTAGTTGTTAGGGTTTCCTAGACCATCTAACCTATCTTCTATGGTCTAAACGATGAATCATTAGAGCCTCAAATCGCCTCTTCACCATCATGCAGCCAGGTAAGTGCCAGGTAAGTGGAAAGGAACCACAGTCGTGGGCCTAATTAAAAACCACTAGCCTTAGACACACCTGCCTAGACCCACAAGACAGTTTAGATAAACGATCGATGTCCATGACCAATCGTACTTTCATTTTATATAAGTTTTATTTAGAAAAGTTTACAATTTAAGGGTTAAACTAAAAGTTATAAAGGTTATGGTATTTTAGTGAAGAAGTCCTATAATATCGTATTCTGTATTTTTGTTATTTATCAATTAGGGTTATAATGAGTGTGTGTAAGGGTAGGTCATTACCCCGTGACTTATATTAAATTTTGGTGAAGTTTCAAGGTGAAATAAGCTATGTTAAACTTAAGGGTATTAAGGTGCAAGAATACGGTATTCATAAACGTTATCATTTCATGTATGAAATTTCATCCAAATTGAATGAAACAAGTTTTGTTATCAAAATAAACATGATTAGGAGTGGGGCATCTAAATAGAACATTAAAATTTAACTTGATGGTATTTTTATGCAAGAAATACGGTTTTCTAAAGAACTTATCATTTCATGTGGAAAAGTACAATTAAATTTGATTTAAGGGTGATTAATAGTCAACATGCAAGAGGGTTGATAATATGTATTAGGTGACAAGTGGAATTTTTAAGAAAAACCGAATCGGAAATCGGTTTGTCCGATTTCCGTCGGGTTTCAAAAAGTCGTATTTTGCAAATATAGAAAAGAGAGGTAGAAGGTTGGGACTTACGGGTTTGGACAAGCTAAGCGTTCTAAAAGGTGTGGTGGTTGCCGATTCATTGGAAACGTCACGTCGGTCTTGATCCGGTCGCCGGAATCCGTCGTCGGTTTCGGCAGCGCTTCGCTTCTCGCTCTTTGCACCAAGTTCTCAAGAGTTTTAGAGAGTATGCTTAGAGTTGTGAGGGGAAAAGGTAGAGGGTAGGGGCCTTTATATAGGGCTAGGCTAGGGTTAGGGTTAGGGTAGATGAAAAGTTAAAAAATAAAAATGTGATAAAATGTAATAAAAATGTATTAAAAGTGGAGTAATTGGGGGTTTTAAAGATCTCTGGAAGTGGAATTGGGCTGAAACTTTGCAGGTGAGTAGGGAATACCAAAAGACACAACTTTCATGTTGTGACCCTTGCCGGAATCGGCCTAAAAGGGGGTGACTCTGCCGTGACTCGGTCGGATCACTGAGTCGGCCGAGTCAAGGCCGAGTTGGCCGATTCCCGACCGAGTCCGGTGACCTGGTTCTCCCCCGACGGTCCATCTACCCTCTGCAAGTGTTACATCTTTGGGTGTAGTGGGGTTTTTGTGAGATATGCACGTGTAAACTCTTGGTATTCTAAAGGTTTTTTAAAAAATCAATAATAAAAATAATGTGGGGTATGGGATTCGAACTCTGGTGGCTTAGTTTAGCAGTGCAAGGTATTACCAATGAGCCACAAGCTCCTTCTTGTAATTATTGTAGAAAAATAGTTACTTAAAATGATATCAGCAGCATTAAATATCAAAGTACACTTTAAATTTAAAAACAATTTAATATACACTAAAAATGAAATTATTTAAAAACAAAATAATTAATTATATATATCTTGTGCTCGGATTAAAATACTTCTTTATGGTTTTAAAAAATTTTAAAAATTTGTACAGAAAAGTGTATATGAAAATTAGGGTTGTTACAGCGAGATTTGGGAGTTTTGTACTCTTCTCTTTGAAGGTATGCTTGGTGAAAATTTTAAATTCGGGGACGAATTTTTATAAGGGGGGGAGATTGTAACGTTTTAGAAATCGTTTTGTGTTTGTTTCTGTTTTTGGGTGAAATTCATCGGTATTTTCAGTTTTATACCGATTGTGATCAAACGGCCATATCGACTTGCCAGCACCTAGTTTTGAGAAAATAAAGCTTGTGCGCACACTTTGAGAGTATATGGGACGTTTTGGTCCAATTTGAATTTTTCCCATTTTTAATGTTATTTTAATCCGGTTTGCACATTTCTGGAAATCTTTCTTTGCAACTTTTCTTTAAAATTTTCCTAAGTCAACTAAACCACATAGCATAAGGATTTGTGTGGCCTAGGTTAATGGAGAAAAAGAAAAGAAAAGAATTGAAAAGAAGAGAAAAGAAGATGCATGAATATGTTGACCTAGGGTTTGAATGCATTTATTTGCATTAAGTGTTGGAAATAGCTAGGAAACTTCCCTCTCTCTCTCCCTCTCACTTTGGCCGAGCCCCCCCTCTCTCTCTACTGCACTTAGCCAATTCTCTATCTCTTTTCATCACAATTTCTTCACAAAACCCTCATAAATCCATCTCTTTTCACAAAAATCCTATCTTTGTGCATGTTTTCTCTTGTTCTTGCCTTGGATCATGCAAGCTTGGTTCTTGGTGTTCTTTTGGTTAGGTAAAATTCTTTTACTGTTATTTAAGTGTTTTTAGTGTTGCTTAGCTAAATAGTTGCTGTTTAGATTGTTAAATTAGGGTTTGATGCGAAATATCGTATTTTTTGTGTCGGTTTTTGGTTTCTAGGACCTGCTGTGATCCGGGATATTTACTGATAAATTAAACAATGTGTTAGTGTTGTACTAGAGGACCTGGAGCACTACCAGAGAGATGGACCCCAGGCCACCGGCCAGGGCCGGCGACGGCTGAAGGAGGGGCCGGCGACGCCGGCCATCCTGATGAGTTAGGGTTTGGGTTTTTGTCTGTAGGTGTCTGCTAGGGTTTGGGTTCCTCTGGTCTTGTTGAATTGTTTAGTTTTCACAGTAGGCAAAATCTGGGATCAATTGTGCAGTTTCTAGTGTTTCGTGTTCGTGCGATACGTGTTACGACACGCGTCGTGCAATTTTCGTGGTTTCGCTCTTAAGTTGTTTTCGTCATGTCGCTACTCTCGTTAGCCACGATACGAACACTTAAGAGGTGGTTGTGTGTTGTTGTGTCGGTTAGATATAGCTAGTTCGTATTTCGTAGCTATTGTTGATGTATATATTGCTTGTTGTTTATATGTTGCAGGTTCGCAGGCGGAGACTACGGACACTGCCACAGGGGGATTCAGGTGGTAGATTTCATCTAGCTTGGAGTGTGGGTGAGTAGATTTAACATCTACAGGGGAATCGCCCGCATGGCGTTATGCGTCTGGGCTAGAAATCTTACCTTGTCGCATATTCTATATCATGTTTAGAATTGCGCATATACCTTACTGTTTAGTGATAGTTGTGTTTGGACTAGTATCCTTAGGACACTGCACTATTATTGACGGCTCAGATTGCGAGAGCACTGATTGTATGCCACACACACCGTCAATAATTGCCATGTCATACACAACCCATATTTTAGAATTGATATTGTATGGTTAGGAACATTGTGACTTTAATACATATTTCTTATTGTTATACTTAGACATTGATATGCTAGTTCCTGTTTACCTATAGGGTTTTGTACCATTAGTGTTAGGTACATATACACCTAGGGACATAGCTATAGGTGTACTTGCTTTTCATACTTTCCTTATACCTGATAGGTATATCACATCATCCTATAGGCAGGTGTACTTGCATTTCATACTTTACTTATACCTGATAGGTATATCACATCATTATGTAGGTAGATACCTATATTTCTTCTATACTATTCATGTGTTCAGTTATATCTGGTGAATGCTATGCTTTTCATTTATACGCTTTCATTACAGCTATTATATTGCGTATACTTTATTCATGGATTATCGCATTGTTATATGGATTTTTCATGATGTTTTCTGGATTTGGGAACCGTGGTAGTTCATGAAATTATGCATACATTGAAAAACCCGGTTTCCTTGAGATGATATTATAGCATCCACCATGAGATTTATCGGTGCGGATATATATACCCCATGCGAGGAGGCGTAGTGAGCCGTATGAGGGTACATGGTGGGGCCCGGAGGTACCCCGAAGCAAGAATGTTGTCGGAGTGAGTCGACGTCGCAGTGAGGCGATGAGGCCTAGGGGAGCCATACTTTCCGGTGACATTACCAGAGACTCGGCGGTTATCATAGGGATACCGTTGGGAGTCCTGTACGTATGGATACGTGGAAAGACCGGGGGGGTCAGAGATGGTCACTCGTGCTTTCCGGATAGCGTGTGATACGTACTGATCAGTATTTCAGTGTCGATGCTTGACACATTGGTTTCATGATATTTCTAAATACTCTTTTGTATATATAACAGGGGATTGAGCCGCTGTTATATATGCCCTTACACCAATATTAGTGGAATGAGACGCTAATATATGTGTATTGCCCTCATCATATTATTATGACATTATATTTAGGATGTTAGAACTGTGCTGGAGATTGGATTCAGGATATGAGAGATATACCTGATATTGTACATACCAGAGATGTGGGATCCACTAGCTGTTGTACATTTGATATATGAGAGATATACCTGATATTGTACATACTAGAGATATGAGATCCACTTGTGTTGTACATTTGATATATGGGAGATATACTGTTATTGTACATACGAGAGATGTGAGATCCACTTGTGTTGTACATATGATATATGAGAGATATACCTGATATTGTACATACTAGAGATGTGAGATCCACTTGTGTTGTGCATTTGATATATGGGAGATATACTGTTATTGTACATACGAGAGATGTGAGATCCACTTGTGTTGTACATATGATATATGAGAGATATACTGATGTTGTACATACTAGATGTGTGAGATCTACTTGATGTTGTACATTCGATACATATGCGAGATATACTAGATATTGTGCAGTTGAGGAGATGTGACACTTAGATGATATGAGAGCCAATTTGAGGACTGATTGAGGATTGGGAATTTGATTTGTCTTGCTGGATTGTGATCCTACCACGATGTCAGGATTTCCGTGGAAATGACATATTTCACTCCACACCTCATCTTTATATACTTGTGCACTATTCCATGTATTAGGAGTACCTGTGAGAGTACCTTCATGAGTGTTGCACATTTACTTTCTCATATCCCCGGTGCATGATTATTGCATACTGTTGTCACATCATTATTGCTTGATATATTGGTAGTACTGGTTAGTGTACTTTCCATTATTTCGTACTCATGACCTATTATCACTGAAATGTCATATATTAGATTCATGCTGTACGTTCATTCTTGCGATTACCTGCATATGTTATTTACTATTCACGAGTTGGCAACTCACCCCCGTTGTACCATAGGTATTGCAGGTGTTTCCCCAGAGTAGTCAAGGCAAGCTATTCAGCTTTTCAGCTATTCACTTATCTATCATCTTTTGGCTGCGGATACCACTTCGCCTTTTAGTGTGCAGTTTTGCCCAGGTGGGTTTTTGTGGTTATCTGAGAGTGTATTGTATATTCGTTGTATCTTGTACTCTCCATCTACTACCAGTTTGTTGTGACTTAGAGACTTGGTGAGGACGACTTTGTATATATTGTGGATTTGTGGATTTTATACAGTTTCCTTTCTTTTGTCTCTGATTTCTTCGCTATGGCGTCGTATATCTGTTGTGGTGTTGTTTTCCGCCGTTGGGCGTGGATTTTGCTCCCGTTTGAGATGCTTTACTTTATATCTATGTTGTACCCTTTTTGGGGGCTTGTTTTACAAAGGAGGTGCTGCCAAAATTTTAAGGAAAAAGTGGACTCTTTTAAAGAATTTGGGTTGTGATTTCAAATGTTTCCAAAACTTTATATTATCTTTTCCGTATTTTTATGGTTTAGATTTCTGGGTTTTGGCTTTCTTTTACTGCGTTACGTCTGGAGGCGTTGCGTAGTATTAGGGCCATCACGTACCTTTTTCGGGTCGTGACAACGGCTCCGACGGTGATCACCGGAATCAAGAAACAAGATCAAGAAAAGAAAGAAGAAGAAGAGGCTGTGTATTAAATAAGGAAAGAAATATATATATATATATGCAGAGGAGAGAGAGAGAGAAAGGGGTTGTTATTAAGATTTAGATTTTAATTTAAAAAGATTTTTTAAGTTATAAATATTTTAAACTGTTAAATTTTAATAAATATATTAGATGAAATAAAATTGGATTTTCTTGTAAATACAAATTTAGTCCAAAATACGCCCGGGTCGGGGTCTAAAATTCAGTTTCAAAAATATAAAAATATACATGTCGACCAAAGCTCAAATTGGATATCCAGGTAACGAAAATGCATACCCCCAAGAACAGATGCACGTACGTACGCGTAGCCATCCAAACAAGTCCGTTTCACTGAACGGGACAAGAACAAGATACGCGGATGCTACGACAGGGTCAGAAGTATTATGCAGGCCATGCTAGATATTTTTAAAATATTTTACTTGACTTTAAATGTTATATTTAAAAATACAGATGCCAGATAAAATGCCAGTATGCAGTAAAAAATGAAAATACATGAATCCATGTAATAGGTCAGGATAAATCATAAATATGAATCAAGACAGGTTTCAAGCAAGCGGGTCGGGTAAAATTCAAATACAAATGTCAAAATACTATTCGTACCCAAAACACAGTAAACCAAGAAACTACCATAAATAAGTAAATACTTGAACTGGAATTGGTATAAATGAACTAGGGTGTTACATACATACTTTCTTTTGAAATATCATCACGGTTCTCAAATCCAGAATCTTATGAAAACAGCATCTCAATGCATATAATCGTAAAGCATGATGTATGCAAGCATATAACCGAAGTGTGAGCATATCCATATCTCATGCAACATAGTATAATGATGTGAGCATAGCAATATATAATAGCATGATGTAGCAATTCTACTGTGTAAGTGACATAGCAATTATCGATGATGAAAGTGTGTGAGCCGGCAATCTGTGTAAGTGTAACATATGCATCATCGGTAATGGTGTAGGTGTACTAGCACATGTATAAATAATGCAATGAGAATAACATGAATGTAGCATATAGTATATTGTAAGCGAAGTGCTATAAGGTATACGTATACTTCACTATAACCGAGTCGGTGAATCTATCAATCGGAATCCAGCCTCACAACATCACGTACGGTATAATCCATCGTACGGCATCCTCTAGTCAAGGGTACGGATCAATCATCATAAAACTCATCACGTACGGTAAATCATCGTACGGCGGCATTAAACCATTAGGGATCCTATCAACCTATATGACAATGAGGGTACGGACCTAACTTCTCGTACGACATATCACTCATGATTCACAACATTATATATATCTATATATCTATATCCCAGTCACATCCATGACAATCTCATATCAGGAGACCGGCAAAGGTATCAATCCTCTCATATCGACTCGCATCCGTATACCGACATATCAATCAACTCATCATATTACATCGTATATTCTTTTCATCACATCAAGTCATCTTACATCAAGTCATCTTATATATATTTATCTTATTTGACCGATCTCATAACACATCTATCTCAATCTCGTCATATTCATCGATCTCATGTCATATCCTTATACATCTCGTTTCATATCCTATATCAATCATATCCGCTCGTATTATCTTATCTCATTACATGCCATTAAAATCTCATACTTAATCTAGTGCAACTACACATCTATATATCGTGATTTACATTCATTTTTCATATCCTTATATATCAATTTGAGACATCATTTCTATCATATCAAGTCAAAGAGTCATATCCCTATAGCTTTCATCTCATATCTCGATATATATATATATATATATATATATATATATATATATTCAATCATTCATATCATCTCTAACTATCTTTCTAACCCTATCCATAGTTTTCTAATCTAGGTTTCCTTAACCATATTCTATATATCGGTTTCCATCGAAACTTGCGGGGGTGTTATACGCCATCCACCCGACTTCCCCCGTAGATATAAATCTACTCACCTGCGGAACTCCTTATTCAGCCATAGTCGATGTGCTTCGTCGTCTCGGAATCCACGCGAAGGTAACTACAATAAATACACAGTCGCAATGCTATTAAAATCAAGTCCGGAAAACCAATACGGCACACGGTGCGTTCATAGGTTAGAACCTATAGCCTACGCATGCAAAAACCACCAAGCAACCCTCGTCGTTGACATACAAATATCAAACGACCCAATACAATATCAAATACCAAAACATGAATTCATAAATCACAAATTCCATATTCAGTAACCTAGGAAAATGGTCCCAGATTTAGTCTCAGGTAAAATTGGGCTAAACTAGCAGTATAGTGGGGTTGTATAGGGGGTATGTGAGCTACAGACCAAACCTAGACACAATCACCCTCAAAGAGGCCGGCCACATGCCCACCAAAACCGGCCTGCTCGGCCAAACCTGCTCTGTTGGGGTTTGTCTCCTCAGGGTGGTCTCCTATGAGTCTAACTAGAGCTCTGGAGTTGCTAGTTTTTCTCAGAAACTTCCCAGGTCATCCCAGATTCGCTGTAGGCACACAATACCTCACAAAACCGACACGGGACTATATCTAAGTTCGTATTTTGGTTTCTATTCTCATTTCCAGGTTTTGAAATCAATCCCTAAGGTCTTAAAACACTCACTACACCTCATGATTCCACACAAACATCCAAACCCTTCTTTTGAATTTTCCAAACATCATATATCCTAACCAAACCACGTTCTAAACTAAATTAGGGTGCAAGAAACTAAAACTAAACTAAATGAAAGAAGATATACCTTATTTGGGCAACTCAAGAAAAACCCCAGCTTGTCTAAAGTCTCTAAAATCCAACTTTGATTGATCCAATGTGTTGAGGATAAGGCGTGGATCGCTTTTAATGAAGAGGGTGTAAGGTTTTAGCAAGGTTTTTGAGGTGATTCATGGAGGTGAAGGTGGAGGGAGATGAGGAGGAAGAAGATTAAGGAAAAATAATGGGGTGAGAAATAATGGTTGCCCTCTCTCTCTCTCTCTTTCTTATTCTCACCCCCTCAAACTCAAGCCCCCCCCCCCTCTCTCTCTCCAATAATTGTCTCATTTAACCCTTTTCTTTTTTTCTTTTATCTAAAATCCAAATATCAACAGATACCAATGAAGCATGACACTCCATATGGAGCTAAAATTAATGCCTAATTCTACCTTTAGGCAGACGTAGTATCTATATATTATGTCTGAATGGAAAGAGCGGTCGTGGAGCTGAAATATGTAAATTAAACCAAAATATGCACATGCTCTGCAAGCACGGCCTTTACGTCATGTACATGTAAAAGATAAATATAAGATAGCCTCTGTGTATTTACGGCCATGATTCATGAGTTGAATCTAAGACGCCGGTTTCCTATGCACGATAAATCAACAATAAATGACAATTAACTTGTGTTGTCTTTTTGATTTAATCGATTTACAATTTAACATTTACATCGGCCGTTACATTTCTTACAAAGTTAAAAAAAGATCCTGATTAGCAAGGTAATAAGCTTTTGCTGGCAAAACCTACCAAATGAAAACTGATTTCGTCTGCTTCTGATTATTATCTCTATTATTATCCTTGCCATTATAATTCAAACTCCTTGGATGTTGATGTAATTATTACGTCATTTTACAAGAGAAAAAATTAGAAAAAAGGAAAAATATCGTACAAGTAAAGACGATCAACTAGGTTGTTCGCCTTATCTTCATAAAAAAAATAAAAATATATATATTCACTCATTCAAGATGTCAACATCATCACACTTAGCATTTTTAAAATCAATGTACAATTTAACATTTACATCGGCCATTACATTTCATACAAAATAAAGAAAGATCCTAATCATCAAGGTAATAAGCTTTTGCTGGTACCAAATGAAAAATGCTTTCCTCTGTCTTTACTATTATAAACTTTTTGGATGCTGATTTAATTGTTACATCATTTTATAAGAGAAATAATTAGAAAAAGGAAAAAAATTTCTACAAGCAAAGATGATCAACTAAGTTGTACACTTCATCTTAATAAATAAATACACACACACATACACACACTTACATATGCCTATGCTTTGCAAGCACAACCCATACGCTTTGAATGTAAATGATAAACCTCTCCATTTACGGCCATGATTCATGAGTTGAAACTAAGATGCCGGTTTCCTATGCGATAAATCAACAATAAATGGCAATTAACTTGTGTTGTCTTTTTGATTAAATCAATTTACAATTTCACATTTACATCAGGCGGTTACATTTCTTACAAAATAAAAAAAAAAACCTCCTATAATCAACAAGGTAATAAGCTTTTGCTGGCGAAACCTACCAAATGAGAACTGCTGTCCTCTTCTAATGATTATTATCTCTACTATTATTTTTACTATTATAACTCAAACTTCGTGGGTGCTGATATAATTATTACATCATTTTATAAGAGAAATAATTAAAAAAAGGAAAAAAAATTCTTATAAGCAAAGATAATCAACTAGATTGTACATCTCATCCTAATAAAAAATAAAATAAAATATATTCACTCGATCAGCTTGTCCCCCTCATCACACTTAGCATTTTTAAATGTTTTTGGAATTCAAAACTCTCTCTCTCACTCTCATGCACTCTCATTTATTAATAAAAAAATAAAAGAAATAAATCACATAGCTGCATCATGAATTTGCACAATTTATAGATAACCCCTCAAACATGTCTTTTTCCCTTTTTTAATTTTTTTCATATCTTTGTCCATTACATCTAATATATATACGCATATGCATCGCACGTGCAAAAATGCTTGTAAGTAAAACTGAAGGGTGACATGTGGCTTTTTATTATTTTTCAAAATAAACACTCAAAAAAATCTTAAAATATCAACATTTATTTCTAAATTTCTAGATTTTCCACGTCGTTATCATTCTCATTCTCATTCTCTCTCTTTTCCCCTCTATCAAAATAGGCATTCACGCATCTTGGAACTTGAGAAGAAAAACTACATATACCCTCTCAATATTTATTAATTTATACATACTCGTTTTTATTATAGTTTTGTTCTTGATTTTTCATGTGTATGCACGTGCATAAATTCTAGTATTTAGATAGATAGTGCGTCATTTTAAATATTATATTGTGGTACGTTAACTCGGGGTTGTTTTCATACTCCACGGAAAAAATAACTAAAAATAAAAAAATTCTTTAGGTGAGCACACTAGCTTGCTAGCTTTAAACTTTACTCGACTTTGATCCCATTATGAAAGATGATGTAAAATATTTATAACTAAATCTGTATATTACACATAATCATTACAGCTTAATATGTAACAATATGGGATAAAAAGAATGTATAGATTGAACTTATTCTAACTCAAAATAATCTTCATAAATTAAAGTTTTTTATGGATTGTGACATTTATTCTTAAACATTGAAGGTTTAGAAAAATTAATACATAAAATCAGCATTTATTTTAATCTTTGTATGAACTATAAGCAAATTATTGGTTTTTGATTGAAAAAAATAATTATTAAATGTACTTTAAAAAGTGATAAGTATATATTTTATACCGTGCATTATAAATAATCTAGTATGATTTAAACTAAAACCATTAAAAATGTTTGTAGATATCCATATAATAAACTTTTAGTAAGTATTCTTACATAATTCACAGTTTTATCATTTTGTAGAAATGAGTAATAACCCATCAACAACCAATTACTAATGATTAACAACATATTATCACATAAACTAATTATAATAAATAAAACCACACATAACCACACATAACTAATTATTGAATAATTGATAAAACTTTTAATGTTAAATATTCATTTTTTTCGGGCTCTTATGAATGGGGCCATTAATCAAGGATATATCTATAGTACTTCTAAAAGAAAATTGGAGAAGTTTTCACTAATTTTTAATACTAACTAATTATTCATACCAAAACATTATTCATACAACCAAATCCTGGTCCCAGCATATTCAAATCCAGTATGATATCTTTTTTTTATATTTAGCATCTATTATTAAGAAAATCTTTTCATATATTTTTAAAATTTTTTTTATCATAATTTGATAATTTAGCATCGATTATTTTTAAAAAAACTCTTTTCATATCTTTTTTTAAAAAAGTTTTTAACATAATTTGCTAATTTAACTTTTACGGAAATCAAATTTTTTTATCTTCTTTTATATATTTAGCTCTCTCTATATATTATATGAAAAAGATTTCATACCAAAATTATATTTTGATTTTATAAAAATGTTTGATTTGATTTTATATCACAAATTTGATTTTCATAAAACTTAAATTAGCAAATTATGATAAAAACTTTTTAAAAAGACATGAGCAAATTTAAAAATTAGTTAATATATATATACTCTCTCTATAGTATATGAAAAAGATTTTATACCAAAATTATAATTGAATTTTATAAAAAAAATCGAGTTTGATTAGAATTTTTAAAACCATTCTCAAAGCAAATAGAATACACATTAAAATCCTGATCTCTCTAGCACATTAAAATGCAGTTAAAGATTGAGAACGGAATGTTAAAATCAATAGAGGCTTTGAGGAGTGTTTGCACAAAAAACTGGGATCCGGTTGGGCGGGCCGAATGAAGCAGGGTAAAGAAAGGATAGCTCGGCCCAAACCATTTGAGGCTGAATCGGTTACTTAAGGAACCGACTTGAGACAGTCAAGAATGATACGAAAGATTAGAATGGGGTCACATGAGAGATTTGTAATCAATTAGAAGCCAGTGTTTGCGAAACTTAAGCACCAAGCAATGGTGTGACCAGTATCCGAATCGAGGAGAATTTAGGGTTTTGAACTACCCCCTAACAAACCCTAGTTCTATAAAAGTCAAAGTCTACTATTAAGAATCAATATCTCTCAATGAATCAACCAATTATCAATTTTCCTAATTTTAGGTCTTCTCAGCCGCCCTACCGTAGTTCATGTAACTTAGATTCCGGCAACTAACGCCATCTTCATCGAGCTCCCGTCGAGACTTGAGACAACCAGCTTTCCTCGGTCAGGTATGCCTCCACATTCCTTTAGATCTACAGAAAGCAAAGCATGCATATGAAGAAACGCCCCTCGGCCCTCCATTCAGTGTGCCAGCAACCATATAGCGCCGATTGGAGCATGGCTGAGGGCGTCGACGGCCGGATCAGGACTGTTATTATGGCTACGAGAGGTTCAGATGTCCATCCCTACTCTCGTAACGTGATAATAGAACTGATCTTGTCCTCCGACCGAATAAAACTTAGTGATCATAACACAGGGGATTTAAACGTCTATTCATGTCCTTGCGCTGCAATTCTGGGATTGGTCTCGTTCTAGGCGAGGCAATCGGTCCTTCACTCGGTATAGTAATAAATGATGGCGCGATTAAGACGTCCATTCCCGCGTTAGGGTATTGAGAGCAGGCTGAGCGGTGTGGCCGATGAATCATGATTTGGCTTGAGGCTCAATGTATAGGAGATTTAGATGTCCGTCCCTGCTCTTGCACTCGGTCTTCAAGGCGAGGTCATTCTCTAAGGGTTTAAGAGTTTGTTTTTATTATCAGATCATATGTAACTGTAACCCAATTTTTATCAATAATATGATGGTTGAATGACTATTGTCTTTGTTGTGTCATTTATAAATTTTTGTCCATACAACTAAGCGGTCTATTTCTATTTATTTAAGAAAGAATGTTCTCCCCTTCCTCTAACGACGGCCCATCCGTCGAGAGAGACAGTGTCACGCTAATTATTTTTGTCTCTAGTGCAGATCTAATTTTAGAGTGAACACCTTTTTGGCATGCGCAGTGGGACCCCGCTTGTTTATGGTACAAACCTGATCCGATACCAGCAAAGATCCTGATTTCCAGCACTTGTCATTAGCAGAAAAGACCACGCAGCGGAAAATCAAGTGATCGGTAAAGATGGATGACAACAGTGACAACTAAAATCTAAATGAAGCACTTCCGAATGAAGGTGACTCAGCTGCGTCGAAGAGGGCTTCAAATGTTGGAGATAGTGCCCTCAGAGTCAATTATTGGATCACAGGCACGTGATTGCAATGATTGAGGGAGGACCTATCCCGGTAGGACAATCTTACTCGAGATGATAGTATGCTATCTGGTTTATCTTTATCATCGTGTACTGCTTTAGGTGACCTTACGAGTCGCTATTGCACGTTGATAGAGCCCCTAGGATTCTTGCTTGACTACCAGCAGTATGAGGGCGATCATATAAGTGGGAGCTGGGGTCTATAAGCACATCCTAAAATGGTCCCTAGTCGTAGGAGTTTCGAGACAGGGCATCGATACTCCACTAGTAGACTAGTGTATACAGTCGAGACCCCGACGAGGGGCGGTGGCCGGTCTCACAAGCCACTGGTGTCAGTTGGTTCACCTAAGATGTATACAGGTGCTCATTGGGTTATGAGTACACCGGACAGGACTCGCCGGGAACCTGCTAGTTGGGATTATACCAGACGTCAGATAGCAGTTCCCTGGTGACATGTGTACAGGTTAGTTCATCGACCTGAGATCGTCATTTGTCTCGTGTGAGTTCCCACTGTATTTTGATTACTACCCTACCACGGCTCAAAGGAGTCGTGCAAACAGGTTTTAGTTGGGTACAGTCCCGAGCCACATGGAGGCAGTGAGCGGATCTTCAGGGGTTCGTCTCTCCCGGTTTGGGGGTGAGGTCGTGCTGTGTCTAGGAGAGCCAGAACATGAAAAGTCCTTGGCCAAGGCAGGAGATTTGCCGGTAGGTATTCCAGTAGTATCTCAGGGTGTTCTGGGCTACACTCCGACACGACTTGTACCGCTTTTGGGGGTCTGACTTTACCAACCCCCTAGGCCCGCCATGCGATACTCATAGACGAACGGACCGGACTGTACGGATATTGTCACTGACAGGCTCAGTTGGGTGTCGGGGTGAGCTTCCTCATCGACGTCCCTTTTGGTCAATAGCTGGTGGCCCGTCACGTATTGGCTTATACCTCTGACGTGCTAGTGGTTAAATCCACAGCCATAGTGTTGACGAGTCTTTAGAGTCCACCACAGACAGTTACTCAAGTTTCGGGCGAAACGCTATAGAGGCCGTATGGAGATATGGCAGGGTTCGATCAGATGCGTGCGGTATTGCACGGATCGTGATCGGACGGTTTTTACTAGCCGGCTTTGGCTTAAGCCGGATTCTAGTATTTGATAGTGTAGTTTTGTCTCTTTGCATTTGTGTTCAGTGGGAATACAAATGCGGGCATGTATTTGCTGTAGCGGGGTTTTCCTGTAATTTATTACGGGATCGATTTTCTGAAGTTGCCAGTTTGCATTCCGTTCCGGCCGGTTTTCCTTCATTCCTTCTCGGTCGGACTTTCTTGATGGAGGGTGTTAATTGCAAGTTTGCAATTAACATCTAGTGGAGGGCTTTCTTGCATATGTTGCATTATGATGAGACTTGCTTCATGATGATATTCCATTCTTGTCCATTTGATGGCTTTTCATTTGATGGTGTGTGAAAGGAAATGGTTGTGACCATTTTCTTTAAGACATTGTTTTTCCATTCATTTATGATATACATATTGTGGTGCCATTTTTTTTTCTCTCTCCAATCTAATTTCTTGCTTGAGGGGGCCGGCTATTCATAAGGGAGGGAAAATGAGAGGATCATTTTTCTAGTGGAGAAATCATATCACCTCATTCTTATGCTTGCTTGCAAAAACACACAAATCCCTCCATAGCTTTTGTTCCTTTCCTCCAAACATCAAAGGCAACTTCAAGAACCCCAAGAGACAAGTTCACTACACTATTCTATAGCAAACCTTGGACGCGTCGGCTAGCCAACTTCGCGCCCGAGTTGCCTCGGTCAAGAGGTGGGAGCCCGTAAAAGATTCCGGCTATGTGGTGCCCTTTCCGACGAGCGAGGAGGTGACGGAGATTCCGCGGGAGATCGGAGTGGAGACGAAGACCGAAGGACACGGATCGCTTGGTATACATCTCTACTCCTTTCCTTTTTGCTAGCTAGCTAGGTTAATGGCCCGATCCGGGTAAAAGGTCCGCGGTGGTGCCGTTTTGCAAAGTTCGCAAAGTTTTTGTTTTCCGCGTTTCCGGTGTCGGATCCACGGCCGGGACGCCCCCGCGGGCTTACATTGGTATCAGAGCCAGGCCATTAACCTTGCCTAGCTTGCTCTAGCGCGTTTAGAACCCGATCGAACAAAATCCCCAAAAACCGTATTTTTGTGCACATGTGTTCTCTGTTGAAATTTTTTAAGCTCCTAAAATTTTTCAGGTTGTTGCAGAGGCATGTACAAGAAATTCTAAGAATTCTGGGAAAATACGATCCACTGATTCCTCACTTCGACCGCGGAAGGGCGGCCAATGCCCTAGTTTGGCCGCGCTTCCGCGGCGGATAGGAGGAATCGTGGCACCATATTTTCCCAGTAAGCTTATGAGTTAGAAATAGGGCTTTTGGGATATTTTATTTGGGCCCAGGTTTTCTGTAAGTGCTACAGTTCTTTTTGGGGGCCCACTTTGATAAATTTGTTCGATCAGATATTTTAAACATGCCAGTTCACAGTTTTTACATTATATCTGCGACCGTGAATGTCACTTGATCGGTAGATCCTGTCTAACTGCTATAGCCCGGCTAGACGGATTTGCGAACGTGACATTCACGTTGATGTTCTGTGATTGTACTGTGTTGTTGCGGATCGGTCGGTGGGGATAGCCTGGTTGCAGTGGTAGTACAGTTCTGTTTTTTATGTATATTTGATATTGCGGGGCGAGCGTCCGACATGTGGACTGCCGTCACTGCCTGATTGTATTATTATTTTGGGACACGACCAGGTTGCGGTCGATGTACCCGTTGTATGTATATTTTATTTTCTGTACTAGGATTACCCCGCGGAGGGGTGCACGGGTAGCCGGGTTCTAGAGGGCAACAAGCCCGCATCTCATGGCATTGAGACGGAGGGCGCTTCACTCTAGGATTGGCGGGCTATTCGCCGCACTCGTAGGGGGTATAGGTTGACCCAGGAGGGGTGCCCAAGTTACCGGATTCCGTGAAGTGCTGGGTGGTCCATTCACGTCGCTGAAGGGGGCTGCCTCGCTTCAGGTTTTGGCGGGTAACTTGCCGCGCCCGTAGGGGTCTAGGATTTCATTGCACAGGCTATCCACACGAACAGGGGAACATCGGGTTTCAGCGGCTCTGTGAAACCCGGGGATCCCAGATATCTGTATTGATCTGTGTTGCTATACATTTCTGTGTTGCTGCATTTTTTTCACGCCTTGAGCGAAAATTATATATTATATATATACTAGTAGATGTTGTATATGTTTTTCATCCGCGCTAGTCCAGTCCCCGCTCTGTCGTTAGTTAGCTAACCTAACGGGTGATGACGGGACCCAGTGGCGAATGCGGATGGCATATACGTACGTCAGTATATTTTCGTTCTTTGTGGTGTGATCAATTGATGGGACTACGTTGATTCGGATCAATGCAAGTTAAACAAACCTATTCTGATGTTGTTGGAACACTTTTTCAAAAAGCTGTTATTGTAAAGGCGTTCTCTTTTGTTTTCCACAGTGGTATTCAGTTTGAATGCCCTGCTCCTCATTCGACGAGGCAAGGGCCGAGATCCCTTCACCGGGAGTGACCCCTTGGACAAAAGTTTGCGTCAGGGCGATAACTTTATTATAGCCGATTACTTTTGCTTTGCATCGTGGTATTCAGTTGGAATATCCTGCACCTCATTCTACGGGGAAAGAGCCGAGATCCCTTCACCGGGAGTGACCTCTTTAGCAAAGGTTTTCGTAACTATATTTTTACAAAGCTATCAGTTCCTTCAACGATATCAAGTTCATTACGTTAAAGGTTTTCGCCAGAAACCATTCGTAGCCCTCCGTCGTTTCATATGGGTAGTCAATAGTATTCAAGCTGTGTTTGTTGGCCTTAGTCAAGGCACAGTGTTTGGTAGCTATTGGATATTCATATGCTGCATAGATAGATGCGTTGGTTTGGGACAGTCGTATAGCCTTGTTGGCCTTAGTCAAGGGCTTGTACGGGTGGGTTCAAATCAACCTGGACAATGACGGGTAGAACTTGACATGTGACTTATGATTTGTTGGCCTTAGTCAAGGTCATAAGAGCATGGGGTAAAAATCCACATCGGGAGTTTCAAAAGTACTGAAACTTGCCAGATATGCGCATACCATCTGGAGTATGACACCGTGAGCGGATTCCGTCACGTTATCATGCGATGATAGTTGGATCCCGATTCCCACTGATGAGTTGGTTTACTCCTCGGGCATTCCCGGCTAATTCTTCTTTAAGGTTTGGGGAAGAATTTGACGTTACAGTGGGAGGTTTCCAGATTAGATAAAGTGACAACCATTCTGATCTAGGTTAGAGTGCACGCTGAGTGTTTCTTTTCTCTCTCTCTTTGGCAGCGACCATTGACCCGGCCCTAGACTATGACTCAGTGACCAAGTTGACCGAACCTACTTAACACTGGCTTTTGGATTGTCAGAGTTGCAAGCCTCTTTGCCACTCCTACTTTTACCCTTTTCTCCGGGACACCCCGTATTACTACGACCGTCCACTTCCATTGGACAAAACCATCGTATGGTTATATACGAACTCGAAGGACTTCGAGGATGGTTTCTGGTTCTGGAGAAAACGGATAGGACTATTCAGTTGTCTTTTCTTTTCACTTTCTCTCAGGTTGCGAGTACTCCTTGGTTTAGGAGTAGTACACCTATTATGCAAATTGGATAGTCTTCTTCCAAACCATAGGCTGGTGCCGACCGGTAGGGAATGAAGAAAACCAGTTAGCCTAAACGGTGTACAGAAGGTATTAAGTTCAGACAAAGCAAGGGATTAGTAAGAGGGCAAAGTAAATTGCGACTGATATTCACGACCAAACCAAGTATTTTTTCGCCAATCCCAAATCACCTTTGTATTTCTCCAGGACACTCCGTATCACTACGAAGATCCCAGTTTATTGGATAATCCATCGTATGGTTATATACGAACTCGAAAGGAACTTGTTCCAGTTCGGGGATGGATCCTGGTTCAGGAGAAATAGGAATAAAGTACATTCAGGTGTCTTTTATCTTCACCTTCTCTCGCCTTGCGAGTGCTCCTGGGATTAGGACAGTACACCCTTTATGCTTATTGGCTAGTCTTCTTCCAAACCATAGGCTGGTGCCGAGCGGTAGGGAAGGAAGAAAACCATTTGGCCTAAAGGGGTGTACAGAAGGTAATGACTAAAGATAGATAAATGGATTTGGAGAAGTGGCAAAGAATTATACGGTTATAGTTGTGAATCTGGATAATGGAAGAGGCATTACTAAGAATACCAGGATACCCCATCGGAACATTTCAATGTTTCAGGTTCACTGTGTACAGTTAATAGAAAACTGATTTCCCAATTAGACACTTGCTCCAGGGTATGTATTTACCAGATTGGATTCTCACATCTGTATGATTTTACAGATGATGAGTGGGAGTAAGTTATTGGGAATTAGGTGACCATCCTCATTATATCGGGATTCGTTGGAATTGGTGATATTTGAGGAAGCCACCTGGGTTGTTTGCCGGTCGGCAAATATTTGGTTTTGAATATCCGTTGTTGTGCACCAATTTAGAATTGATATATCTGTACGTCTATTTTTATAGAGTGAGACATACCTTTTTGAAATTATGTCTATGACATTTACCTATACCAGTGGATGGTTAGGTAAGGAGCATTGAACAACGGTGTGATTCTTCTTAACCAAAAGTACAATTTTCAACCTACGACACACAGTGAATGAGTCATTCGACTCAGGGGACTTATACAGAGTATTGTATATTGTCCAGTGTCCATGAGGACAGAGGGGTTGGTCCTCGTACTGTATTCTGTTTACTTATGACTTCTCTAGTTCTTAAACAGGTGTTTCGTAGAAACACATGGTCGAAGTTTTGAGAAGTTATAGGTATAAGAATAAAGTAGAGAACCATGTGTTGCAAGTATCGGGATTCTTCAAAGTGATCGAAGATGTAGATACTTGTACATGGTATTCAGTTGATAGTAATGGTTAAGAGAACTTGCTTCTCTTTCAGGTTGCTCATAATTGGAAGCATTCCTAAGTTGAGTAACGCTGATCGGCCTCCTTCCATTTAGTTGACATGCACTGGAGACAGCTGCATGATTTGAATCTGGTTCAATTAAATCAGTGCCTCTGTTTCTTGGATATAGAACAGTTCATATCTTGACATTGTTAAGATACGGGGAGTTGTCCGGCTTATGCTTAAAACCAGACTCTGGACAACTCAAGGCACGTTTCAGTAATGGCTGTTTGTGGGTTGACCCGGGCTATGACGAGGGTTGACTTTCTACCATCTGGAAGATCAATAGTGATATTGTTCTTGACTCGCCACAGTTTTATCAAAAATGGATTTTTTCAGAAAAGCAGTAGTGGGAGTATGGTAGAACTGGAAGTGATTCCAGAACCACAAACGATTACTGAAGATTTCATAAGATCCTAAAGATTCAATCTGGTTTGACATTCCATTGGCCACTCCGCAGATAAGGTGAGTAACCTCAGGCACTCGAGAGGTACTCCGGTATGCTCAAGGACGGTGGCAGGGAGGTTCTTGTTTACCCACACTTGCCATTGCTGTTGTTCCAGGCTGCGAGACCTGGCGGGAGGATGAGTATAGCGTCGTTCTAAACTTGCTTTAGAAGTGTACGTGTATATGACTCTGCCAGAGGGTTGTCATAGTCAGTGAGAGCAGCGGAAGCATTGGTGGACATCAGGCTTATGTCTATTTATAGACTAGAGCAGATATAGCGGAGATAGATCATCTATTTCTGATGTGACAGTCATAGGTTTGACTTCATCAGAATAGGGGATGGATCTGTTAAGAAGGTAGTAGGGTGTGATGTCCTGGTTTTTGATGACATACACAGAGTAGGAAGTAATATTCCTATACTACGATCGGTTATACTTTGGTCGTCACAATCGGAAGCAGTTTTAGAACATAAGTTGATGTTCTAGGGGTATGATAACGACAGCCTCCTTTAGGAAACGGTTATCATTCCAGGCTTCCAAGGTGACCTGGATGGCAGAGTGGCTGTCAGAGTTATAGTTTTCCCTCTGACGAGGGGCAGTATTTTGGACAGATGGTCCAAGGCAATACTGAGGGTAGCATAGCGCAGGATACTGATTAAATTCAGTTGACGATACAGTCTAAGAAGTTTGGATTTGGAGTTCATTTATGAGCTAGGTCCCATCAGACATCCAGACATTCTAAGACAGGTATTGCTCATTTCGGGAGATGGCTTTCTCTGCGAACATGAGATATAGAGAGACAAAGAAAGAAACATCAAAGCGGATCCACTCACTGATGCTATTCCTCGAACGCAATAGTTTCGCAAACGAGCTTTGTGAGACTGACTAGTAGAGGAGTTGGGTGTTCGGTATCACACGGGCTGTGAGTATGCGACATCGCAATAATTAGCCTTGAGTGCAAGTGGGAGATTGTTGGAGATAGTGCCCTCAGAGTCAATTATTGGATCACAGGCACGTGATTGCAATGATTGAGGGAGGACCTATCCCGGTAGGACAATCTTACTCGAGATGATAGTATGCTATCTGGTTTATCTTTATCATCGTGTACTGCTTTAGGTGACCTTACGAGTCGCTATTGCACGTTGATAGAGCCCCTAGGATTCTTGCTTGACTACCAGCAGTATGAGGGCGATCATATAAGTGGGAGCTGGGGTCTATAAGCACATCCTAAAATGGTCCCTAGTCGTAGGAGTTTCGAGACAGGGCATCGATACTCCACTAGTAGACTAGTGTATACAGTCGAGACCCCGACGAGGGGCGGTGGCCGGTCTCACAAGCCACTGGTGTCAGTTGGTTCACCTAAGATGTATACAGGTGCTCATTGGGTTATGAATACACCGGACAGGACTCGCCGGGAACCTGCTAGTTGGGATTATACCAGACGTCAGATAGCAGTTCCCTGGTGACATGTGTACAGGTTAGTTCATCGACCTGAGATCGTCATTTGTCTCGTGTGAGTTCCCACTGTATTTTGATTACTACCCTACCACGGCTCAAAGGAGTCGTGCAAACAGGTTTTAGTTGGGTACAGTCCCGAGCCACATGGAGGCAGTGAGCGGATCTTCAAGGGTTCGTCTCTCCCGGTTTGGGGGTGAGGTCGTGCTGTGTCTAGGAGAGCCAGAACATGAAAAGTCCTTGGCCAAGACAGGAGATTTGCCGGTAGGTATTCCAGTAGTATCTCAGGGTGTTCTGGGCTACACTCCGACACGACTTGTACCGCTTTTGGGGGTCTGACTTTACCAACCCCCTAGGCCCGCCATGCGATACTCATAGACGAACGGACCGGACTGTACGGATATTGTCACTGACAGGCTCAGTTGGGTGTCGGGGTGAGCTTCCTCATCGACGTCCCTTTTGGTCAATAGCTGGTGGCCCGTCACGTATTGGCTTATACCTCTGACGTGCTAGTGGTTAAATCCACAGCCATAGTGTTGACGAGTTTTTAGAGTCCACCACAGACAGTTACTCAAGTTTCGGGCGAAACGCTATAGAGGCCGTATGGAGATATGGCAGGGTTCGATCAGATGCGTGCGGTATTGCACGGATCGTGATCGGACGGTTTTTACTAGCCGGCTTTGGCTTAAGCCGGATTCTAGTATTTGATAGTGTAGTTTTGTCTCTTTGCATTTGTGTTCAGTGGGAATACAAATGCGGGCATGTATTTGCTGTAGCGGGGTTTTCCTGTAATTTATTACGGGATCGATTTTCTGAAGTTGCCAGTTTGCATTCCGTTCCGGCCGGTTTTCCTTCATTCCTTCTAGGTCGGACTTTCTTGATGGAGGGTGTTAATTGCAAGTTTGCAATTAACATCTAGTGGAGGGCTTTCTTGCATATGTTGCATTATGATGAGACTTGCTTCATGATGATATTCCATTCTTGTCCATTTGATGGCTTTTCATTTGATGGTGTGTGAAAGGAAATGGTTGTGACCATTTTCTTTAAGACATTGTTTTTCCATTCATTTATGATATACATATTGTGGTGCCATTTTTTTTTCTCTCTCCAATCTAATTTCTTGCTTGAGGGGGCCGGCCATTCATGAGGGAGGGAAAATGAGAGGATTATTTTTCTAGTGGAGAAATCATATCACCTCATTCTTATGCTTGCTTGCAAAAACACACAAATCCTTCCATAGCTTTTGTTCCTTTCCTCCAAACATCAAAGGCAACTTCAAGAACCCCAAGAGACAAGTTCACTACACTATTCTATAGCAAACCTTGGACGCGTCGGCTAGCCAACTTCGCGCCCGAGTTTCCTCGGTCAAGAGGCGGGAGCCCGTAAAAGATTCCGGCTACGTGGTGCCCTTTCCGACGAGCGAGGAGGTGACGGAGATTCCGCGGGAGATCGGAGTGGAGACGAAGACCGAAGGACACGGATCGCTTGGTATACATCTCTACTCCTTTCCTTTTTGCTAGCTAGCTAGGTTAATGGCCCGATCCGGGTAAAAGGTCCGCGGTGGTGCCGTTTTGCAAAGTTCGCAAAGTTTTTGTTTTCCGCGTTTCCGGCGTCGGATCGACGGCCGGGGCGCCCCCGCGGGCTTACATCAAATTCGGTGAACCCTCTGCCGAACAATAATGACCCACCAACGAATCTCACCAATAGTGAACTGCTTGAGGGGATTAATCGGCAAATGACCAGATGGCGGCTGCTTTTGGTTACCAGATGATGGAAGTGAATCAGCAAGCCTTCCAAGAATTACCAGCAATGTTGATCCAGGCGCAACAACCTTTGTAGGAGGCAATGAACGCGACCAACAAAAGTTCTAACCAAATGGTTATGGCTATGGATAGTTAGCGGCAGCCGCTGGAACTTGGGGAAACAATCCATGGTATTTTGGTGTGACTAATCTGGCGTCTCCTACTGCCGGTTCCACTCCAAATGCTCCGAATAACAACCTCGGTGATCATGTGCAATGTAACACCACCACACCGTGAAATCCCCCATTCCAGGAGCCAAACCACGCTTACCCGAATCAGAATCATGGGGGCAAAGTTGTTCCCCTTTCCGTGTTCCAACCTACTGCTCCAAACCAAACCAGGGCGAGGCAAGACGGCAGATACAGACTACCTCCTAAAGGCCAGACCTAGTACGCTCCTACAGGCGGCTAGAATTTTGACTGACAAGACAGCAATACGCCAGCCCGGGGACCGTTTAACATGCCAGCCACTGTGTTTGGATGGTTCGGTGATGATTATGATCATAATGAAGAACCAGTATATCGCCCTCAGCCGAACCGTCAAGCTTTCCCTAATCCTCCTCAGCCGCGGATAGAGAACCATGGGAGTGTTATAGAAAGCCCTATCGAGATCACTATGATCAGACATATGAATATCCGAAAGGTTTCAAAGTCCCCGATTTCATATTATTCTCAGAAGGAAACGGTCAATCGGCTGATGAGCACATTGCTAGATTCACCATCCAGTAAAGGAAGCCGGCAGTTTGGTATGTACAAGCTCAGATTGTTCGGTGGATCCTTCACCGGGTATCATTCGAATGGTATTTGAATTTGGTCATTTATCCAAGACTATGGAGCAAAGTTTCAAAGCCCATTTTATCACAGTCATTGTCGTTGTGGAGGTGACAGATATCGCTAGAATATACCAGAAGAATAATGAGCCAGTAGAGGAATTCGTTGTCCGAATGTTGACGGCTAACAACAAGTGTCGAGCGGCCTTACACGACAAAGAATATATGAAGAAGGCACAAAGAAACTTGCTCCACGGTAACAAGAAGCACTTCACGGGTATGAAGTTTGAAAATATGAGTGATTTAGTGAATCATGTGGCACCTTACGAACAGATGACTCGTAATAAAGACACAAAAAGAAATTCCTTCAAAAATCCCGGGTTCAAAACAAGTTTAGCGTGACCATCGCCGAGATCCAAGAAGGAGAGGAAGTCGATCTTGACGTCGAGATCGAAACTAACGTCGGTATTACGGAGTTCCTCCCAAGAAAGACCTACACTTGCACCATGCCTAAGGAGATCGAAACTAACGTCGGTATTACGGAGATCGAAACTAACGTCGGTATTACGGAGATCGAAACTAACGTCGGCGCCTAAAAAGAGATTTGTCAAAAGAAATTATTTCGAGGGAAATCAAGATTACGACTATGACATAACAAAAGCTGAGATGATTTTTGACATGCTCTTCAAAGACAAACAACTCAAGGTATCATATCGAATCCTGAGCGCCGAAGAAATCACAAAGAAGAAAGATTATTGTAAGTGGTATAATTCAGAGTCCCATTCAACTATTAACTGCATAGTTCTCCACAATACTCCGCAAAAAGATTTTGAAGAAGGGAAAATCAAATTCGCAAAAGTAGCGTCAAAGATCGAAAAGAACCCTTTTCCTAAAATGATGTCCGTGAACGTTGTTAGCGCCGATTTAGGAAAGGAGACTAGTGAGGCTGCACCCTCTTCAGGAACTGATGAAGAATCGACCAATTACGAAAAGGATTCTACAGGATCTGTTAGAATCACCAGGCATCTAAATCCAGGCAACGCTCAGATGTGGTCATCCGAACTGGGAGGTTCGGTCACATGGACTCTCATGAAAACAGTGCATGGGAGTAAGATAGGGGATTACGAGGTAAAACAAAATTTTTGCAACTCCTGTATGGTGTATCGGTGCAAGGAGCGTACCTCCTCCAGTGACGCTGAAATGCCATTCAGAAAAATCGAAATCGAAGAAGCAGAAAAATTAAAATTAAGTGTGTTTGAAGCATTTGTAAGCACATTGTTCGGATCCGAAGTTGTCGAGGGAGGCAAGAAGGCGAATGTCTTCAAGCCAAAGGAGCATAGGGAAAATGGTTTTGAAACCCGTGAAACAAACCTAGGTTTACCACATGGGGCTTTCGGAGTGTTCAATCAGAATAAGCATGTCGAAGCTAAATTACATAAGCATGGACCTCACCGTCACCAAACAGTTCATGTCGCACGGTGTGGCCCAAACATAGGGGAACCGGTCGTTCAAGATACCGACGGAGAGAATGGACCACTCGGGAATAATTTCCTGAAGGGCAGGATCGGTCGTACAATCGACTTGCGAGACTATCTTCACGACAAGGCTAGAAAGTCTAGGAAGATCACTCGATACGGAGAAAAGATGTGAATAAAAGTCAGTCAAGATCATCAAAGGGAGGTCGTCGTTGTCACAAGGACCCCAAGGATGGTGAAACCTCCTCGGGCTGTCACATGGGATATGTACTAGAATCGAACGGCTCGCTAAGCCGACCCAGAACACACATTCTACCGAACATTACATCATGACTAAGACACAGAAACAAAAGTGGCAGTGTTTAATAAAAGAAGAGTGGGAAGACGCTCACCATGCGGCATTGGACAAAGTGAAGAGAGCGAAGCCGATTGGTAGCGATTTCGGCCATCTGAAGAAGCTAGTACAAAAGCTGGGCTCGGTTGCCACACAGACTGGGGGCACTGCTATTGAGATGTTGATATCGGCCAATCAGCAAAGGGTGCTAAGAAGGATAGTTCTAAACTAGATGCGTCGGCTGGCGAAATAGGGGTGAGTGCTATACTCACCGTCTTGGAATCATTTCGAGTGACTATCGATCAACCCAATTATCTTTCGGGAGATTCGGACGGAGAGGAAATGGATTCGATGATCTTATCGGCCAATAAGGTCGTCGATGACAAAAATACCTTCGTGAGACTGGAAGGAGAGATGACCAATCATCTGAAAACACTATACATCACGGCTATACTAGAAGGTAAATGAGTCGACCGGATCTTTGTGGATAATGCAGCGGCTATAAATTTGCTACCGATATGGATGCTAAAGAGACTGAACAAGACTGATGACGACATAATACTAATAGAAACGTCCATAACCGGGTACAGTAGGCAGTCCGCCAAGGAAAAAAGAGTGTTAACCATAGTGGTAGAGGTCGGGAGGCTATGCAGTTTTTCCACTTTCTACGTCATTGACACAGACAGAAGCTATAACATGCTCCTCGTAAGAGACTAGATCCACTCAAATGAATGTATCCCTTCAAGTTTATACCAATCCATCGTATACCCGGATGATGAAGGAATAGAAGTGATAAAGGAATATTATCGACCTTTCCTAATAACAGAGGATGTGGCCATCACTCTTCTCTATTAAGAAGACATCGGCCCAATTCGGTTTGTAGAAAACAACACCGGCCGTTTACAGATGACAACGGCCAAAGATTTCATTAATAAAGAAAGCCTGAAGTTTCATTTGAGCATCGGTTCAGCCATAATCACCTGTGTCTTCAAGGCCATCGGAAAATGAAGACCATAAGGTATAACACCGAGTGGACCGTGTTTACGGTCAACGGTGAGTAGACTGATGAAGGATCGATCGAAGAAATTTATTTGCAGAACGAGAAGGTTGGTATTTTAAAGGCCGAAGCACAAGATGACTTAGAAGAAATTGATGTAGCAAATGATGGTTGTGTTCGGCCACTTTTCTTAGTAAGAATTTATGTAATTCTTTTCGTGATCAATTAATAAAACTATTACTAGACTACACCGATTGTTTTGCGTGGAATTATGACGAACCCACCGTCTTAGAATGAGGGCTCGTTGAACATAAACTTCCCTTAAAGGAAAATTGTAAACTTCATAAGCAACCACCAAGAATAATGGCGGTGGATACCTTTTCTAAAGTGAAAGAAGAAGTGGAACGACTGTTACAAGCCGCTTCATCCGGCAGGCTTGATTCCCTGATTTGGTTGCCAATATCGTACCAGTGCGAAAGAAGAATGGAAAGCTCGGGGTCTTCATCAACTTTAGGAACCTGAATGAAGTGACTCCTATGGACGAGTATCCGATGCCTGTGGCCGAATCATTGTTAGACGCCTCAGCAAGATATGGGATGATGTCATTGATGGATGGGCATTTGGGATACAACCAGATTTATATTTTGAAGCAAGACGTGAACAAGATGGTCTTTCAGTGTCCTAATCCACTAGGACTCTATGAATGGGTCGTTATGCCGTTTGGATTGAAGAATACTGAAGCCACTTACCAGTGTGCCATGAATCACATATTCCATGACATGATCGGCAAATACGTTGAAGTATACATATATGATATTATTGTGAAATCAAAAGGAGAAGCCAATCACTTGGTAGATTTAAGACAGGCTTTTGAAAGAATGCACTGGCATAATTTACAACTCAATCTCCTGAAGTGCGCGTTTGGAGTTTTGGAAGGAAATTATTTGGGCTTCCTTGTCCACCAGAGAGGAATAGAGATCGATCAAAACAAGACCAAGGCAATACTTGAAGCGAGACTGCCAAGAAATAAGAAGTAGCTACAAAGATTGTTGGGGCAAGTAAATTATTTGCGGAGGTTCATAGCAAATTTGGCCGACAAGAAGAGATGTTTTTCCCCATTGCTCCACCTGAGGCACGGCAAGGAATTCATTTGGGGGAAAGATCAACAGAAGGCCTTCGACATCATTAAGGAGTACTTGACCAAACCACGTCATAGTGCCACCAGTGACCAGTAAACCAATCAAAATATACATATCGGCCACAGAAGATTATATCGGCAGTCTACTTGCTCAAGAGAATGAGGAGGGGCAGAAGAAGGTAATCTATTATTTGAGCAAAATCAAATCCGACGTCGGAAAAAAAATAACAGCCAATAGAAAATATGTGTTTATCCTTTTACAACACTTGCACAAAATTGAGACATTACCTTTTGCCTTCCGAGGTTCAACATATTAGCAAAGTCAATATTTTAAAATACAAGCTGATGAATCCTGTATTGAAATGGCGAGTTGGGAAATGGACATTAGTCATGTCCGAGTTCTCTATAAAATATGTACCGATGAGGGCAGTAAAAGGGCAGGCAATAGCAGATTTTCTAGTCGATCACCCATGCCTAACTATAGGGCTAGAGGAGGAGGAGGAGGAGATCGGCTATGTAGGAACCGAATCTTGGAACCCTATACTTCGATGGTTCTAACACAATGCAGCATGCCGGGGAAGGCGTCGTTCTTGTATCACCAGACAACATTTGTTTTTATTATTCGATGGCCATTGATAACAATTGCACAAACGATCAAGCCGAGTATGAAGCATTGGTACTCGTCCTAGAATTCTTCATCAATACGGGAGTACTTAGCGTAAGAATCTTTGGTGATTCCGAGTTGGTGATCAAACAAACATTCAAAAAGTTTCAGGAACAAACTTAGTCAGATATGTGGAGAAGGTCAAAGATTGCTCGTAGGTTTCGATGAGGTTCGAGCGCAGCATGTCGATAGGGAGTATAATGGCGAAGAAAATGACCTTACTCAGCTGGCATCTGGCTTAGGAAATCTTAATGGAACCAATTACTGTCGTGAGAATCATTCGGAAGGTAGTCGAGTCCGGAGTTTTGGGGTCAAAAATTATACCCCAGTTAACCAAGTCAAAATAAAAATCAATCCCAAGCCCAAGCCAAGTAGGCCCATGCCCAAATCAAGCCCGAACATGAAGCGGCCGGCCTCCCCTATGCCAAGAAGAAAATTATGTAATAAATAGGTTTGATGTAATTTTCATGCATGAATGTAAAATAAATTGGCATAAAGCCAAATTTTTGTAAAGCCCATGGCTCATGTGCAAAAAAAATGAGCATATGAGACATGTGATGGGCAAAAATGCCATTTTGTAAAGCCCAAGGGGCTATGTATAAATTTGTAGGTCTATATAAGACAACATGATGATGAAATGAAAAGGAATAATTCATTCTCTCAAAAGCTAGGATTTTTGTGCCTCCTTCTTCTTCCTCAAGGTTCTAAACCTTCTTCCTTTTTTGAATTAAATCAAGAGTTTCACTCTTACTTTTCTAAAAAGAAATAGTTTTTCCCCACAAAACCCTTGAAGGGGAACGCGGATCTTCCATCAAATCTCCAAAAGGGGGGATTTTTAAATCTCACCCTCTTTTCTCCAAGATCCAGCCAATAGAGAGAAGGAAGAAGGAGGCATATCCCCAAAAATCCCACTTTGGGAAGATCCAAGGCCCAAAAGAAAACGCAGGGCTCAAGGGAGAAGAAAGGGGTCTCCTTTCATCATCTTTGAAAATATCTTAGGAGTTTAACTCCACAAAAAAAAATAATATAATATATATATATAATAATAAATCTTTCTTTTTAGGAGTTTAACACCAAAAGTCAATCGGGAGTACAACTCCCAGTGCAGGGGCTAAGCCCATTTGTCCTTTTTTAGAGTTTAACTCTAAAAATCAATTGAGAGTACAACTCCCAGTATATGGGCTAAGGCCCTTTTTCCCGCCCGGCGCCCGCGTGCTGAGCACGTGGGACACCCGGCGCGCGGGACGCCCGGCGCCCGCGTGCCCACATGCCGAGCACGTGGGGCGCTGGCACCCAGCGTCCGCGTGCTGGGAATGTGAGGCGCTGGCACCCACGCGTCCTTTGGACACTATTTTCCCTTTTTTTATATGTACACACTCCACAACACTTTCCCCTGTTAGAAAAAATTTCTAACGGGGCGCTGTCCCACACCCCGCAAGGGGGCTGCTAGCCTCCTTGACCCCCGTCTCGCTATCCGGGTAGGGGAACCCCCGTAAATTATGCGAGGCCCCCGTTATATCCAAAATCCCTCAAGACACACATACGCACACTGCACATTGAGTTCGCATGACCAGTTTGACCCGTCAATCGGAGGTTCTCTCGCTCCAAAGGCGAGGAGTAATTAATGGCAGCTTAGTCCGCGGCTGCCGGAGATTCGGATCCCCACAATCAATAAACCCTCACTTACCTTAGACAGGGGGAATCTGTAGTATGCCTGACAAGTAACGCGTATTCCCATCTCAATAGGGTGACGAAAAACACCCTACAGATTCTGGAACGCCCGATGGGACCTTTTCTTTCCTTCCATATTTCGGGTTTAAACATTCATGCGAACTCAATCAACATATACATTAATTGCATGTACTGAAATTATGCTTCTTTGTGCAGGTTAACGGTTCTCAATTGCAATCTTTGGACGCAGCAAAAATGTCTCTGAGAACAAGCTCAGCTCTCAACACGGCTCCCGTCTCCTGCACGATGAAGATGGACGCCGGATGATCCTCCCGGCCAGTCTCAGGCGATAGTGGGTGTAACAACCTACTTCATTTATACCAATTCCATTTCTCGTATTTCCTTAATTGTGGTATTTTTCTGATTTATCGTGTTTTGGGTGTGAATAGTATTTTACATTTTACATTGCATTCGACCCGACCCGCTTACTTGAACTTATTTGATTCATATTTATGAATTATCCTGACTTGTTACGTAGACTGGTGCATTTTCATGTTTAGTGCACACTGGCATTTTATCTGGCATTTGCATTTTTATAATATAACATTTTAAGTCACATAAAATATTTTAAAAATACATTGCATGGCCTGCATGATACCCCTAGCCCCGTGGTAGCATCCGTTCATCTTGTTCTCGTCCCGTTCAGTGAAACGGACTTGTTTGGATGGCTACGCGCACGTGCGTGGATCCGTTCTTGGGGTTATGCATTTTTCGTTATCCGGACATTCATTTTTTTTATTTTGGTCGACATGTATATTTTTCGTATTTTAAAATTGAATTTTAGACCCGACCCGGGCATGTTTTGAACTATATTTGTATTTACCAGAATATCAAATTTTATTTATATAATATTAATTTTATAAATTGATAAAAATTAAGTTAACTAGAAAGAAGGTAATCAAAAGGCTTTTAGTTCTAGATTTTCGATTTAGAAGAGAACCTAGAAAGATTAGACGTAAGGTAGAGCCTAAAATTAAATGGTGGCGATTGAAAGAAGGTAATCAAAAGGCTTTTATAGATCGTGTAGTACAAGAAGCGGATTGGCAGTCGGAAGATGATCCAGACAAAACATGGAACAAAATGGCTAGTTGTATCAAGAAAGTAGCTAGAGATCTACTTGGTGAGTCGAGAGGTGGTGCTCCACCATCTAAGGACACATCATGGTGGAATGAAGATGTAAAGGCTGCTATTAAAATTAAAAGGGATTCTTATAAAGATTTGAAGAAAAGTAGAGATGTGGAGAGATTTGAGAAGTACAAAATGGCTAAAAAGGAAGTTAAGAAAGCTGTTCGGGAAGCTAAATCTAAGGTCTACAAGGAGGTGTACGAGAAATTAGACACTAAAGAGCCTGCAAATGATATATACCGGATTGCTCGAATGCGGGAAAGGAAGACTAGAGACTTATGTGCGGTGAAGTGTGTCAAAAATGAAAATCAGAAGGTTTTAGTTCGAGATGAGGATATCAAGGAAAGATGGAGAGATTATTTTGACAAATTGTTCAATGAGAACTTTACTAAAAATTTGGATGGACTTGTCATTCAATCTCAAGATATAAATCGTGATTTCATGCGTAAAATAAGACTTACTGAGGTTAAAGAAGCTTTGAACAGAATGGGTTTAAGAAAAGCGGTTGGTCCTGACGGGATTCCTATCGAGATTTGGAGATGCTTAGGAGAAATAGGCGTTAAATGGCTGACAGATTTGTTTAATAAGATTTGGCAGACAAAAAAGATGCCAAATGAATGGAGGAAAAGTATCCTTGTACCTATCTACAAGAATAAGGGTGACATTCAAAGTTGCTCAAACTACCGTGGAATAAAACTAATGTGTCACACCATGAAACTTTGGGAGAGAGTGATTGAACACAGGCTAAGGAAGGATATTAAGATAACAGAGAACCAATTTGGGTTCATGCCTGGACGATCGACGACAGAGGCGATTCATTTGCTTCGTCAACTTGTCGAGCGCTTTCGAGAGAGGAGAAGAGATTTGCATATGATATTTATTGATTTAGAAAAAGCGTACGACAAGGTACCTAGAGAGGTATTATGGGGGACAATGATGAAAAAGGGGGTCCCCGTCAAGTATATTGACATAATCAAGGATATGTACGACGGAGTAGTGGCAAATGTCAGAACTTACGGTGGCTTAACAAGTGATTTTCCGATTACTATTGGTTTACATCAAGGATCTGCATTAAGTCCTTTCCTGTTTACCATCGTGATGGATGAGCTTACTAGAACTATCCAAGATGAGGTCCCTTGGTGTATGCTATTCGCTGATGATATTGTTCTAGTAAATGAGACGAAAGCAGGGGTTAATGCCAAATTGGAATTATGGAGACAAACATTGGAATCTCGGGGATTCAGATTGAGCAGGTCCAAGACAGCATATATGCACTGCAAATTTAGTAGCCAGAGAAGTCAAAACCATATTGGTATAACATTGGAAGGGCAAGAGATATCACCGAGCGACCAGTTTAGATATCTAGGTTCCATCATCCAAAGGAATGGGGAGATCGATAGTGATGTTAATCAAAGGATCCAAGCTGGTTGGTTGAAATGGAGGAGTGCAACAGGGATTTTGTGTGATCGTAACTTTCCGTTAAAATTGAAAGGGAAGTTTTATCGGAGCGCTATTCGACCTGCCTTATTATATGGTACAGAATGCTGGGCTCCTAAGAAACATCATACACAGAAGATGCACGTAGCGGAGATGCGCATGCTTCGTTGGATGTGCGGTAACACTAGAAAAGACAAGGTGCGAAATGAGGATATTCGTGCAAAAGTTGGTGTAGCACCCGTGGAGGAGAAGATGCGGGAAAACCGGCTTAGATGGTTTGGTCATGTGCGACGCAGACCTATGGAAGCACCGGTTCGACGAATAGATACTATCGATATGGGTAATGGCAAAAGGGCAAAAGGGAGACCGAAGAAAACATGGATGGAGGTGATACGAAACGATATGGTTGCCAAAGGACTCAATGAAAGCATATTGTTCGATAGAAGTGAGTGGAGACAGAGGATTCATGTGCTGGACCCGGCGTGATTCTCATGTTGGTTCATGTAGCCTACCCCATATGCTTGGGATAAAAGGCTCAGTTGTTGTTGTATAAAAATTAAGTTAACTAATAAAAGATTTTTTTTAATTTGAATCTAAACTAATTTCCAAACAAACTAACAACCCCTTTCTCTCTCTCTCTCCTCTGCATATATATATTTATATATATTTTATTTATTTAATTTTTCTTTTCTTATTTAATACACAATCTCTTCTTCTTCTTTCTTCTTTCTTTTTCTTGATTCCGGTGATCACCGCCGGAGCCGTGTTCGTCGATAACGATCCGAGTGATCCAGTGAACGTACCTGACTTGCGTGATCACCCTCGTGCGTTGTTTGGAACCGTTCCGTGTACCGTGCGCGCATCGCGACATTTCGCCGACGAAGGACGTTCCGTACACATTCGTTCTTGTTCCGTCTAGGCAAGTTAATCTTGCTACATGCTATATAACTCATTATATACCTATTTAAATAAATATCACACCTGTATTTTAAATCAAGCATCGCATGTTTCATATTACAGCCTTTCGACGTTCCGTTTACATTTGTATAGTGCATTTCAGATCTAGGGCATGCAAACCAATCTTAATTACATGCTACATTACTTTAGACGCATCTATTTTAACAATGGAATACCTGTATTTAAAATCATGCACCCCATATTTAGTTTTATAACTTTTCGATATTCCGTTTGCATCCATTCATATCATTTCAGATCTAGGTCATGAAAACGTATCTTGTTACATACTATACTATCATATACTGCATTAAATTGAATAGTTAAATTTCATATTGCTTAGTTATATGTTCCGCACTTGTTAGTTTATCATTTTACGATTATGTGATACCCGTTTGCATCCATATCATTTAAAATATATATCATCGTAAAATTTCTTCTTATTATTTTTAATTAGTTTATAATCTGCATTTTATAATGTTATACATTTGAAAATATTATAGTTTACGCATGAAACGTCGTCGCAAAGCCGATATGACAAATCTGAAATTTATTGTACACCTTACCTTATAAAATTCATTATAAATCATAGAAAAATTATTAGTATACGTTTTTTAGTTCGTTACGAAGCTAACTCAGAATACTATAACTCTATGAAATTTTTTGTTTCAAAATAAATTGTTTAAATAACATAAAATGCAAATGAAAATGTCTCTAAACTGCCGTCCAGGAAAATTCCAGCAGGAAACTTTCAACTTCGAATGTTCATAACTTTTTGTAAGGACAACCTGAGATGCTTATACTTATAAAAATGAAAACCTTATTGAATTATCTTTGTTTTGGTATAATACACGTCCCTTTAGGAGAACGTTTGTTATTTTAAAGCTATTTTACAAATCAGGGTGACGCTGAATTTCTGAACGGAACTTTCTTATGCATGGTTAATCAATACCACTTTTATAGTTATTAATCGGTTTGAATATGTTATCCATATTAATATTATTATATCAATATTTATTTAATAAATAATAGTGCTTGTATTTTAATATTCAGCAAATTTTACCGATTTACAGTTTTATAGTATCCATCTGTATCCGTACGGTTTATTACATATCTAGTTGCACACTGAAACCATATTATTTCATGTTACTGTTCTATTAGTGCACCTGCTTGATAATTGTGCATCCTACATAGTCATGATGTAACCCCTGACAAAATATTTGTGCATCCATGCTTTACCGTGCATCCGTACTTGCTATAGTTTTAGTATGAGCATCCGCTTGACACATGTGCACTACCTGTCATGACCTGATACACCACTGCTTGACTTGATACCTGATACACCACTACTTGACATGACTTGATACATGTACACTACCTGTCATGACCTGATATACCACTGCTTGACTTGATACCTGATACACCACTATTTGACATGACTTGATACATGTACACTACCTGACATGACCTGATATATCACTACTTGACATATTACCTGATCCCGTTTCTAATGCCGACAATCCTGACATGTTGTCCCGATGGACATATCCTGTTGTCTGTACAGACAAACCTGTTCCTGCTTGATCATTTGTTGGCATTAGTCTCAGATTTATAAATACCTGACTTATACACATAACTTGGAGGTATGGGGAAATCAAGAATGTAGCTGAACGTAACTCAAAGAGCTATTATATCATTTTACCGTGGTCCCGTGGGGAATGAACGGGACATAGACACACAGTTTATTACATCATTTTACCGTGGTCCTGTGGGGAATGAACGGGGCATAGACCGATGGGTTACGATGAGAATTACATTCATTGATTTCGAATAATTTTAGAGTAGATCACCTTATAGCACAGTTTAGACTACTCACTGCACTTCACCTGTTTATATCCTGTTCACTGATTTATATTCATGTTACTGTTACTTGTTATTGATGACTTGTTACTGTTCATACTCATGCCTGCATGACTTGTTACCCCCTGATTATATTATTGTTGATATTATGACGTACTGACGTCTAGGTTTTGCATGGCCCAGATCCTCTACCTTTGTCGCAGGCTGATCAAGAGTATTTCTGCCGTCAGGCCGAGCAGTGAGGATCCTGTTAGTATCCAGTTAGTTTAGTTATTTCCGTACTTTCCAGATGTTACTGTATATTGGATTTATTGCTTCCGCATATTATTTCTTGACTCGTTTATTCTGGCTCATGGACATGTACAAGATAGTTTATTTTATTTCTACTGTTCTTGATATCTCTAGACAGCCATAATGTGACCGTGGAGGGATGTTTCCTATCTACAGGTAGCTTGGTTGGCTCTATCACGTGCCTATCTTAGCGCACTCTGGGAAGCGGGGCGTGACAGTGGGAGGAGCCGCTGCTACCATTTGGCTCTATTCTGTTCATGCCAGCTAATGCCATCCCAGCTCCTCAAGCTCCGGTAACAGACAAAACGGCCTCAAAAGGCAGGAGGCCAAATGTGGTGATCTCGAGGGCACCACTATCCAAACGCAAGTCGATGTTTGAACGAATTGCCTTGGCCACAGCTGGGGGCAAGGCCATCAACACCAACAAAGCAACAAGGCATATCAGGAAAGATCCAGCGGTGCCCCTGACAACTGCTCAATCAGGTATCTTCTCTAAACTCCCTGTCAATCGACTCACGGTGGCTTCCTGGATGATGGATGCCCGTCAAGCCCTCAAAATCGAGAAGCTAAGACAGAAAAGACTCAGATACAGGGCCAACAAAATGGCTAGGGCTCCTGCTACGCTGAACTTCATGAGGTTCCAAGAACAGGGTTACCCCGCAACAACAGCTGAGTCGGCTGTAAAGCTCGCTAGCTCTTTTGAACCACTGAAATTGGTCTAGAAGAATGCCATGACCGCAAGAGTCAAGAAAACGGCGATCCGGAAAGCGCCACCCAAGGACCCGGTCAGACCAACAATCTTCAGTCGCATGTCCTTTCCAGAAGAGGAAGGGCCACGACGATGGTCCGAAAGATCTTCCGACCAAAGCAGGCGAGGAGCAGGCAGGCCTAATGCCGACCAGCCTCAAAAGCCAGTGTTCGGAGAAGGAAGAGAATCTCCACTGAAAGAGAAGCTGAATAAGGTCTATTCCTTCAGAAAGGACACAATCCGTAAAATAATCAAAGATGCCCTAAGAAACGGTCTATAATTGCCAGAATCAAAAAGACCGCAAGAAGTGAATATGACCGACGACCCCAAATACTGCCCCTATCACAGAGTGATAGGTCATACCATTGAGGACTGCTTCGTTTTCAAAGATTGGGTCGAAAAGCAATACAAGGCAGGAGAGATAGAACTGTCTAAAGGCGTGTTAGCAAACAGTCAAGCTGCGGCCGTCAATTTCATACAAACGGAGACCGAAGTCATTCGGGAACCTGATTCTCTCAGATAAGAGCCAAGCGAGAAACATTGCCAATGAAGAAGGAATAGACGGGTACATAACCCATACGGTCTACATGATGGAGCTCAGAGGAACAAGTCCTCCTACGCCTTATAGCCATGACAATGACGCGGTTGTTTCCATCCAACACCGGCTCAATCCAAATGATGAAGAGACCGCTCAAGCCATTGAGCCAAAGGAACCCGTGGTTCTTGCTGAATCAAGCTCAGGCGGTAAGGATGACCCCGTTGTCGTACCCGGAACTATAGAACAAGCATTATTTCAATGGCTTCAAAAGCAGCTTCAGGACAGGGACGAGAAGATGGCCAAGGTCCATTCCAAAGTTGACGAGCTGGCAAACGTCGTAGCAGATCTCACGACCCAAGTCGCCCGATTGCAATTACAGCAAAATCATATTTTGGTTCGTGAGCCAGGGATTGATATCCGGAAGCAGATGACCGATACTCCCTCCAGCCCAAGAGCGGAAAACTTTTGCAAAAAATGGCCGCGGTCATACCATTGGGTCCAAGCCCAGGCCAAGTGGGCCCATGCCCAAATCAAGCCCAAACATGAAGCGCCCGGCCTCCCCTATGCCAAGAAGAAAATTATATAATAAATAGGTTTGATGTATTTTTCATGCATGAATGTAAAATAAATGGGCATAAAGCTAAATTTTTGTAAAGCCCGTGGCTTATGTGCAAAAGAAATGAGCATATGAGGCATGAGATGGACAAAAATGCCATTTTGTAAAGCCCAAGGGGCTATGTGTAAATTTGTAAGCCTATATAAAGCAACATGATGATGAAATGAAAAAGAATAATTCATTCCCTCAAAAGCTAGGGTTTTTGTGCCTCCTTCTCCTTCCTCAAGGTTCTAAACCTTCTTCCTTTTTTTGAATTAAATCAAGAGTTTCACTCTTCCTTTTCCAAAAAGAAATAGTTTCCCCCCCCACAAAACCCTTGAAGAGGAACGCGGATCTTCCATCAAATCTCCAAAATGGGAGATTTTTAAATCTCACCCTCTTTTCTCCAAGATCCAGCCAATAGAGAGGAGGAAGAAGGAGGCACATCCCCAAAAATCCCACTTTGGAAAGATCCAAAGCTCAAGAGAAAACCCATGGCTCAAGGGAGAAGAAAGGGGTCCCCTTTCATCATCTTTGAAAATATCTTAGGAGTTTAACTCCACAAAAAAATAATATATAATATATATATAATAATAAATCTTTCCTTTTAGGAGTTCAACTCCAAAAGTCAATCGGGAGTACAGCTCCCAGTGCAGGGGCTAAGCCCCTTTATCCTTTTTTTGAAGTTTAACTCTAAAAGTCAATTAGGAGTACAACTCCCAGTATATGGGCTAAGCCCCTTTTTTCCCGCCGGCGCCCGGCACCCTCGTGGCGGGCCCACGAGGCGCCGGCGCCCACGCGTCCTTTGGACGCTATTTTCCCTTTTTTTATATATACACACTCCATAATACTTCCCCCTTTAGAAAAAATTTCTAACGGGGCGCTGCCCTGCACTCTGCAAGGGGGCTGCTAGCCCCTTTGACCCCCAGCCCGCTATCCGGATAGTGGTATCACCGTAAACTCTGTGAGGCCCCTGATATATCCAAAACCCCTCAAAACACACATACGCATGCTGCACATTGAGTTCGCATAACCAGTTTGACCTATCAATCGGAGGTTCCCTCGCTCCAAAGGCGAGGGGTAATTAACGGCAGCTTAGTCCACGGCTGCCGGAGATTCGGATCCCCATAATCAATAAACCCATGCCTACCCTAGGCAGGGGGAATATGTAGTATGCCTGACAAGCGACGCGTATTCCCATCTCAAATGGGTGATAAAAAACACCCTACACGGAGGTATCACTTGTAGGGGCGGTAGACACCAGCGACGATTGGAGAAAACCTATAGAGGAGTACCTGGTGAGTCCAAATACGACGACTGACAAAAAGTTGCGAAGAACATCCCTGTGGTATGCCCTAATCGAATGGATCTTGTACCGAAAGAACTATAATAGTTTGATACTTCGTTGTCTCGATAAAAGTGAACCGATGATAGTAATAAGAGAAGCGCACGAAGGAATATACAGTTCTCATCAGACCGGTATAAAAATGCACTGGTTGATTCGTTGGTACGGCTACTCTTGGCTGGCCTTATTCGTCGACTGCCATCGCTATGCAAAGGCGTTTCAATCTTGTCAGAAACATGCATCTATCCAGAGCGCGCCGGCTGCCGACTTCAATCTTATGGTTAAGCCATGGCCATTTAGAGACTGGGCCATGGATTTGATCGGTATGATACATCCCCTATCCTATAAAGAGCATACATTCATAATTGTGGCCACAGACTACTTCACAAAATGGGTAGAAACTAAGCCTTTGAAAATCGTGAATCAAAAATCGGTCATCGAATTCATAAAAGAGAATATAATTCATAGGTTCGGTTTTCCAAAAAGAATAACAGCCGATAATGGAACCGTGTTCACAAGCTAAGAAGTGTTGGAGTTTGCGGAAACCTATAAATTCCAGGTTCACCCTTCGACACCATACTATGCTCAGGCCAACAACCAAGCTGAATCTACTAACAGGCTGCTTAAAGAGAATATTCAAAAGATAATCGAAGACACATGAAAACTACGTGAATGGCAAGAGAAGTTATCGGAAGTCCTTTGGGCCTACAGGACCTCTCAAAGGACAAGTACCGGAGTGACTCTGTCACGACCCGAAAATGGCACGTGACCGACACTTGAATCACGTGAAGTCTATAGGACCCCACCATAACCCAAGTAAGTCGAAAATCAGGAATCTAAACCTTTTTAAGAAAATAGTGGATGTGAAGTTTTGAAAAAGGGTATAACTGAAATCAGGTTCTCTTTTATTAAAATATAAGTAAATCTTATAACAATACGAGTGGATTGTATACTGTGGTTTGAAAACATTTTCATCATTAGAAATTTGGGCAGCACCTCCTTTGTAAATTTTGATCAAAACCAGTACATAAACGATAATAATATTGCATCCCCAAGCGGGAGCTAGCTATTCGCCGATCGGCAGAAACACAACCACACAATAAGAATTTACGATGTCTAAGACGAAGATCAATCACAGAAAAGAAGGTAAAGAAAACCAAAATATCATCAAACTCCAATATAAAAAATAATACAGGTTTCATCACTAAGACCAAAGAATATACAACTGGTCTCTAAGTCTAACAAATATACATAGTCTGGTTGATGGAGCTTTTAACTAGATACAAATGAATATAAAATATACAATGGTAGTTACGCTCTGTACCGTAACTCACCTACCAATGCAAATCACCCGAAAGAAGTAATGTGCCAGCAAACCGCTACTGATCCGCACGGTCGATCCTGCAAGAAAACTATGGCACAACGGGGGTGAGTTGCCAACTGGTGAGTAGAAGATATCATCAGGTAGAAATCGAATGTATGACGATCTCCTAGATCATACAGTAATATAATAATATCATACCGTGTGGTATCAAGGTGATCATGTATACATAAGTATAATAAAATAATACAGTGCCTGTGTCAATATGTGATACTAAGTCACTCATATCGTGTGTGTATATACATATCATTCAAGGAGTGCCCATCAATGATACTCGAAATCATTATAAAATCCTGATTATCCAGCATCGACACTCGAAATCATCATAAAATCCGTGTCCAGCATCAACACATAAATCCTCATATCTCAGACACCGTCTCATCGAATCGGCCCTCATATCCATCTGTCTAATATCACTCTGGTAGGTATCTTCTGGATATCCGCCGAGTCTAATACTGTCATCGGTAGGTAGTGTTCCCCTTCCAGGCTAAACGCCTTTCTATACGATCTTCTTGCATCGAGGTACCATACCGGGTCCACCATGTATCCGCAATCAGTTTCTCCCCTTGTCTCGATTCGGATAATTATCATAGCTCAGCACTAAGAAATATCATGGTTGACGTTGAAATATTATATCAAGAGAAACCGCGTTTTTTTAAACAATTACAAGTTTTTAAATAATATCTGCAGTTTCTCAAATCCAGAAATCTCATGAAAACAGAATCTCATGAAATGCATGGCAGTAATGAAATAATATGTACAAGCACAGAACAATACTATAATATATAGCAAGTGTGTTCATATGAGCGTGTCATGTAGCAAGGTAAAGAAAGTGAAAAAACTGAACTAGTATGTGGTACTGGGTACTAAACAGTAACTAAAATACTAACAGGTTATAAGGTGATATGCTAACATTGCGAGCTTTAATGTGTACGTGGCATGGTAATTATCGATGATGTGTGTATGAGTCAGAAAGAAGGTGTACGTGCAACATGTGCATCATCGGTAATGATGCATGTGTCCTAGCAAACGAAGTCATGCAAAGATAAAGTATGAAGCATAGTATATATATCGTAAATGAAAATAATGCGAGCGTATGCAGAAATAAGAAATTGTAATACAAGCGTAAACAGAATAGAGAAATCGTAAATGTGAACAGTATAAAATACGCAACTACGTATGAGCCATACAGTTGTAGTTTAAAATAGTATGAATAATTACTTTTAGAAAATAGGGGGCTACGATATTTTTGAAAAAGATACCATTTGAAAAGGCATAGCGTCCCCTTGAAGTTATCATTTAAAAGTGCGTAACGATTCGTTAGTTTTGAAAATAAGTATGGCTATAAACATATCATAATATCTACTATGTGAATTTAAACAAGATTTTCTCAAGTCAATATACTAAGCAAAGGCGATTTGCTCGCCATCAATCTTTCACCAGATGTCCATCCCTCCTGCAGTAGGTACAAAAGGCTGGGCTAGGCCGGTTTTTTGGTACTCTCGGTCTCCTGGGCACAAATGGTGGCCTTGAAGAGGCTCCTCCTGCCATCTGATTGGCAGGGCCCTTAACTCCGGCAGATTGAGGTCTGCCCCTCATATTTACCACCGCCTCATATCAACGGGCTGCTTTCAGAGCCAATTCATGGGTCAGGAAATCCCCTGTAGCTAACGCAGCTTGGATCTCCGGATCTAACCCTTGTTGAAATCGTCGGGCTCTGATCTCATCCGTCGGTATCAAGTATGCCGCAAATCTGTTAAGTTATTATGTTAGCTATGTAATATGTGATATTTGAAAATCTAAATATTAAGACGTATCTTACCGACTGAGCATGGTAAACTGAGTATCATATTCATCCACGGATTTGGTCCACATCGAACCTTGTTGTAAGTGGATGAACTACTGTTCCATGTTGAATATGGCAGTCTCAGGGAAATACTTCATGTCAAACATATCGCGAAAGGTCCTCCATTCGATCTGCTGGGTGAGACGACTTTCTTCCGCCTTCTACCAGACCCGTGCATTGTCAGTGAGTTGCAGCTTCGCAACTCGAACCCACGCGATCTCTGGCACTTATGCTGCTGCCAGATCATCTTCAATACCCTGAGCCCACTCTTCAGTTTCTAGAGGGCTCTCTTTTTCTGAGAATTGTTTGGGGTGCAAAGCCCTGAATTGCTTCACCCCAAGTGCTTCCGCCTCTGGACGGTTCATCAAGATAGCAATCTGCTGCTGCTGTCCTTCCAGGAGGTTGCGGATCGCCTCAAGTAGTACCATCTTCTCATTGATCGGAGCAGCTACGAAAGGTGAAAGCGGTAGAGGTGGGGGGGTGTTGTTGATATTTGTGCTGGTGTTGTTCGGGGAATCCATAATCTTGAATGAAAATAAGGGTTAGGAAAGATTCAGAATATATGAAAATGGAAGATTCAAGAAATATGAATTGTAAAAATGTTTTTAGTTACTGTTTCTTGTGTTATATTGCTTATGCGGTCCATGCAGAACTGACCTGCATATCCATACAGAGCTGACCTGCATGGGCCACCAACAAAACCTGGCATGCCCCGCTTCCCGGTATACGGGCAGAGGATGCGGCGAGGCATGCGACGCATTTAGTCAGAAGTAAACACGCTAAGCGTATCTAAGCAATATAAAAGAAAAGTATACAAGAGACAAGATCTAAATGAACAACAACTTTATTTATTAACATTCTTTTTATAATACAATGAAAAGTAACTACATGGAATGAAAGCAATGCCTAAACAGTGGCATAACAAAAATGAAAATATGTACAAGTAAACTAGATCTCTGGATCGAAGGCCATCTGATCCAAGTCCTCGCTGGTGGGCTCTGTCTCCAGAAGGTGCGATCCACCTGACAACATTCCAAAGAAAGAAGAGAAGGAATGTCGTCAGTGAACAATCGCTCGGTATGTCCCAAAAGTAAGTAAGACAGAATAGACAGAAGGAGAATGTAACTTTTAAAGTTGTATTATATTGTTAACACTATTGTTTGTAGCTTGGTACAGAAAGTGCAAGTGTATACGAGAGGAGTCCCACTATTCCGGAGACTAAGGTATACGAAGCACAAGGAACCGTTCAGCCACGGTACAACGGCATTGGAGATTCAGGTTAGGTGTATTATGGTTACAGTCTCGTGCCACTTTTAACACCTTCCTTACCAATCTACCCTTTATAAACCCCGCAATGTCTTTATTGTATTGATTGTATTGTATTGTCTTGTATTGTAAGTTATATATGGATGACTTGCCGAAACCATGATATCAGTAAATGGAATGGATGTAAATGGAGGTCATGTAGACGGAGTATATCCATGGTTCGGTTCGGTCAAGATAAATTGATATAGATTGAATAGGCGGATTCATGGATTCATGTTATATTGTAGTTTGTACTTGAATCACATTCAAGTCAGATTGATTAGATTGAGACTCAGTCTGAGTCAGACACTTTGAATAGAACTTGAAATCCTGAATTAGTTTTGATGTTATCGATAATTGCTGCACATGGACGGCAGGATTTGTGTTTTTTTCCAAGACAATTACCGTGTTGATAACACCGTTTGTTAGATTGTCTACCTAGATAGGTAAGCACCCATATCTCCGTCTCCCTGAGGCTCAAGAGACCGGTCCCGCTTAAACCTATGTTTACTAGGGTCCTTATTGTAATTAGTATACTTGAGGGGGTTTTATGTAAAAATAGTTTTGGTATACTTTCAAAATACAGCTCAAGTATTTAATTATCGTCTCTAAAGTTTTCATAGATGTATATTTTATAAATGTGAAATTTCTAGTAAGTAGAACCTTATTTCATACTATATGGTATTTTCTTGAAATATTGTACTTGTGTTGTAGTTGTAAAGTATTTTCATGTAATAGTGATTCCTTGATTTAGAAAACTTGGATTATTTATATAATTAAAATAGACATTTTTATAATATATATATATATATTTAATGAAAATAAATTATTTATTTTCTTGTAGAAATCTCATTTTCTAAAGAAAAATGCATAAAAATTCCATCGAGATCGAATGCTCTTTGCGGATATCTGCATCTCGCTCTACTAGGCCCGAGAATGTGCGATAATCCACACCATCCCAAACGGGGTCCCCAAAAGTGGATTGTAGAGGCGCAATTGTAAGAAATTATTCAATACATCTTTTTTTAAAAATGGTTTTATAAGTTGATGGTATTTATTTGCAAAGTTGTTTTATCCCAAGTATAAATTCACAAAACTTTATCGTTCTATGATAGACATGTGTGTTGTGATGAGGTAGGTCATTACCTCATGAACTATCTAAGGGTAATATGTTGTTTATGTCGGAAACTAAAGTATGTGGTATTTTACTGTAAAACTGCGATAAAAATTGCAATATGAATTCTTTTGATGTGAAACTTGTTTAATATGTTTTTTAATATTTATTTAACATGATATGAAAGTTTGGTATTTTCTTATTTAAGAAAAATAGGATTTTTAAAGAAAAATCGAATCAGAAGTCGGATTAACTCCACTTCCGTCGGGTTTTACTATTTAAAGTTTTTAGAATTTGAGTGTCACGCCCCGCTTCCCAGTATACGGGCAGAGGACGCGACGAGGCCACTACGTATTTACTCTGAAGTAAATACGCTAAGCGTATCTAAGAAATATAAAAGAAATATACACAAGAGACAAAAGGTAGTAGATATAACTGAACAACAACTTTATTTATTAATATTCATTTGTATAATACATGGAAAAGTAAATACAACTGAATGAAAGCAATGCCTAAACAGTGGCATAACAGAAATGAAAAGTACTGAAATAAAAGTGTGTACAATGAAGCTAGAGCTCTGGGTCGTAGGAAAGCTGGTCCAAGTCCTCACTAGTAGGCTCGATCTCCTGAGTGTCCAGATCACCTGACAACATTCCAAAGAAGAAAGAGAAGGAATATCGTCAGCGAACAATCGCTCGAAAAGTCCCAAAGATAAGGGAGAAATAGAATACACAGAGGGAGAGAGTAGCTTTTAAAGTTGTATTATATTGTATTAGTGTTAATGCTGTTGTTTGTAGCTTGGTACAGAAGGATGCCAGTGTATACGAGAAGAGTCTCTATATGCTAGAGACTAGGGCAAATGGAATTACAAGGCTCCATTATACAACCCGGAACAACGACAATTGGATTCATGTTAGGTGTCTCAATCTTGCAGTCTCGTGCCACTTTTAACACCTTCCGTACCAATCTACCTCTTAAACCCCGCGATATCTTGATTGTATTGTTTGTATTGTATTTCAACTTGTAATTGAATTGTAATATAGATTGTATATTTGGATGACTTGCCGAAACCATGATATCAGTAAAAAGGATGTACTGGAGAATCATGGATGTAACTGGAGAATCATGTAAATGGAAGTATATCCATGGTTCGGTTTAGTCAATATAGATTGAATAGATTGAATATATGGATTCATGGATTCATGTTGAATTGTAATATTGTAGATTGTACTTGAATCATATTCAAGTCAGATTATTAAGTAGAGACTCAGTCTGAGTCAGAACAATTAGAAAAGAAATTGAAGTCCTGATTGTTTTGATGTTATCGGTAACCGCTGCACATGGGCGGCAGGATTTGTGTCTTTTTCAAAGACGATTACCGTGTTGATAACACCGTTGTTAAGTTGTCTACCTTAAATAGGCTAGCACCCACTTCTCTGGCTCCCTGAGGCTTAAGAGATTGGTCCCGCTTAAACCTATAATTACTAGGGTCCTTAGGGTAATTTATAGAACTTGAGAGGGTTTTATGTAAAAATACTTTGTATACTTTTCAAAATACACCCCAAGTATTTATTTATCATCTTTAGAGTTTTTCATAGTTGTAGATTTTATATTTGTGACATTTCTAGTGAAAATAACCTATTTTTCATAATACATGGTATTTAGTTGTAAAGTATTGAACTTGTATGGAATTTCATGGTATTTTCATGGAAAGTGATTCTTGTGATTTTGAAAGGTTAGAATATTTATAATATATCAAAAATAGATATTTTGATGATACATATATATATTTATAAAAAATAATTTTAATATTTATTATATTTCTAAAAAAATCTCATTTTCTTAAGATATTCGTATTTTAAATCTTCGAGACCGAATGCTCATTGCGGAGGTCTGAATCTCGCACTAATAAGCCCAAGGATGTGCGATAATCCGCACCATCCCAGTCGGGTTCCCCAAAGTGGGTTGTAGCGGCGCTTTGCAAAGATTTGTAAAATACTTAATCTTTTATAAAACGGTTTTATTAGTAAATGGTATTTATTTGAAAGGTTTCGTTTTCCCGTATTCTATGTTCCCGAAAGGTATTGTGCTATGTTGCATATGAGTGTTATGAGGAGGTAGGTCATTACCTCATGATCTACTTAAAGGTATAGCAATATTGTGATGTTTTAATGTTGAAATGAAACTACATGGTATTTTACTGAAAAGGAGCGGTAAAAGTTACAAAATGAAATAGATTGTCATGAGACTTGATCAACATGTTTATTAATGTTTAATAGTCAACATGTAATAGTTTGGTATGATTGTATTTGAGAAAAAGTTGAATTTTTAAAAAGAACTGAATCGGAAATCGGATTAATTCCGATTCCATCGGGTTTTGGAATTTCGTATTTTTAGAAAGAAAAAAAGAGAAGAGGGAGGTGGAACTTATGGGTTTAGAAGTTAGGGATGAGGAAGAGGAGACGGGAGGAGGCGCCGATGCGTCGTTTCGTCGCCGGGAACTCCTAAGGTTGTCGTCGGGAAATTGCCGAAGCTTTCGCCCTTCGCTACTCAAAAAGTACACTAAGCTTCTAGGGATTTCTTGAGTGTTTTGATCAGAATTTTGGAGTGAGGAGTGTGTGTTTAGGGGTTGTATTTATAGGGTAAGTCTAGGGTTAGGGTAGTTGAAAGGTTGAAATGAAAAAAATATGATAAAATGTATTAAAAGTGGAGTAATTGGTGTTTTAAAGTGTCTCTGTTACCGGTCTGAAGAAATAAAGTATGCAGGTGTACAGGTGAGCTGAAAATACACCACTTTGATGTTGATGACTCGGCGGTCTGGCCGAGTCCGGCCGCCGGCGGCAGCCTGAGTCGGCCGGTCCTCCAGTCGATTCAGCCGAGTCCGGCCGAGTCAGGTGGCCGGAGTGCTCCTTTTCGGTTCATGTAACCCCTGGTACAGTTAGTTTTTCATGTGTAGTGGGGTTTTATGGGTTTAGTACGTGTTGACTCTTGAACTTCTAAAATTTTAAAAAGAAAATAATATTAAAAATAATGTGGGGTATGGGATTTGAACTCTGATGGCTTGGTTCAGCAGTGCAAGGTATTTCCAATGAGCTACAAGCTCTTTCTTGCTATAAAAAAGCAAAACAAACTTATAAGTTGTGCTCAGGCAAAAATACCATTTTCTGTAATTTTGAAAAAAATTGTACAAAAAGTTGTACAGAAAGTTTGGGGTTGTTACATTCTACCCTCCTTATAAAAATTTTGTTCTCGAAATTTGTAAAAGGAAAGTGTAACAGATTCAAGGAAAGTTTGGTGACTGAAGTATTGATAGTGTATGAAAAATAACAAAGTGATACAAGGGTTTTAAAATATGAAATAGACTTGCTAGTGTTACATTGGTCAACTGTCTCGGCTTCTACGGCTGCTAAGGTGTAAGCCTATCACCGTGGCACGTTTCTCCTACCTGAAGGCACATTCCTCTGTCCTCGAGGCATGTTCCTCAGTGCCTGTTGGAATTGGAGAGCAGGCTGTGCAGGTGGTGAAGCAGGGAGTGCTAGACGAGGTGCAGGAGCCTGGATAGCTGGCCGTTGCGGGTAATTGGTGGGTGTGTGAGCTAGGTTGCTATTATAAGGACATCTTCCAATTCCGTGTCTGGATGCGCCATAAATTAGACACAATCCTTTTGCGCGCCTGCGGTCTTTCCACAAATATCCCTTTCTATGGCAGTAGTAGCAAAAGTCTGGACTTGGCTGGTTACTAATTTCTTCCGGTCTTTGGGGTTCAACCGTTGGCCTTGAAAGGCTCCTCCTGCCATCTGATTGGCAAGGCACTTCACTCCTGCAGACCGAGGTCTGCCCCTCGCCTTTACCACTGCCTCATAACGGCGGGCAGCTTTCAGAGCCGATTCATGAGTCAGAAAATCTCCTATGGCTAGTGCAGCCTGGATCTCCGAATCCAAATATTGTTGAAATCGACGGGCTCTGATCTCATCCGTCGGTATCAGATGTTCCAAAAATCTATTACGTTCTTGTATTAGGTGTGTAATATGTGATATAAAATCGAACATTGAGACATATCTTACCGACTGAGCATGGTGAATTCAGCGTCATATTCATCTACTGACTTGGTCCACATCGAACCTTGTTGCAGATGGATGAACTGTTATTCCATGTTGAACCTGGTAGTCTCAGGGAAGTACTTTGCTTCGAACATGTCGCGGAAAGTCTTCCATTTGACGGGCTGATCCAGACGGCTTTCTTCCGCCTTCCACCAAACCCGTGCATTGTCTGTGAGCTGCAGTTTTGCAACATGGACCCAAGCTATATCTGGCACTTGTGCCACTGCCAGATCATCTTCGATACTCAAAGCCCATTCCTCAGCTTCCAGTGGGCTCTCCTTTCCTGAGAACAGTTTGGGATGTAAAGCTCTGAATTGCTTCACCCCAGGTGTAAGTCCATATTGCGACCCCCGGTTCTTACGGGGAGGCGGAAACGGTATAAAAACAAATTTTTATCGCAAGAGGCAATATGGACTAAACAAGGTCGGGATCGTGTCTAAACTAAACTAGCATACAAGCTAAAGAGTCTTAGCTACTCGGATGAAGGTTATACCTAAACTTGAACTCCTTCTTCTTCAAACCTTGTAGAGGTTGATGGTTCTTGCCTTGTAGCCTTCTTCCGTCGAAGATGGATCCACCTCGAAGGTTCAACCTTTGGGCTCTTCCTCGATCTTTGAGTGAACTAGGGTTTCCGGCTTGCTAAACCTTGAACCTAGAATGAGTAGAGAGTGTTTAAGGGGTGCTTTTCTTTTAAAAGAGAAGGATTCTCAACACATGAGAAGGTTTCTCTTTTGTTAGAGGAAGAAGAAGATGAAGAGAGAAGAGAGAAGCTAAATGAGATAATGAGCTATATTTTTTTTTCTTGCAACCATATTGCCAAAAGAAAAAGAATTATCTAAATAATAATAATTCAAATAAGAATAGTTGATGGTAATTTGGAATGACCACTATCATGCTTCTTTAAATGAAATGTAAGCATGAATCAAGGAGGATCTTTACAAAGCATGATGGTGGTCAACATTCAACCATGGTCAACAAGTCAACTATGGTCAACAAGTCAACAAAATCAACCATAACAAAATTCTCATTTAATTACTATTATTAATAGATAATCCATAAATCCATTAGGGTTTGGAAAATGATAACCGTCAATTGTGCATACGCACCCGTTCCGAAACCCTAATGAAAGTCATCTTCCTCCTCCTCAAATAACTGTGCATACACACCTGCATTCTTGTTCCGAGGAACATGAATACTGAGAGATAAAAGCAACCCCAAAACATATACCAGTATCCGGCTCAAACCAGAGCCCGCTGGCAATATCCGTCCGGACTCCAAACGTGCACAAGTGTGCGGATGAGAACGAACCCTGTCGCAAAACCATGCGACCTCTACTCTGTTTTGCCCAGAGGCGAATACCCTCTGTGTGGGACTCTAAAGACTCGACACTACGCTGGCAGTGGGTTTAACCACAGACCGCAAGCGGCACTAGCTGTGCGTAACGGTCCCCAGGTAGATGCCGACAAGAAGGCTGACGAGGTGAAACCCCATCTGTACTCCTACTGAGTCTGAATGTGACAGTCTCCGTACAGTTCGGTCTGTTCGTCTGATACATCGCATGTCGGGCCTAGGGGGCGGTAAAACGTCAGTCCCCCAATAGCGGTACAAGTCGTGTCGGAGTGAAGCCCAAAACACCCTGAGATAACACTGGAACCTACCAGTATATCTCGCTTGCCCTGGCCAGGGACTACTCGTGTAATGGCTCTCCTAGACACAGCGCGATGTCAACCCCCAATACCGGGAGAGACGAATCCTGTCTAACCGGCACTGCCTCCAAGTGCTTCGGGACTGCACCCAACCACCACCTGTTTGCACGAATCCTTTGAGCCGTGGTAGGGTAGTGATCAAAGTGCAGTGGGAACACACTCGAGGCGAAGTGCTAGTGTCAAGTCAGTGGACTAAGCTGTACTCATGTCACCTGGGAACTGATGACTGACGATAGGTATAATACCAACCTGTCAGTTCCCGACGAGTCCTGTCCAGTGTACTCGTAACCTAACGAGCACCCGTATACTATCTCTAGTACGACGTACTGATGGCTGTGGGACAGACCATCTCCCACACTGGGATGAGAAGCGCATACGCTAGTCTACTCCGGAGTATCGATGCCCTGTCTCGATAGTCCTGCGACTAGGGACCTGTATAAGGATGTGCTTATAGATTACCCAGCCCCCACTAGTGTGACTGCCATCACAACGCTGGTAATCAAGCAAAGATCCTAAGGGCTCCACTAATGCGTATAAGTGATATAGTAAAATAAACACAAGTACACATTGAAGTAGAAACAAACCAAGTAGCATACTACTATATTGAGCAAGATTGTTTATACAAGGTGAATATCCCAAGCTTCCATTAAGTAATATACAAACTAGTATGATACAGTAATGGCCTCTAGGGCATATACACTAACAATCTCCCACTTGCACTAAGGCCATGTACTGGCGTATCGAAGACCTATCATCTCGATCAGCCGCTCGAACTGAGTCTGGGGTAGGGCCTTGGTGAATGGATCTGCAGTGTTCTCTTCTGAAGCAACCCTCCGAACCTCGATCTCCTTGCGATCCACGATCTCCCTGATCAGGTGATACCGCCTCAAGATGTGCCTGGATCTCTGATGGGACCTGGGTTCCTTTGCTAAAGCTATAGACCCGTTGTTGTCGCAATACAGAGGTATTGGGTCAACAATGGACGAAACCACCTGAAGTTCTTTTAAGAACTTCCTCATCCAGACAGCTTCTTTTGCGGCATCAGATGCAGTGATGTATTCCGCTTCCATAGTCGAGTCTGCAACGGTTTCCTGTTTGGAGCTCTTCCAACACACCGCCCCTCCATTGAGGGTAAAGACAAAACCCGACATGGACTTGGAATCATCCTTGTCACTCTGGAAGCTGGAGTCAGCAAAGGCCTCGATCTGGAGGTCTTTTCCGCCATACACCAAGAACATCTCCTTAGTCCTTCTCAGGTACTTGAGAATGTTCTTTACCGCTATCCAGTGTTTCTCCCCAGGTATTGACTGATACCGGCTTACCACACTCAGTGCATAAGCTACATCCGGTCTGGTACACAACATCGCATACATTATAGAGCCTACCGCAGAAGCGTAGGGTATAATAGACATGCGATCCCTCTCCAAATCAGTCTTGGGAGACATCTCTTTAGAGAGGGTGATCCCGTGACAAGCCGGTAGGTTACCGCGCTTGGAATCTTCCATACTGAATCTTTTCACTATGGTGTCGATGTACTTGGACTGAGAAAGTCCTAATATCCTCTTGGATCTATCACGATGGATCCGGATCCCCAGGATGTATGAGGCATCACCCAGGTCTTTCATGGAGAACCTGTGTGACAAGAACCCCTTGACAGATTGTAGCATAGGAATGTCATTTCCTATTAAGAGAATGTCATCCACTTATAAAACGAGGAATACTACAATTCTCGCTACAAATCTACTATAGATGCATGGTTCATCTGGATTTTTGATAAAGTCAAATTCCTTGACCGTCTCATCAAAACAGATGTTCCAACTCCGCGATGCCTGCTTTAGTCCATAGATGGACTTAAGCAACTTGCACACCTTTCCGCTGCTCCCACTCTGAATGAAACCCTCTGGCTGATCCATATAGACACACTCCTCTAAATTTCCATTTAGAAAAGCGGTCTTTACGTCCATCTGCCAAATCTCATAATCGTGGAAGGCAGCAATGGCAAGAAGGATCCGAATGGATTTCAGCATAGTCACTGGAGAAAATGTTTCGTCATAGTCCAAGCCAGGTCTTTGACGGAAACCCTTTGCTACAAGTCTAGCTTTATAGGTCTCAACCTGTCCATCTACACCAATCTTCCTATTGAAGATCCACTTGCATCCTACGGGTTTTACCCCGTCTGGAGCAATGTCCAACGTCCATACTTTGTTGGTGTACATGGACTCCATTTCGGTCCGCATTGCATCCAGCCATTTTACCGAGTCAACGCTCTGAACGGCCTGCTGGAAGCTAGTAGGCTCATCATAATCTATGATGCAATCCTCTCTATCCCCGTCTATGAGAAAACCGTAGTATCTCTCGGGCGGATGAGACTGCCTACTACTCCTGCGGAGCGGCGTAGGAATGTCATGTTCTTTCGAACCCTCTGGTTCCTCTAAGATTTCAGTAATGGTTTGTGGTTCTGGAACTTCTTCCAGTTCTACTGCGCTCCCACTTATCTGATTTTCCAAAAACTCAGTTTCCAAGAAGTAGGCATGACGAGAAACAAGAACTTTTTGTTCCTCTTCGTAGTAGAAAAGATACCCCTTGGAGTTCTTTGGGTATCCCACAAACTTGCACTGTACTGAGCGTGCCTCGAGCTTGTCCGCATGCTGCTTTTTTACAAAAGCCGGACATCCCCATGTCTTAAAGGATTTAAGACAGGGTTTCTTCCCACTCCACATCTGATATGGTGTGGTAGGCACTGTCTTAGTAGGAACTTGGTTCAAGAGATGTGCAGCTGTTTCCAGTGCATAACCCCAGAAAGATCGCGGTAACTCAGCCTTACTCATCATGGAACGAACCATATCCAATAGGGTTCGATTCCTCCTTTCCGATACACCGTTATGTTGTGGAGTGTATGGAGGAGTACGCTGAGAGAGAATTCCATTCTCTTTTAAATAGTCCAGGAACTCGGCACTCAAGTATTCTCCACCTCGATCCGATCTTAGAATCTTAATACTTTTGCCTGTTTGTTTTTCAACTTCATTCTTGTAATCCCGAAATTTCTCAAAGGCCTCGGATTTGTGCTTCATTAAGAAGACATGTCCATACCTAGAGAAATCGTCTGTGAAAGTAATGAAGTATGAATAACCGCTTCGCGCATGTGTAGACATTGGACCGCACACGTCGCTGTGTACGAGTCCCAAGAGCTCGCTCGCTCTTTCTCCGCGTCCAGTGAACGGAGTCTTTGTCATCTTTCCCATGAGACAAGATTCACAAGTGGCATAAGACTGATACTCGAACGGATCCAAGTATCCTTCTTTATGTAACTTAGTCAACCGTGTCTCATTGATGTGACCCAGTCTACAATGCCATAAGAAAGCCTGATTGATATCTGGAGACTTTCTTTTGTGTGTATTCTGGACATTGAAAATCTGTGGTTGGTTCAATACGTATATACCATTGCTCAGTGTACCTGACCCAATCAGAACTTGATTAAGGTGAATGTTTACAACATTACTTACAAACGCAAATTCATAACCTTCTTTAGAAACCAAAGATACAGAAATGATATTACAAGTTGCGTTGGGTACAAAAAAACAATTACGCAAAACCAAAACATGCCTATCTGTCATTCCCAGGTGATAGTCCCCCACGGCTTTAGCATCCATGCTAGCTCCGTTCGCAACTCTGAGGGTCATGTCACCTGCCTTCAAAAACTTACGGTTTCTCAACGCCTGCAAAGAATTACAGATATGAGATCCTGATCCGGTATCCAATACCCAGGAAGTAGAGTTTATAGAAAGACAGTTTTCAATAACATACACACCTGAAGCTGAAGCCGCAACCTGCTTCAGTTCCTGTGTCTTGGCCTTCCAAGCCCTGCAATCTTTCTTCCAGTGTCCACTCTTATGACAATAGAAGCATTCTTCCTTTCCAACAAGCTTCCCCGCAATCTTTGTTGCCTTTTCCTTTCCCTTCGTACCCACTTTACTAACACCGCCTCTTGGTTTGGCGGGGGCTTTCTTCCTCTTTCCCTTGGCTTTCGCCTTGGACCTAGAGGAAGAAGATCCTCCTACAAACAAAGCGGGTGTTTTCCTACCCTTCTGTAGGGTGCCCTCTGCGCTCCTCAGCATGTTGAGGAGTTCTGAAAGTTCAACTTCCTTTTCTTGCAAGTTGAAATTCAGTATGAACTGGGCGTAAGTGGATGGAAGGGACTGGAGAATTATATCCGTGTAGAGTTCACTGTCCAACGTGGTCCCAAGTTCCGCGAGCTCCTCAGTGTAGCCAATCATCTTAAGTACGTGGTCCGCTACCGATGATCCGACGGCCAACTTTGTCGAAAACAACTTCTTCGACACTTCGTATCTTGCGATACGAGACTGCTCTCCATACAGTTCTTTTGTATGAAGAAATATGGATTCCAAATCCATATTCTCGTGCCTCCTCTGATGTTCGTTGTCCATCGAGGCAATTACGAGGCACCTGGCCTTCGCGCTGTCAATCTCCCAAGTCTTACGGATTTCCTTATCCGCGACGCTGGAGGTGGGACCTGGGACGGGGGGAGCTTTGGTGGTAAGAAGATACCCCAGCTTGTCGTAAGTGATTGCCAACTTGACATTCCTGAGCCAATCTTTGTAGTTTGGCCCTGTCAATATGTTTTTATCTAGAATCAACTTAAGTCCAGTCATTTCGATTTGGTCGCTGCAGGGGGGAGAGAAGAAACACTTTAGCACGATGCTCTTGCAAGTTTAGAATGGTTTTTAATTTGTCTAAACAGGATGGCTCCCACTGTCTCTCGAATCCCTCCTCAAACCATAAAGGAAGAATTAGTCAGGATCAATCCCACCGTACAATACTTGCTTAACCGTTCAGCCAGGCCAGTGTCGGTACTTCGAGGGAGGTTTTCCAACGCTTTCGCGAAGTTCCTTAATTAAATAACCTCTTTTCCCTGGGGGCGTAGCCCCGCTAACACCTTTCTAGGCACCTACTAGGTTTATAGCATTGATCGTTTAGTGAAAAATTTCCCGAGGAGTAGCATATACTCACAGTAGGATCGGGATCCAAATATCATTGCGTGACGAAACTGAAGGAATCCTACCAGAATCACCACACTCCAAATGATATGCAAATCTAGCAAGTTTCAGTACTTATGAAACTCCCGATGTGGATTTTTGCCCCATGCTCTTATGACCTTGACTAAGGCCAACAAATCATAAGTCACATGTCAAGTTCTACCCGTCGTTATCCAGGTTAATTTGAATCCACCCGTATCTACCCTTGACTATGGCCAACAAGGCAATACGACTGTCCCAAACCAACACATTCTATCTATGCAACATATGAATACCCACCAGCTACCAAACACTGTGCCTTGACTAAGGCCAACAAACACAGCTTGAATACAGTTGAATATTCATATGAAACGACGGAGGGCTACGAATGGTTTTGGTGAAACCGTGAACGTAGTGAACTTGATATAATCGATGGAACGAGACAGCTTTTAGAAGGAGTGGCTCAAACTCCGCATTTAAAAGTTAGTTTTGAAAAGAACCGAGTGGGTTTTCGAAAGTGTTCCAACGATTTTAACTTGGTTTATTATCTTGCATTAGTTCTTTTAATGCGTGATATTCTTGCATTAGTACTTTTAATGCGTCCCATCATTTAAATCCTACCATTGCAGAAAACAACCAAAATATGACGTACGCTTATGCCATTCGCATTCGCCACGGGGTCCCGTCATCACTCGTTAGGTTACTTAACTAACGACAGAGCGGGGGCTGGGCTAGCGCGGCTGTAAAACATAAGCAACGCCTAAATAGAAAGCAATGATAGACATTACAGATCACAGATGAATACATTGGATATACTAGCAATCCGCAATCCTTTCGAGCCTGAAACGAAAAGCGGATAATACGGTCGCGGTGAATAGCCAATACCCCACCCAAGACCCCTACGGGTGCGGCAAACTACCCACCAAGTACCCGGCAGTTTGTGCACCCCTCCATGGGTCTATCCTAGGAGCAAAAACAGTAAAAAGAATTATACAATGACGGCTACAACCCCGACCCGGTTGTGCGGCCAAACAAATAATAATTATTACATCAATTTACATTTACAATGAATGAAAGAAAAACAAAAGCTCATCTCACATCCACCCCGGCTATTCACCCGCGACAGTCCAACACATTCATATACACATTCCAATATCAAACACAGATCATGTATAACCCCGACTAATCGTCTTATAGCGATTAGCCGACGTTCAATACATGCAAGCATCACAGATATAACCATCATAGTCAAAGTGCAGTGAAGTTCGGAAAAAATACGGAATTATAGGACCCCAAAAGCAAATTTCTGTTCTGGAAAATCTGGTCACATATAATATATTTTAAAAATCCCAAAACCAACACACAAACACACTGCACGAAAAACGATGCACTGAAGACGACAAACCGCGGCGCTTCCGCGGCAGATGCCTACCTCGTGCGGCGGAAGCGCGGCGGTTTGAACGAATCACTGTGTCGTTTTTCTTAGGTGTTCATACAAAACCCTGAGCCGAATTTACAAGTATAAAGTTTTTCATTTAGAGCAGAAAAAATTTTAACAGAAACTTAGGGTTTTGTTTTTCCGGTTTTGTGACTTTTTCGGTTCCGAACTTCGTTACACTTCACTACCAAACTAGTTTAAGTTTAGTTAGGCTCTGATACCACTGTAAGTCCATATTGCGACCCCCGGTTCTTACGGGGAGGCGGAAACGGTATAAAAACAAATTTTTATCGCAAGAGGCAATATGGACTAAACAAGGTCGGGATCGTGTCTAAACTAAACTAGCATACAAGCTAAAGAGTCTTAGCTACTCGGATGAAGGTTATACCTAAACTTGAACTCCTTCTTCTTCAAACCTTGTAGAGGTTGATGGTTCTTGCCTTGTAGCCTTCTTCCGTCGAAGATGGATCCACCTCGAAGGTTCAACCTTTGGGCTCTTCCTCGATCTTTGAGTGAACTAGGGTTTCCGGCTTGCTAAACCTTGAACCTAGAATGAGTAGAGAGTGTTTAAGGGGTGCTTTTCTTTTAAAAGAGAAGGATTCTCAACACATGAGAAGGTTTCTCTTTTGTTAGAGGAAGAAGAAGATGAAGAGAGGAGAGAGAAGCTAAATGAGATAATGAGCTATATTTTTTTTTCTTGCAACCATATTGCCAAAAGAAAAAGAATTATCTAAATAATAATAATTCAAATAAGAATAGTTGATGGTAATTTGGAATGACCACTATCATGCTTCTTTAAATGAAATGTAAGCATGAATCAAGGAGGATCTTTACAAAGCATGATGGTGGTCAACATTCAACCATGGTCAACAAGTCAACCATGGTCAACAAGTCAACAAAATCAACCATAACAAAATTCTCATTTAATTACTATTATTAATAGATAATCCATAAATCCATTAGGATTTGGAAAATGATAACCGTCAATTGTGCATACGCACCCGTTCCGAAACCCTAATGAAAGTCATCTTCCTCCTCCTCAAATAACTGTGCATACACACCTGCATTCTTGTTCCGAGGAACATGAATACTGAGAGATAAAAGCAAGCCCAAAATATATACCAGTATCCGGCTCAAACCAGAGCCCGCTGGCAATATCCGTCCGGACTCCAAACGTGCACAAGTGCGCGGATGAGAACGAACCCTGTCGCAAAACCATGCGACCTCTACTCTGTTTTGCCCAGAGGTGAATACCCTCTGTGTGGGACTCTAAAGACTCGACACTACGCTGGCAGTGGGTTTAACCACAGACCGCAAGCGGCACTAGCTGTGCGTAACGGTCCCCAGGTAGATGCCGACAAGAAGGCTGACGAGGTGAAACCCCATCTGTACTCCTACTGAGTCTGAATGTGACAGTCTCCGTACAGTTCGGTCTGTTCGTCTGATACATCGCATGTCGGGCCTAGGGGGCGGTAAAACGTCAGTCCCCCAATAGCGGTACAAGTCGTGTCGGAGTGAAGCCCAAAACACCCTGAGATAACACTGGAACCTACCAGTATATCTCGCTTGCCCTGGCCAGGGACTACTCGTGTAATGGCTCTCCTAGACACAGCGCGATGTCAACCCCCAATACCGGGAGAGACGAATCCTGTCTAACCGGCACTGCCTCCAAGTGCTTCGGGACTGCACCCAACCACCACCTGTTTGCACGACTCCTTTGAGCCGTGGTAGGGTAGTGATCAAAGTGCAGTGGGAACACACTCGAGGCGAAGTGCTAGTGTCAAGTCAGCGGACTAAGCTGTACTCATGTCACCTGGGAACTGATGACTGACGATAGGTATAATACCAACCTGTCAGTTCCCGACGAGTCCTGTCCAGTGTACTCGTAACCTAACGAGCACCCGTATACTATCTCTAGTACGACGTACTGATGGCTGTGGGACAGACCATCTCCCACACTGGGATGAGAAGCGCATACGCTAGTCTACTCCGGAGTATCGATGCCCTGTCTCGATAGTCCTGCGACTAGGGACCTGTATAAGGATGTGCTTATAGATTATCCAGCCCCCACTAGTGTGACTGCCATCACAACGCTGGTAATCAAGCAAAGATCCTAAGGGCTCCACTAATGCGTATAAGTGATATAGTAAAATAAACACAAGTACACATTGAAGTAGAAACAAACCAAGTAGCATACTACTATATTGAGCAAGATTGTTTATACAAGGTGAATATCCCAAGCTTCCATTAAGTAATATACAAACTAGTATGATACAGTAATGGCCTCTAGGTCATATACACTAACACCAGGTGCTTCAGCCTCGGGACGGTTCAAGAGCTGCCGCTGTCCCTCTAAGAGGCTGCGGATTGCCTCAAGCAGATTCGTTTGCTCGTTGAGTGGAACAGGAACGGCAGGTGTGATTGGTAGCAGAGGTGGAGTGTTGTTGAAGTTGGTGTTGGTGTTGTTTGGGGAATCCATAACCTTGAAGACAATTTTCGGTTATGACAGATTCAAAGTATATGAAATGATAAGATTTAAGGAATATGAATTGTAAAGAATGTTTTAGTTGCTGATTCTTGTATTATATTGCTTAGGTTGTTCACGCAGAACAGAACTGCATGGTAGGTTTCCATACAGCTCAGACCTGCATGGGCCACCAACAAAACCTGTCACGCCCCGCTTCCCAGTATACGGGCAGAGGACGCGACGAGGCCGTTACGTATTTACTCTGAAGTAAATACGCTAAGCGTATCTAAGCAATATAAAAGAAATATACACAAGAGACAAAAGGTAGTAGATATAACTGAACAACAACTTTATTTATTAACATTCTTTTGTACAATGCATGGAAAATTAAATACAACTGAATAAAAGCAATTCCTAAACAGTGGCATAACAGAAATGAAAAGTACTGAAATAAAAGTGTGTACAATGAAGCTAGAGCTCTGGGTCGTAGGAAAGCTGGTCCAAGTACTCACTAGTAGGCTCGATCTCCTTAGTGTCCAGATCACCTGACAACATTCCAAAGAAGAAAGAGAAGGAATGTTGTCAGCGAACAATCGTTCGGTAAGTCCCAAAGATAAGGGAGAAATAGAATACACAGAGGGAGAAAATAGCTTTTAAAGTTGTATTATATTGTATTAGTGTTAACGATGTTGTTTGTAGCTTGGTTCAGAAGGATGCCAGTGTATACGAGAGGAGTCTCTATATGCTAGACACTAGGGCAAATGGAAGTACAAGGCTCCGTTATACAAGCCGGAACAACGGCAATTGAATTCATGTTAGGTGTCTTAATCTTGTAGTCTCGTGCCACTTTTAACACCTTCCGTACCAATCTACCCCTTAAACCCCGCGATGTCTTGATTATATTGTTTGTATTGTATTTCAACTTGTAATTGAATTGTAATATAGATTGTATATTTGGATGACTTGCCGAAACCATGATATCAGTAAAAAGGATGTACTGGAGAATCATGGATGTAACTGGAGAATCATGTAAATAGAAGTATATCCATGGTTCGGTTCAGTCAATACAGATTGAATAGATTGAATATATGGATTCATGGATTCATGTTGAATTGTAATATTGTAGATTGTACTTGAATCATATTCAAGTCAGATTATTAAGTAGAGACTCAGTCTGAGTCAGAACAATTAGAAAAGAAATTGAAGTCCTGATTGTTTTGATGTTATCGGTAACCACTGCATATGAGCGGCAGGATTTGTGTCTTTTTCAAAGACGATTACCGTGTTGATAACACCGTTGTTAAGTTGTCTACCTTAAATAGGCAAGCACCCACTTCTCCGGCTCCCCGAGGCTCAAGAGATTGGTCCCGCTTAAATCTATAATTACTAGGGTCCTTAGGGTAATTTATAGAACTTGAGAGGGTTTTATGTAAAAATACTTTGTATACTTTTCAAAATACACCCCAAGTATTTATTTATCGTCTTTAGATTTTTTCATAGTTGTAGATTTTATATTTATGACATTTCTAGTGAAAATAACCTATTTTTCATAATACATGGTATTTAGTTGTAAAGTATTGAACTTGTATGGAATTTCATGGTATTTTCATGCAAAGTGATTCTTGTGATTTTGAAAGGTTGGAATATTTATAATATATCAAAAATAGATATTTTGATGATACATATATATATTTATAAAAAATAATTTTAATATTTATTATATTTCTAAAAAATCTCATTTTCTTAAGATATTCGTATTTTAAATTTTCGAGACCGAATGCTCCTTGCGGAGGTCTGAATCTCGCACTACTAAGCCCAAGGATGTGCGATAATCCGCACCATCCCAGTCGGGTTCCCCAAAGTAGGTTGTAGCGGCGCTTTGCAAAGATTTGTAAAATACTTAATCTTTTATAAAACGGTTTTATTAGTAAATGGTATTTATTTGAAAGGTTTCGTTTTCCCGTATTCTATGTTCCCGAAAGGTATTGTGCTATGTTGCATATGAGTGTTGTGAGGAGGTAGGTCATTACTTCGCGATCTACTTAAAGGCATAGCAAGATTGTGATGTTTTAATGTCGAAATGAAACTACTTGGTATTTTACTGAAAAGCAGCGGTAAAAGTTACAGAATGAAATAGATTGTCATGAGACTTGTTCAACATGTTTATTAATATTTAATAGTCAACATGTAATGGTTTGGTATGATTGTATTTAAGAAAATGTTGAATTTTTAGAAAGAACCGAATCGGAAATCGGATTAATTCCGATTCCGTCGGGTCTTGGAATTTCGTATTTTTAGAAAAGAAAAGAGAAGAGGGAGGTGGGACTTACGGGTTTAGAAGTTAGGGATGAGGAAAAGGAGACGGGAGGAGGCGCCAGTGCGTCGTTTCATTGCCGGGAACTTCTAGGGTTGTCGTCGGAAAATTGCCGAAGCTTTCGCCCTTCGCTACTCCAAAAGTACACTAAGCTTCTAGGGATTTCTTGAGAATTTTGATCGGAATTTTGGAGTGAGGGGGGTGTGTTTAGCGGTTGTATTTATTGGGTAAGGCTAGGGTTAGGGTAAGTGAAAGGTTGAAATGAAAAAAATGTGATAAAATATAGTAAATGTGGAGTAATTGGTGTTTTAAAGTGTCTCTGTTACTGGTCTGAAGAAATAAAGTATGCAGGTGTACAGGGGAGCTGAAAATACACCACTTTGATGTTGATGACTCGGCGGTCCGGCCGAGTCCGGACGGCGGCGGCGGCCCGAGTCGGCCAGTCCGCCGACCGATTCGGCCAGTCCGCCGGCCGATTCGGCCGAGTCCGGCCGAGTTAGGTGGCCGGAGTGCTCCTTGTCGGTTCATGTATCCCCTAGTACAGTTAGTTTTTCATGTGTAGTGGGGTTTTATAGGTTTAGCATGTGTTGACTCTTAAACTTCTAAAATTTTAAAAAGAAAATAATATTAAACATAATGTTGGGTATAGGATTTGAACTCCGGTGGCTTGGTTCAGCAGTGTAAGGTATTTCCAATGAGCTACAAGCTCCTTCTTGCTATTAAAAAGCAAAACAAACTTATAAGTTGTGCTCAGGCAAAAATACCATGTTCTGTAATTTTGAAAAAAACTGTACAGAAAGTTGAACAGAAAGTTTGGGGTTGTTACATTGAGATGAGAGGGAAAGAAGGGACTTACTGGCTTGGGGTCAAGATGAGAGGGAGAGGGAACTAAAGAATGCTTCGTGGCGTCGTTTTGTAACTCTACTTGTACATGTTCCCCTCCGAACACAGAGACGTGACCGTGCAAGTCCGTCTTGCCTGAAATTCGGGGAAGATGCTAATTGGTGCTATCCGTCCACCTCTCCGAAGATGCCAAGTTGATTTATGGCACCATGTATCGAAGGTTTAAACGGATGCGGCCGATGTAGCAAACTTTGTTAAATTCCCCCTCGTTTGAGGGGGTTTTGATCGTGGGGACGCTCTTTCCTCCAGGCGCAAGCCCCTGCAGTTAATTACGCTACTGCATCGCGGTAACAACTTTCTCCTTCTCCAGATGGTCACTTCATGTCGTGAGTGTTTGTTTTGTTTGTGGTTGCCCGTGGATTGTATACGGAGACTAATTTATGTTGTCGCCCGTAGGACGTGGACTAGTCCAAATCCGTATCTTTCTTAGATTTGGGTTTGGGGGTTGGGTTTAAGGATACGTTAGCCTCATTTGAGACTAAGATCAACTTAAACGTTTGTTAATGATACGTTAGTCTAATTTTAGACTAAGATCAACTTAACGGGACCATTTAGATCCGACAAGAAAAGCAATTGGGCTATTTTAGTTTTGTGACATTGCGGTCGATTGCCAGTTTAAGGACATGGGGGTCCATTGTTAGTTTAAAGACATCGCGGTCGAGGTTATGGAGATCATAGTCCGTGGGTTTAAGGACCCCACAGTCCAATGTTAGTTTAAAGACATCACGGTCGAGGTTAAAGACATCATAGTCCGTAGATTTAAGGACTCCACAGTCCGATGTTAGTTTTAAGACGTCACGGTCGAGGTTAAAGACATCATAGTCCGTGGATTTAAGGACTCCACAGTCCGATGTTAGTTTAAAGACATCCAGGTCGAGGTTAAGGACATCATAGTCCGTGGATTTAAGGACCTCACAGTCCGATGTTAGTTTTAAGACGTCACGGTCGAGGTTAAGGATATCATAGTCCGTGGATTTAAGGAATCCACAGTCCGATGTTAGTTTTAAGACGTCACGGTCGAGATTAAGGAAATCACAGTCCATGAGTTTAAGGACCCCACAGTCCATGAAATGTGTGGTTGTCGGGACCCGTCACCTCTTTGAAGACATTGAGGAATTACAACGACAAATATCAAAGGAATGGAGGGATATACCCTTGAACCAAGGTGATTTGTTTGAAAGAGCAGATGTGCTCGGTTCAAGATAAGTTAAGCACTTATGGCCAGAATTGGGCTAAGTTCAATTAAAATGTCTTAACATTTTATTTTTGTTCTGGCTATTAAGCCTTCATTTGGGCTCAGCCATTTTAATAATGCTAAGCATTGGGCTCTGACATATTTTGTCTTGATCAGAACAAATTGTGTTCTGATAGTGCGCCATATGGCGCGTCAGGCGCTTTGCGCCAATTAAAGAGCGCATTGCGCTTCTGTCAGGTAGCGCACACGAAGAGGACACGTGTCGCGCTTAGCGCTAAGCGCTAGTTTGTTAGCGCATTGCGCTTTTAATTCATGAGCGCGTTGCGCTAGTTTGTTGGCGCGCCAGTGAGCGACACGTGGCGCTTAGCGCCAGCCCATGAGCGCAGTGCTCTGTTCTAAAAGCACAAAGCGCAGATTGTGTCTATGGTTGACACGTGGCATGTTTTGGCGCTGAGCGCCGGTCCAAGAAGTGCAAAAGCGCAATTCATCAGTGCAAGGAACTTTTCAATGGCGCAAGGCGCCTTTGATCAATTTTAAGATCAAAGAACAAATTTATGTTCTTCAAAGGAGGCTTTTTCCTCAAGATCCAAGAACAAAAGTTCTTGTTTTTATAAAAGGGTCTGCCTTTATAGATCAAAAGATCTGTGAATGAAGTAAAATACTTCTTTTAATCATTTTATGATTAGATCTTTTTGATTATTTCTTTCTTAAAGACCTTGGTCTTTTTTTAGATCTATGATCTTTTTAGAAGATGGTTCTTCTTTTTACGAGATGGTTTTATCTCTATTATTCAAGAACATAGTTCTTTTTACCTTGAAGATGAAGAAAAAATCTTCATTTTTCTAAGAGCTTGCTCTTTTTTGCAGAGGGTTTTTCTCTCTCTTTTCTTCTCTGTATTCTCTCTTCTGTTTCTTTTTAGACTTGAAATCTAGGGTCCTTTAAATATGGCCAAATGATTTGTTAAATCAGTTTTAAGAGATCTTTCTCTGATTGATTTGGGAATATTTTCGACCGTTGGATCTTTGATCCTAAGGCTTCTGTTTTACAGAAGATAATCTTCTTGTTTTAATAAGATTGAAAAAATTTTCCATAACAGAATTTTAGTTCTGATTAATTAATAATTTATTATTAGTAGATCTTTTGATCTGACGGTGGGGAAATTTTTGATTCCAGCGCTGGCGCACCTTGCGCTAGCGCACCTACGTTCGACACGTAGCGCGCAGCGCAACTGCGCTAGCGCACCCGTGTTTGACACATGGCGCGCAGCGCAGAGCACTGAATCTGAAGCGTTGCTTCAACTTTTAAATTTTGAATTTTGAAACAGAGCTTTGCTCTGATTGGGGGTGCGCTACCTAGGGCGCAGCGCTCCTGGCGCTGGCGTGTCTGCTTTTGACACGTGGCGCGCGCAGCGTGCAGAATCTGAAGCGTTGCTTCAATTTTTGAATTTTGAAATCTTGGAATTTGAACAGAGCTTTGCTCTGATTGGGGAAAGCAGAAGCGTCGCTTCATTTCAAATCTTGGAATTTGAACAGTGCTTCGCTCTGATTGGGGAAACAAATGCCCCCCCACCGTTGTGCTTGCGTGGCCCACATGTGAGCGCAGCGGTGGCAACATCTGAGCTCTTGGATCAACTCAGAAGTTGAAGAGACGTCTTAACGCCTATAAATAGGACCTTTGGTCCTCTATATGATTATCATCCTCTTTGTGAATTTTGTTCAGAGCACAGCTCTTCTGTTTGAGAATTTCTCAAAAGTAGAAAAGAAACTCTTTCCAAACTTAGGTAAAATTTTAATAAATCTTAATGAGTTAGGGTTTTACCTATTAACAGAGCCTTGCTCTTAATAGATCTTTGATCTTCAGAAAACCCATTTAGGGTTTCACTAGCAGAGCTTTGCTCCATAGGTCTAAAGAGATTTAAAGAGAACCCTATTAGGGTTCCATTAATAGAGCTCTGCTCTCTAAAAGGATTTTACTTATGATTTCTTAATTCATTAATGGAGCTTTGCTCCTTTCAAATCATATAGAAGAACTCTTAAGAGTTTTTCATGGATCTTGAAGATTAAAAATGGAATTTTATTTTTGATGAATTATATCATCTTCTCAGAGCAAGGCTCTCAATGTTCTCGGGGGATTTCTTTAAATTCCCCTCATAATTGATTTTGACTGGTGTCACTCCTGTCTGCAGAGCATTGCTCTCGAGGAGTTTAACTCCCTGTGCCTGTTTTTAATAAGAATTTGCTTAATCAGTCTGTCTGCTAATTTTGTTGATTTTCTTTTTCAGGAGTAATGGACGCTCACATGTATGATCTCAACGAGATTATCTCTTACGGAGACATCCGCTCACTCGGCCGTTCTCAGAATCGAGAATTCACAAACCCCGAGTGTGCCGAAATTATGAGTCGCTTTGACGCATATAATAGTCGACTGCTTCCTCGACGCTCCTCTCTCCTGAAGCTTATTGTGGGAGCGATCTGGGATGCGCTTCCTCTATTCTGTACTTGCGTGCCATTTAGGGCATTGGATGCCGCCCAGGATAAGGTGCATTCGGTGTATCTGATGAGCCTAATCTCGAAGAGAAGGCAAGACAATCTTATCGATCTCCTGCATTAGGCTTTTCAACAGTCGGCCATACTTGCTGCCTATCAAAGGGTGGAGGACATCCGTGGGGATCCCGACGCTTGTGACCGTGAAAGAAAGCATACTAGGATGGTTCGAAATGCCTGGAAGATTATGGAAAAAGTCACTTTTGAGTTCCTCAACCCATGCCCTGGATCTGAGGTTTTGCCATTGTAATTGTTTTGATAATGTTTCTATTTACTACTTTCATAATTGTAAGAACTTTTTCGCAGTATGATGGCAAGTTTCTCATTTCAGCTTGTTTTATTTTACATACTAAATCTTTTGTGCATGCATGAACGGGTATGCCTCGAACGCTTAATTAAATGCGAATCAAATGTTCTCCTTGTCGCTTTCTTCTCCTTGCTGTGTTGTTGCCATGTGATTTTAGCAAGTGCAGTCTTAGACTTTTCAACTTTACGAGCCGTGAGGGTCTCATAAAGAATTTTCTCCCTACCGGTCAAGAGGATCCCGTAGGTGTAATTTCTCCTTACGAATCGTGAGGATTCCTAAGTGTGTTTTCTCTTGAAAGTCGTAAGGATCTAACAAGAGAATTTATTCCCTTACGAGTCATGAGGACCCGCAAGTGATGGATGAAGTTGTCCTTATCCGCATTTCACGGAGTCAGGAGTTGCTCTGGATGCTTCCCACGGGTTCACTGCCGTGTTCTGCGAGGACCAGAATCCGCTCTGGACGTTTTCCAGGATACCGTAGTTTAAAGACCTCACGGTCGAGGTTAAGGACATCATAGTCCGTGGATTTAAGGACTCCACAGTTCGTTGTTTAGTTTTAAGACATCACGGTCGAGGTTAAGGACATCATAGTCCATGGATTTAAGGACTCCACAGTCCGTTGTTTAGTTTTAAGACATCACGGTCGAGGTTAAGGACATCATAGTCCATGAGTTTTAAGGACCTCTCAGTCCAATGTTAGTTTTAAGACATCACGGTCGAGGTTAAGGACATCATAGTCCATGGGTTAAAGGACCCCACAGTCCGATGTTAGTTTAAAGTTATTACGGTCGAGGTTAAGGACATCATAGTCCATGAGTTTAAGGACCTCACAGTCCAATGTTAGTTTTAAGACATCACGGTCAAGGTTAAGGACATCATAGTCCGTGAGTTTAAGTACCCCACAGTCCAATTTCTGCTCTGGATGCTTCACATGGGTTCACTGCCGTGTTCGGCGAGGACCAGGCTCCGCTCTGGATGCTTCACATGGGGTCATTTCCGCGCTCTGCGAGGACCAGGATCCGCTCTGGACGTTTTCCACGGGGTCAAGAGTGACATAATCCGCGTTTTACGTAGCCAGGAATTTTGTGTTAGTGTATATGCCCTAGGGGCCATTATTGTATCATACTAGCTTGTATATTATTTAATGGAAGCTTGGGATATTCACAGTTATATAACAGTCTTGCTAAACATGGTAGTATGCTACTTGGTTTTATCTATCTTAATATGTGTGTACGTATTGATAGAGCCCTTAGGATCTTGCTTGACTACCAGCGTTGTGATGGCAGTCACACTAGTGAGGGCTGGGTAGTCTACAAGCACATCCTTTTCAGGTCCCTAGTCGTAGGATTATCGAGACAGGGCATCGATTCTCCGGAGTAGACTAGTGTGTACGCTTCTCATCCCAGTTGGGAAGATGGTCTGTCCCACAGCCATCAGTACGTCGTACTGGAGATAGTATACAGGGGCTCGTTGGGTTACGGGTATACCGAACAGGACTCGCAGGGAACTGTTGGTTGGTATTATACCCATCGTCAGTTAACAGCTCCCAGGTGACATGAGTACAGCATAGTCCGCAGACTTGACACTGCTACTTCGCCTCGAGTGTGTCCTACTGTTCTTAGATTGCTACCCTACCACGGCTCAAAGGAGTCGTGCAAACAGGTAGCAGTTGGGTGCAGTCCCCAGCATTTGGAGGCAGTGGCGGTTAGACAGGATTCGTCTCTCCCGGTATTAGGAGTTGATATCGCGCTGTATCAGAGAGCCATTACGCAAAGTCCCTGACCAGGGCAAGCGAGATTTACTAGTAGGTTTTCCAGTAGTTTCTCAAGCTGTAATGGGCTTCGCTCCGACACGACTTATACCGCTTTTAGGGGACTGACGCTTGCCGCCCCCTGGGCCCGATATGCGATAGTCCTAGACGAACAGACCGGACTGTACGGAGATTGTCACATCAGGCTCAGTAGGAGTTCGGATGGGTTTCCTCATCGGCCTTCTTATCGACATCTACCTGGGGACCGTTACGTACAGCTAGTGCCGGTTGTGGTCTGTGGTTAAACCCACTGCCAGTGTAGTAGTTGAGTCTTTAGAGTCCCACGCAGAGAGTTTCCTTGCTCCAGGCGAAACGATATAGAGGTCGTATGGTTTTATGACAAGGGTTCAGACGCATACGTGTGTTTACGCACGTACGACGTTCGGACAGTTTTTACTAGCCGGCTTTGGTTTAAGCCAGTTTCTAGTATCGGATTATTGGATTTATGCAGTCTAAAGTTTTTCCGTGTTTTCACGGATAAGAGGGGCGTTCTCGTAATTTGGCGGGAATCTTCTAGAAGTATGGTGACTTGAGGGTTTAGGTGGCATTTACATTAAATGCATTTGTGACTCATTAGATGAATCATTCAAGTAAGTTAATGAAGCATTTATTGCTTAATGACTCACTTGATGATTCATTGCATATATTAAATGAAGCATGACGATAAATCATTTAGATTTATTTTTTTGATTTTCTTTATGCTTCATAATATATTAGAAGTGAGAAACATTTTCATCATAATTCATGCTCACCTTCTCTCTCCTCAAGCTCTCTCTCTTTAAACCCTAATCCTCTCCTCTCATGTGTTGAGATCAAGAATTAAATAGACTAATTAATCCATAACCTCACTCTATATCACCTAGGTGACTTTGATTAGCAACTAAAGAAATCTAGTTACCTCAAGATTAGAGGTGAAGCTTGGAATAGAAGCTCTCGAGTGGATCGTCTATTACATAGAGGAGGCCGAGGAGGAGGTGGATAACGGAAAGACGAAGGACAAGGTTCACTAGGTATAATCTCTTTTCATAGTAGTTAACAACTCCTATGTATATGTTAGTTATAGTTTAGCAAAGATCTTTCGGTTAGTCGATGTTTATTCAAAGAACAAGATTGTTTTTCATTTTTCCGCCTCCCCGCAACTCGTGGGGTGTAGTACATCGACTTACAGTGGTATCAGAGAAAAATTGGGTCTAAAAATTTTTCAGGGACCTCTAAAATACATGCAGGAAAATATAAGAATACTGGAGAAAATTGGGTGCATGAATCGTCCAAATAGCCATGGAACCGCGATCGATCCCATCGATCCGCCGCGGATCCGCGGCCGAGTTGAAGCCGATTCAGCCCAATTTTCCACAGTAACTCTTCTGTGATGTTTTTGTCTTTACTGGAATGTTTATTTTCTGCTCAAGTCTCAGGTGCACAGAGAAGTTTTAGAGTAGAATCTAAAGTGTTTGCTCGATCGAAATTATACGATGCTTGCTAATTTGATTATATCTGTGAACTGTATAATGTGTTCGTAAACCTCCCCTAACTGCTAGTATATCGGTTGGCAGGGGGTTGCACATTTCTGTAATGATTTTACTGTTTGTGATTATGAACTTGATTGGATTGTTGTGATGATTAGCCGGGGTTTGAGATAGGTTTCTATATTCATTCATTTGATATAATTTGTAATATGATGTAATATTATGTTGCGAGGCACATCCAGGTTGCGGTTGTAGCCACCGTTGTATTATTTCATTTTACTGTTTTTGCTCCTAGGATAGACCCAAGGTGGGGTGCACAAACTACCGGGTACTTTGAAGTGTTTAGTGGCCTACTCACGTTGTTGAGGGAGACCGCTTCGCTTCGGGTACTTGGCGGATAGTTTGCCGTACCCGTAGGGGTCTAGGGTGGGGTAATGGCTATTCATCACAACTGTGTAATCCGTTTTTCGTTGCAGGCTCAAAAGAAACGCGGATTGCTTGTATATCCAATAATGTTCATCTGTGATCTGGAATGTCTATTATTGCGTCTGACGAATATACAATATCTATATATGATAGCTATTTAGACGTCACTTATGTTTTACACCCGCGCTAGCCCAGCCCCCGCTCTGTCGTTAGTTAAGTAACCTAACGGGTGATGACAGGACCCAGTGGCGAATGCAGATGGCATAAGAGGACGTTGTATTTTCGTTGTTTTCTGCAATGATAGGTTAAGTGATGGGACGCATTATTATTAATGCAAAGAAAATAAACCAAAGTTGAATCGTTGGAACAGTTTAAAAGAAACCACTCGGTTATTTTAAAACAGAGGATATTTTTTAAATTGCAGAGCTTTAACCACTCCTTTTAAAAGCTATCAGGTTCCTTCGATCATATCAAGTTCATTACGTTCACGGTTTCGCCAAAACCATTCGTAGCCCTCCGTCATTTCATTTGGGTATTCAGTAGTATTCAAGCTATGTATTTTGACCTAACGCCAAGGCATGGTGTTTGGTAGCTGCTGGGTATTCATTTGTTGCATAGATAGATGAGTTAGTTTGGGACAGTCATATTATCATTTTGGCCGAACGTCAAGGATATGTACGGATGGGTTCAAATTAACAAGATAACGATGGGTTGAACTTGACATGTGACTTATGACATTTTGACCTAACACCAAGGTCATAAGAGCATGGGGCAAAAATTTATATCAGGAATTTCTAAAGAAACTGAAATTTGCAAAGAGATGCATACCATTTGGAATTTAATGAATGTTGGTAGGATTCCTTCAACATTATCACACGATGATATTTGGATCCCGATCCTACTGTGAGTATATGCTACTCATCAGGAGATTCGTCACTTAACGATCAATGCTATAAACCAAGTAGGTGCCAAGAAAGGTGTCAGAGGGGCTACGCCCCCAAAGAAAAGAGGTTATTTAATTAAGGAACTTCGCGAAAGCGTTGGAAAACCTCCTTCGAAGTACCGACACCGGCCTGGCTGAACGGTTAAGCAAGTATTGTATGGTGAGAATAGTCCTGGCTAGTTCTTCTTTTTTGGTTTGAGGAGGGATTCGAGAAACAGTGGGAGCCATCCAGTTTAGATAAACTAAAAACCACTCTAATCTTGCAAGAGCATCATGCTAAAGTGTTCCCTCTCTCTCTCATTGCAGCGACCCAAAACATGACAGGACTTAAGTTACTACTTGAGAAAAATATACTGACAGGGCCAAACTATAAAGATTGGCTGTGGAATGTCAAAATGGCTTTGACTTATGACAAATTAGGGTATGTCCTTACCACTAAGGCACCTGCTGTCCCTGGTCCTAAATCCAGTAATGCGGATAAGGAAATCCATAAAACTTAGGAGTTAGATTGTGCGAAGGCCAAGTTCATCGTGCCTGCCTCGATGAATAATGAACATCAGAGGAGGCACGAGGATATGGATCTCGAATCCATATTTCTCCATACAAAGGATCTGTATGGGGAGCAATCTCGTATAGCAAGATACGAGACCTCGAAGAACCTGTTTCAGGTGAGGTTGGCCGTCGGATCGTCTGTAGGAGAACATGTCCTAAAGATGATTGGCTACATAGAAGAGCTCGCAGACCTGGGGACGACTTTGGAGAACGAGCTCTATACAGACTTGATTCTTCAGTCCCTTCCTTCCATCTACGCCCAGTTTATTCTGAATTTCAACATTCAAAGAAAAGAAGTTGAACTTCCAGAACTGCTTAACATGTCGAGGAGTGCAGAGGGCACCTTGCAGAAGGCAAGGGAAACACCCGCTATGTTTGTTCGCGGTGCTTCTTCTTCCGAGTCCAAGGCTAAGGCCAAAGGAAGGAAGAATAAGGCCGCCACCAAACCTAGAGGAGGTGTTAGTAAGGTGGGAGCGAAGGGAAAGAAAAAGATTACGGTGCCAGTAGTGGCCAAGGATGAGTGCTTCCATTGTCATAGGAAAGGGCACTGGAGGAAAGATTGCAAGGCGTGGAATGCCAAGAACCAGGAACCGAAGCAAGCTGTGGCTTCGACTTCAGGTGTGTTTGTAATTGAGAATTGTCTGTCAATCAACTCTACTTCTTGGGTATTGGATACCGGATCAGGATCTCATATATGCAATTCATTGCAGGCACTGAGAAACCGTAGAGTGCTGAAGGTTGGTGATATGATCCTAAAGGTTGCTAACGGAGCTAGCGTGGGAGCTGTGTCCGTCGGGGATTATCACCTGGGATTGACGAGTGGACATATTTTGGTTTTACATAACTGTTTTTGTGTACCTAGTTTAACGTGTAATATCATATCGGTTTCGATGTTATCAAAAGAAGGTTATGATTTCACGTTTGTAAGTGATGTTGTTAATATCCACCTTAATCATGGTTTGATTGGGTCCGGTACACTGGATAACGGTATATATGTCTTAAACCAATTACAGATTTTCAATGTCCAGAACACACTAAAAAGAAAGTCTCCAGATTTAAATAAAGCTTTCTTATGGCATTGTAGACTAGGTCACATCAATGAGACAAGGTTAACTAAGTTACATAGAGAAGGATATTTGGATTCATTCGAATATCAATCTTATGCCACTTGTCAATCATGTCTCAAAGGAAAGATGACAAAGACTCCATTCACTGGACATGGAGTAAGAGCGAGCGAGCTCTTAGGACTCATACACAGCGATGTATGTGGTCCAATGTCTACATATGCAAGGGGTGGTTTTTCCTATTTCATTACTTTTACGGATGATTACTCTAGGTACGGATTCATTTTTCTGATGAAACATAAATCCGAGGCTTTTGAAAAATTCCAAGAGAATAAGAATGAAGTAGAAAACTAAACCGGCAAAAGTATCAAGACACTGAGATCTGATCGAGATGGTGAATACTTAAGTGCCGAGTTCCTAGGTTACCTAAAAGAGAAAGGAATTCTCTCTCAGCTTACTCCTCCATACACTCCACAGCATAACGGTGTATCGGAGAGACGGAATCGAACCCTATTGGATATGGTACGTTCCATGATGAGTAATGCTGAGTTACCGCGATCTTTCTGGGGTTATGCGCTAGAATCAGCAGCATATCTTTTAAACATAGTTCCTACCAAGACTGTGCCTACCACGCCATATCAGATGTGGAGTGGGAAGAAACCCTATCTTCAGTATCTAAAGATATGGGGATGTCCAGCTTTTGTTAGAAAGCAGCATGTGGACAAACTCGAGGCACGATCAGTACAGTGTAAGTTTGTGGGATATCCAAAGAACTCCAGGGGGTTTATTTCTATTATGAAGAGGAACAAAAGGTTTTTGTTTCTCGTAATGCCCATTTTCTAGAACATCAGTTTTTAGAAAAGAAAACAAGTGGGAGCGAAATAGAACTGGAAGAAATTCTAGAACCACAAACTACTACTGAAAGTTTGGTAGAACAAGTAGTTCAAGAAGAACAGGACATTCCCGCACCCCTCCGCAGGAGTAGTAGGCCGTCTCATCCGCCTGAGAGATACTACGTTTTTCTCATAGATGGGGATAGAGAGGATTGCATCATTGATGATGATGAACCCACTAGCTTCCAGCAGGCCATCCAGAGCGGTGACTCGGTACGATGGCTAGATGCAATGCGGACCGAAATGGAGTCCATGTACACCAACAAAGTATGAACTTTGGACTTTGCTCCAGGTGGGGTAAAACCCATAGGATGCAAATGGATCTTCAAGAAAAAGATTGGTGTAGATGGACAGGTGGAAATCTATAAGGCTAGACTTGTTGCAAAGGGTTTTCGTCAAAGACCTGGTTTGGACTATGACGAGACTTTTTCTCCAGTGGCTATGCTCAAATCCATTCGGGTCCTTCTTTCTATTGCCGCCTTCCATGATTATGAGATCTGGCAGATGGACGTAAAGACGGCTTTTCTAAATGGTAATTTGGAAGAGTGCGTCTATATGGATCAGCCAGAAGGCTTCAATCAGAGTGGGAGCAGCGGGAAAGTGTGCAAGCTGCTTAAGTCCATTTATGGACTAAAGCAGGCATCGCGGAGTTGGAACATCTGTTTTGATGAAACGGTCAAAGAATATGACTTTATCAAAAATCCAGATGAACCATGTATATATAGTAAAATTGTAGCACGAACTGTCGTATTCCTCGTTTTGTACATGGATGACATTCTATTGATAGGAAATGACATTCCTATGCTACAATTTGTCAAAGGATTCTTGTCACACAGGTTCTCCATGAAAGACCTGGGTGATGCCTCTTACATTCTGGGGATCCGGATCTATCGTGATAGATCCAAGAGGATGTTGGGACTTTCGCAGTCCAGGTATATCAACACTATACCGAAAAGATTCAGTATGGAAGATTCTAAGCGCGGTAATCTACCGGCTTGTCACGGAATCACCCTATCCAAAGAGATGTCTCCCAAGACTGATTTGGAAAGGGAACGCATGTCTATTATACCCTACGCTTCTGCGGTAGGCTCTATAATGTATGCGATGTTGTGCACCAGACCAGATATAGCTTACGCACTGAGCGTGGTAAGCCGGTATCAGTCAGACCCAGGGGAGAAGCACTGTATAGCAGTAAAGAACATTCTCAAGTACCTGAGAAGGACTAAGGAGATGTTCTTGGTTTATGGCGGAAAAGACCTCAAGTGCGAGGCCTTTGCTGACTCCTGCTTCCAGAGTGATAAGGATGACTCCAAGTCCATGTCAGGTTATGTCTTTACCCTCAATGGAGGGGCGGTGTGCTGGAAGAGATCCAAGCAGGACACCGTTGCAGACTCTACGATGGAAGCAGAGTATATTGCTGCTTGCGATGCCGCAAAAGAACCGGTCTGTATGAAGAAGTTCCTAACAGAACTTCAGGTGGTTCCTACCATTGTTGATCAAATACCGCTGTATTGCGATAACAACGGAGCTATAGCTTTAGCGAAGGAACCCAGGTCCCATCAGAAGTCCAGATACATCTTAAGGCGGTATCACCTGATCAGGGAGATCATAGATCGCCGGGAGGTCGAGGTCCGGAGAGTTGCCACAGAGGAGAACACTGCTGATCCATTCACAAAGGCCTTACCTCAGATTCAGTTCGAGAGGCTACTCGAGATGATCGGTCTTCGATATGCCAGTACATGGCCCTAGTGCAAGTGGGAGATTGTTAGTGTATATGCCGTAGGGGCCATTATTGTATCATACTAGCTTGTATATTACTTAATGGAAGCTTGGGATATTCACAGTTATATAACAGTCTTGCTAAACATGGTAGTATGCTACTTGGTTTTATCTATCTTAATATATGTGTACGTATTGATAGAGCTCTTAGGATCTTGCTTGACTACCAGCATTATGATGGCAGTCACACTAGTGGGGGCTGGGTGGTCTACAAGCACATCCTTTTCAGGTCCCTAGTCGTAGGATTATCGAGACAGGGCATCGATTCTCCGGAGTAGACTAGTGTGTACGCTTCTCATCCCAGTTGGGGAGATGGTCTGTCCCACAGCCATCAGTACGTCGTACTAGAGATAGTATACAGGTGCTCATTGGGTTACGGGTACACCGGACAGGACTCGCAGGGAACTGTTGGTTGGTATTATACCCGTCATCAGTTAACAGTTCCCAGGTGACATGAGTACAGCATAGTCCGCAAACTTGACACTGCTACTTCGCCTTGAGTGTGTCCCACTGTTCTTAGATTGCTACCCTACCACGGCTCAAAGGAGTCGTGCAAACAGGTAGCAGTTGGGTGCAGTCCCCAGCATTTGGAGGCGGTGACGGTTAGACAGGATTCGTCTCTCCCGGTATTGGGAGTTGATATCGCGCTGTGTCAGAGAGCCATTACGCAAAGTCCCTGGCCAGGGAAAGCGAGATTTACTTGTAGGTTTTCCAGTAGTTTCTCAAGGTGTAATGGGCTTCGCTCCGACATGACTTATACCGCTTTTAGGGGACTGACGCTTGCCGCCCCTAGGCCCGATATGCGATAGTCCTAGACGAACAGACCGGACTGTACGGAGATTGTCACATCAGGCTCAGTAGGAGTTCGAATGGGTTTCCTCATCGGCCTTCTTATCGACATCAACCTGGGGACCGTTACGTACAGCTAGTACCGCTTGCGATCTGTGGTTAAACCCACTGCCAGCGTAGTAGTCGAGTCTTTAGAGTCCCACACAGAGAGTTTCCCTGCTCCAGGCGAAACGATATAGAGGTCGTATGGTTTTACGACAAGGGTTCGGACGCATACGTGTGTTTACGCACGTACGACGTTCGGACAGTTTTTACTAGCCGGCTTTGGTTTAAGCCAGTTTCTAGTATCGGATTATTGGATTTATACAGTCTAAAGTTTTTCCGTGTTTTCACGGATAGGAGGGGCGTTCTCGTAATTTGGCGGGAAGCTTCTAGAAGTATGGTGACTTGAGGGTTTAGGTGGCATTTACATTAAATGCATTTGTGACTTATTAGATGAATCATTCAAGTGAGTTAATGAAGCATTTATTGCTTAATGACTCGATGATTCATTGCATATATTAAATGAAGCATGATGATAAATCATTTAGATTTATTTTTTTGATTTTATTTATGCTTCATAATATATTAGAAGTGAGAAACATTTTCATCATAATTCATGCTCACCTTCTCTCTCCTCAAGCTCTCTCTCTTCAAACCCTAATCCTCCCCTCTCATGTGTTGAGATCAAGAATTAGATAGACTAATTAATCCATAACCTCACTCTATATCACCTAGGTGCCTTTGATTAGCAACTAAAGAAACCTAGTTACCTCAAGATTAGAGGTGAAGCTTGAATAGAAGCTCTCGGGTGGATCGTCTATTACATAGAGGAGGCCGAGGAGGAGGCGGATAACGGAAAGACGAAGGACAAGGTTCACTAGGTAAAATCTCTTTTCATAGTAGTTAACAACTCCTATGTATATGTTAGTTATAGTTTACTAAAAATCTTTCGGTTAGTCGATGTTTATTCAAAGAACAAAATTGTTTTTCATTTTTCTGCCTCCCCGCAACTCGTAGGGTGTAGTACATCGACTTACATTTTGCTTTGGATCCTTCCCACGGGTTCACTGCCGTTTTCGGCGAGGACTAGGCTTCGCTCTGGATGCTTCACACGGGGTCATTGCCGTGCTCTGCGAGGACCAGGATCCGCTCTGGATGTTTCCCACGGGGTCAGGAGTGACATAATCCGCGTTCCATGTAGCCAGGAATTTTGCTCTGGATGCTTCCCATGGGTTCACTGTCGTGTTCGGCGAGGACCAGGCTCCGCTCTGGATGCTTCACATGGGGTCATTGCCGTGCTCTGCGAGGACCAAGATCCGTTCTGGACTTTTCCCACGGGGTCAGGAGTGACATAATCCGCGTTCCACGTAGCCTGGAATTTTGCTCTGGATGCTTCCCACGGGTTCACTGCCATGTTCGGCGAGGACCAGGCTCCGCTCTGGATGCTTCACATGGGGTCAGAGTTGACATTATCCGCGTTCCACGTAGCCAGGAATTTTGCTCTGGAAGCTTCCCACGGGTTCACTGCCGTGTTCGGCGAGGACCAGGCTCCGCTCTAGATGCTTCACACGGGGTCATTGCCGTGCTCTGCGAGGACCAGGATCCGCTCTGGACGTTTCCCACGGGGTCAGGAGTGACATAATCCGTGTTCCACGTAGCCAGGAATTTTGCTCTGGATGCTTCCCACGGGTTCACTGCCGTGTTCGGTGAGGACCAGGCTCCGCTCTGGATGCTTCACACAGGGTCATTGCCGTGCTCTGCGAGGACCAAGATCCGCTCTGGACGTTTCCCACGGGGTCATGAGTGACATAATCCGCGTTCCACGTAGCCAGGAATTTTGCTCTGGATGCTTTCCACGGGTTCACTGCCGTGTTCGGCGAGGACCAGGCTCCGCTCTGGATGCTTCACACGGGGTCACTCCCGTGCTCTTCGAGGACCAGGATCCGATCTGGACGTTTCCCACGGGGTCAGGAGTGACATAATCCGCGTTCCACATAGCCAGGAATTTTTCTCTGGATGCTTCCCACGGGTTCACTGCCGTGTTCGGCGAGGACCAGGCTCCGCTCTGGATGCTTCACACGGGGTCAGAGTTGACATTATCCGTGTTCCACGTGACCAGGAAGGGTTGACTTTATCCGCATTTCACGGAGTCGGAGTTTGTCTCTCTGTCATCTGTACACCGCCGAGTCATGGAACTGGGAGTTGCCGATGTTCCACTTTGCTTGATGTTGTGTCCGTTGTAATAAGACGAATGTTGAAATGATCTTTAGGCTGTCTATGAACCATTGAGATTTGACCTCTCTTTCTGATGAAACTTGGGGAGGAAGGGTGTGATTCTCTCTTTGTTAGCGCCCCTGGATTGTATATAGGGATTGACATGATATCACCTGTAGGGCATAAATTTCATTCATTTTTTTATTTCTTTCCGCGATGCTCTATCATTTCAGCTTTTATATAGCGAAGGTCGCGATTGCCCAATCATTTCGGCTATTTTTTGCGGTGCCCAATCATTTCAGCTATTTTTTTTTATTTTTACTCGCTGCTTTTTATTGCGAGTTGCCCAATCATTTCGGCTATTTCGCATGCATATATTTTTACTTGCTGATTTTGTTTACAAGTTGCCCCATCATTTCGGCTATTTCGTATGCATGTGTTGCTTGTTGGCTTTTTGCTGCAAGCTTGGAATTAGACACTGATTTCGGCATTAGCATCGCTACAACTGGGATATTGCCAGGAGAGAATCATCATTTGCCTCTGTCGATGTCGGACAAAGGTGGCTTAGTAAACATGGTTAAGATCCTGTCGACTAAGGCTTTTGACTTCATGAGCCGTAGGGTCTCATAAAGGTATTTCTCCCCGCGAGTCGTAAGGATCTCGTAGGTGCGATTTCTCCTTAAGAATCGTGAGGATTCCTAAGTGCATGTTCTCCTATAAGTCGTAAGGATCTTACAAGAAGGTTTTCTCCTTATAAGTCGAGAGAACTTACAAGGGTTGCTCACCATGTAGACATATCCCTAGTCACGAATGTGACTTCGTTAGGGAAATGTTTATTCGCGCCCGTGGATTGTATACAAGGGCCATCATTGAGCCGCTTGTAGGGCAGCATTGGAAGTTGTGGGGGCAGCTTAAGAACAGGTTCAGATCTCTGTAGCTTAAGACTTTTGAATTTTATGAGCCATGAGGGTCTCATAAGAGGGTTCTCCTTACGAGTCGTGAGGATCTCGCAAGTGTAATTTTTCCTTAGGAATCGTGGGGATCCCTAAGTGAGTTGCTCCCTTGTGAGTCGTAAGGATCTCACGCAGGTGGTTTCTCCTTACAAAGTCGAGAGGACCTTGCAAGTGTCTTTTAACGAGATTGAGCCCTTTCGGGTTTTCACAAAACTCGCCGGTAGCCCTGCTGTTTTTACTCACGGAGCCCTTTCGGGTTTTCATCCGTGCCCTTTTTGCTTGTGGACAGACCGTTTTTTTTTCTTTTCTTTTTTTTTATTCTAACGAGGTTGCGCCCTTTCGGGTTTTCACAAAACTCGCCGGTAGCCTTGCTGTTTTTACTCACGGAGCCTTTTCGGGTTTTCATCCGTTCCCATTTTGCTTATGGACATACCGTTTTCTTTTTTCTCTCTCTTTTTTTTATTCTTTTTTTTGTATCGGCTTTGGGATGCTGCAATCCACCGTAGTTTATCGACATCTCGGTCAATGGCTAGTTTTAAGACATAGTGGTCTATCGTTAGTTTAAGAAAGTTTCGGTCCGTCGTTAGTTTAAGGACTTTTCAGTCCGTTGTTAGTTTAAGGACGTTTCGGTCCATTGTAAAGGAAGCCAGTTACTACTTATAGAGTCTGGGCTTAGGAAGATAGCGAGCGGACATAGTCGTCGTCATCTATCATTGACCTAGGCCGTGACTCGTCAGGCGTAGTATTTCTTCAGGAAGCAACCATTTATTGGCCTGAAGGGCCTTTCTCCATGCATGTCCATGAGTAGATAGGCTCCACCCTGGTAGACCTTGTCTATGATGTACGGGCCTTCATAGTTCGGCTCGAATTTTCCCCGCTTGGCACGATTGGGGATCATAGGTCTTTTGACCACTAGCACGAGTTCGCCTTGGCGGAATGTCCTCGGCCTGGTCAATCTTTCATATGAGCGCATCATCTTTGCTTTATAAGGCTCCGGATTTTGCTGCGCTATGAGCCGGGTTTCATCAAGGACATCGAGCTCCTCAAGCCGAAGGTGAGCGTTCTCTTTGTCCGTCAGCTTGTAATGAACTGCTACTCGTAGAGAGGGCAAATCTATCTCGAGGGAGAGTACCGCTTCTGTACCGAATACCAACGCGTAGGGCATTGTGTTCGTGGCCGTCTTGAATGTAGTTCGATATGCCCAGAGAGCTTCATGCAGTCTCTCATGCCAGTCTTTCTTATTTCGTGACATCTTCTTTTTCACGATCTTCGTCAAGGTCTTGTTGAAAGCTTCAGCTAGACCGTTAGCTCAGGGATTATAGACTGAGGAGTATCTCCAGTCTATGTTGTGCTGTTGTGCGAAGCGGCTGATCTTGTGGCTTCTGTAGGCTGGCCCGTTATCGGATATAATTCGTCTCGGAGTTCCAAACTGATAAATGACGTGTGTCTTGAAGAAATGGAGGATATTCTCCGTCTTCACTTCCTTCAGCGGTACTGCTTCTGCCCATTTGGAGAAGTAATCAGTTGTGGCCAAAATGAATCGATGTCCTCTGGAGGATGCTGGTTCGATGGGACCGATTATGTCAGTTCCCCACATTTCAAACGGCCAGCTAGCCATCGTCGGGTGTAGTGGATTTGGGTGCTAATGGATAAAGTCCCCATGGATCTGGCATGAGTGGCATTGCTTCTCATACTCAAGGCAGTCCTGGATCATCATGGGCCAATAATAACCCATCCGTTTGATCTTCAACTTCATCTTCGGCCCGGCTTGGTGATAACCGCAGAGTCCGTCATGAGTTTCTTGGACGACTCTTCTTGCTTCTTCAGGTCCCAGGCATCTCAGCCATAAAGAATCAAACGACCTCTTGTACAGAGTATCATTAACGAAAGCGAAAGACAGAGCTCGTTTCATAAGCTGATGTCTTGAGGACGCATCTTCAGGTGTTCGATGGGATTTGAAGTAGTCTATAAAGACTTCTCTCCAATCTTCGACCTTTTCTTGGTCTTTCACTTGTAGAGCCATTTGCTCGGTCGCTCCCTTTTCCTCGGACCACTCCGGAGATATTTCTTCTGGTGCAAGAACCCGACGGCTTTGTACCACGATTCTTACGTCATCGAGGTTCTCATCGGCCAATTCTTTAGCAAGCTTGGCTAATGCATCCGCTTTACTATTTTCCGCACGTGGTATGCTTTCCAAGGTGTAGGAAGGAATTTGGGTCAGTAGTTGTTGTACTTTCTCGCCGTACTTCACCAACTCATGCTTGCACGTTTGATAGTCGCCGTTTACTTGACTAACGACCAATTGGGAGACTCCATATATGAGGAGGTTTTCAATTCCCATGTTGATAGCGATCTCGAGACCTGTTATCAAGGCTTCATACTCGGCTTCGTTGTTCGTCCTCGGCTCTGTTAAGGAGAAGGCAAAGCGCATTATCCCCCATTGTAGAGTTACGAAGATGAGGCCTACCCCCGATTTGATTATGGGGGTGTTTTGTTTGCGCTTCTTCATGGAGGGTGCTTGTTCCCCTCCAAAAGACGGCGCACAGGACCGCGATGTCCTGACGCTGAGATTCGGGGCAGATGCTATTTGGTTTTATCCGTCCACCTCTCTGAAGATGCCAAGTTGATTTATGGTACCGTGTATCGGAGGTTTGGACGGATGCGGCCGATGTAGCAGACTTCGTCAGATTCCCCCTCGCTTGAGGGGTTTTTTTGATTGTGGGGACGCTCTTCCCTGCAGGCGCAAGCCCCTGCAGTTAATTACTCTACCGCATCGCGGTAACAACTTTCTCCTTCTCCAGAATTTCACTTCGTGTCGTGTGTGTTTGTTTTGTTTGTGGTTGCCCGTGGATTGTATACGGAGACTGAGTAATGCCGTCGCCCGTAGGACGTGGATTAGTCCAAATCCGTATTTACTTAGATTTGGGTTTGGTGATTTTAGTTTAAGGATGCATTAGTCGCGTTGCGGCTAAGATCAACTTAAACGTTCGTTAAGGATACGTTAGTCCTGTTTTAGACTAAGATCAACTTAACGTGATAATCCATTTAATATCTGGCCATCGGGACTCGTCACCTCTCTAACGTCGTTGAAGGATTACAACGGCAGATGTCAGAGGAGTTCAGAGATGTACCCTTGAACCAAGGTTGATTTGGAGTTTTATAACCCATTTGAATGTTTAAGGATACGTTAGCCGTGTTTTGGGGCTAAGATCGACTTAAACGGGATCGTTTAGATCCGATAAAAGAGCATTTGGAGGCTCTATTGTTCCAGTTTAGGGACGCGGTGGTCCATACTCCAGTTTAGGGACGTGGTGGTCCACTTTCCAGTTTAGGGACATGGTGGTCCATCGCCAGTTTAGGGACGTGGTGGTCCATATTCCAGTTTAGGGACGTAGTGGTCTATCGCCAGTTTAGGGACGTGGTGGTCTATCGCCAGTTTAGGGACATGGTGGTCCATATTCCAGTTTAGGGACGTGGTGGTCCATCGCCAGTTTAGGGACGTGGTGGTCCATATTCCAGTTTAGGGACGTGGTGGTCCATATTCCAGTTTAGGGACGTGGGGGTCCATGATTAGTTTAGGGACGTTTCGGTCCATGATTAGTTTAAGGACATTTCGGTCCAATATTAGTTTAAGGACGTTTCCGTCCACGAGTTTAAGGACCCCCGCAGTCCAATATTGAAGGGTGTGGTCGTCGGGACCCGTCACCTCTCTGACTACGTTGAATGATTACAACGACGTGTGTCAGAGGAGTTCGGAGATGTACCCTCGAACCGGATATAAATTGATTTAAGAGAGAGCTATGCTCGGTCAATTTAATTTGAGGACTTACGGCCAAAATTGGGCTAAGTCCAATTGAAAATGTTCAACACTTTTATTAAATAATGCATTGCATTGCTTCCATTTTTTTTTTAGGCTCTGCCCATAAAGATGCAGAGCATCAATTTATTCTGGGCTCTGCTCGTTTATGAATGATGCAAGATATCTATTTTGTTTGGGCTCTACCCCTTTTAAAATGCGTAGCATTTTTATTATTTCGTTTGGGCTCTGCCCATTTATAAATGATGCAGAGCATCAATTTAATTAGGCCTGCTTGGCCTTTTAATTGGGCCTGGCCCTTCAGGAAAAGAAATGCATTGCATTTGTCAGGCGCTTTGCACCAATTACTGAGCGCAAGCGCTTGTGGTGAGGACACGTGTCATGCTCTGGTGAGCGCAAGCGCTTGTGGTGAGGACACGTGTCATGCTCTGGTGAGCGCAAGCGCAACAGTGCAGTGCGCTGCGCTAGTGCGCTGTTGCGCTGCTGACACGTAGCACGCTCTGGTGAGTTGCGCCAATTCCAGAGAGCAAAGCTCTATTTCAAGAGCGCGTAGCGCAAGTTGTTCTGTAGCTGACACGTGGCGCTCTCTTAAGAGCGCAACAGCGCAGTTTGGAAGTGCAGAGCACTAAGAATCTTTTAGATTCAAGAACAGAAGTGCAAAGCACTATTTGATTTCTTGATCTAATTTAGATCAAAGAAAAATAAGTTTTTTTCTTTTTGTTTCAAGAACCAGAGGTTCATAAAAGTGCAAAGCACTATTTTTATTTTGTTGTTTTCTTGTTTTTTAAAGAACCAGTGGTTCATAAGAAGTGCAAAGCACTGTTTATTATGTGAAGAACATTGATCTGGTTTTTAGATCAATGATTTATTAAAAGAGATTTCTTTTCTCTCGTGAAGGTCTTTACCTTTTTCTTTGAATTTTTCTCAGAATTCTCTCTCTGTTTGAAGCTCTTGACTTTTTTCAAGAAAATGTTCCTTCTTTGAATTGAGGCCTAGGGTCCTTTTTATATTGCCCATAAATTAGTTAAATTTGTTAAAGAGATCTTTCTCTGAGTGATTTGGGGAATTTTCCCCACTGTTGGATCTTTGATCCAAGGGCTTCTGCTTTGCAGAAGAAAATCTTCTTGTTTTAACAAGAACAGAAAAGATTTCTTAGAATTTTAATTCTGTTTAGCGCAGATGCATCTGCGCTGACACGTGTCGCGCAGCGCACAGCGCAGCGCAACTGCACGAGCGCATCTACGCTGACACGTGTCGCACAGCGCAGATGCGCTCGTGTCGCGCAGCGCAGTGCATGCGCAACTGAAGCGTTGCTTCCTTTAAATAGAGCTTTGCTCTAATTGGGTGCACCTTCTTGGGCGCTGCGCTGACGTATCAGCGCCTGACATGTGGCGCGTTGCGCCCGAGATTTGAAGCGCTGCTTCAAAATTTTGAATTTTGAATTTCAACAGAGCTTTGCTCTGATTGGGCGAAACAAATGCCCCCCCACCGTTGCGCTTACGTGGCGCACACGTGAGTGCAGCGGTGGCAAACTCCTGATCGTTGGATTAAGGGGTGAGCTCAAGGGGCACAAGCGCCTTATAAATAGGACCTCTGGCCCTTAGAAAAATCTTACCGTTTTAAGATTTTTGATTTCAACAGAGCTTTGCTCTTGCTTAAGAACTTCAGAGCTTTGCTCCTTCCCAAAGTTAGAAACTTTAGGTAAAAATTAATTTAAATCAAATTAATTTAAATTAATCTTAACCAAAGAGCTTTGCTCTCACAGATCTTTTGATCTAAAGAGATCCCCATTGGGGTTTCATAAACAGAGCTTTGCTCTCAAAATTTATAGAACTACAGGGATCTTGTTCATGGGTTTTAACCCATGAACAGAGCTTTGCTCATAGATCTAAAAACAGCTCTTTTAGATTTGAAAATGAAGAGTCTTTTTTATAAATTTTTCATGAATCTTTCAAGATTCCAAAATTTTTCTGATGGACCTTTTCCATCATTACCACAGAGCCATGCTCTTTTAAGGAATCTTATTTCCCTGGGACCAGAGTTTGACAAGTGTCACTCTGTGACAGAGCTTTGCTCTGAAAGAGGAGATTTTCTCCTTGTCTCTAGGGATTCTTCCCCCCTTTTTATAAATAGGAATGTTTTCCTGGGGACCAACTGACAATCTCATCCAATGATGATATTGTCTTATTAACTGACGTACTGTCATCCAGATTTTGTCGGTCCCTCTTTGGTCTCATACTCACTGCACTGCTGTGTGGTGTAATTAATTAATTTTAATTTAATTTAATTAATGCATTTTCTTTTTTATACGCCAAACATTGGAATTACAACACTAACGGCTAAATTGTTCTTTTGCAGCGATCATGTCTCTAGACACTTCATTCCCGTTCGTCCACTCGGAGGAGGGATTTCCTGAGGCACCCTCGGACCGTGAAGTCCTGACCATGATTAGAGAATACGACCCGGCGTACAAGAAACTCCACCTTTGGGGGTCTTGGTATAACCAGATCATTATGGGTCGACGCAGCTTCACATGCGCAGTGCCGTCTGAGCCCATCACAGCAAGTCACTACGCTACCCCACCTTCAGTGCAGTATGCCGTGGAGATGGTAGATTGGACCGCGAACAGCTTTCTTCATCCCGCTATGGATGCAGTTCCGGTTCAGCGTCCCATGGTTTTGGATATCCTAGGACGCCGTATTTGTCAAGGTGAAGCACGACCCTGGGGGCAATCATATAACCTTGGTCTGATTCCCCGTCACCCGATTGGCTATCTGCCATGGGCCCGATACATCCTGTCGACGAAGAAGTCGCAGTTGATAAGACTAGGACTGTACACCTCGGTCTACGTCTCTCTCTTCCAGTATCCCACGCTCCCCACCTGGTGGTTCAAGGCTTTCTTGGAGCAATGGAATATTCCCACCCACACTTTCCTTGCCATGGATCGGGAAGTGTCCATCTCTTTGGAGGAATTCGCGGAGGTATCCGGCCTACCGGTCATGGGGGAACACTATGAAGTGCTGCTCCCGACAGATGAGTACGTCTTCGGCGCTAAGCCGATGGTAAGGGGGATCACGCCGGAAAATGTTGTTCAACACCAATTCCCGAGCTTGATTAAGGTGTTGAACATCTATGAGTCTCTCTTTATCGAACGCGGGAGCCGCGGAGTTAATTTTGAGGATTTCATTGCTCAGTTCCTTCATCCAAACGTCCTATCGGCAGAAGCTGCCAAGTTTGCCACCCTTGAGGACCCTTTCGGTTTAGGTTTGGATAACCTGCCAGCGAGAGACATAGACCAAAAGGACTTTTTTCTTCCTAACTCCCCAACCATGTCTTTTGCAGAAATTGCGGCCCCCAGAATGGATGAGGAGGCCTTTTTCTTAGGATTTCTCGGACTGTGGCTGAGTTGGTTCGCGATCCCAATGCACTCTCATCGCATGCGGCCTTCTGTCTTTTACCCAGCCCACCGAATGGTCATCGGGGTAAAGGTGGCTGTGGGGATCGCTTGCTTGGCGCACCTATATCATGGCCTCAGCCGAGCAGCGGATGCCAATGAGCCCGGGGTACTGCACGTGGTATTCCCGATGCACTACTTTGCATCGTGGCTCGAGCTACACACGGCGGGTGTCTTCGGCATGCATAAAAGGCCTTCATTCTTTGACAAGTGCGGTTTTCCTCGCATTATACAGTTGATTGGCTCATCAATCGTGACCCCTTCACCACGGAACGCCAGGGGTTTACTGCTTCGCCCTCACACCGTTGGAGTCGGGATGTCCTTCATTGACAAGGTATTAACCATTGGAAAAGCGTCCACCACTGCGGTGCGACCATTACAGGACTCCTTTAAGGATGGAGCTTCAGTGTTGACGGCCCGGGAGACCCTCCACTTGTATTCTATTAGACCGGGCTTCCTAGTCTTCAGGCAGGGCGGTGCGGCAATCTTCATGAGATATAACCCGTATCGTTTTGCCCAACAACTGGGTTACGATCAAGGGGTACCCTTGGAAGCTTTCTTACTGGAACCTGCTGCCAATGAAGAAGGGATGGAGAACGTGTTACATCACTTCATGCGCCTGAACACGGGTTCTCGTTTTTTTATCAGCACGCCGGCCTGCGCTCCACGACTCCTTAATGTATACAAAGAGTGGTACAATCATGCGACGGGGGCCATTATAAAGGAAGAGAGGCGAGTGTTGATCGATCGTAAAGAAGCACCTTCCGGCACCAACCGTAACGCTCCCTTAGTGCCAAGGACCCCGGTGGCTCCTCCTCTAAAAGATGCCGGGGGCAGACCATCGCGTGCGCAAAGTCCTCCACGTGAGTTGCCACTCCCTGATATCACAGATGCACCTCCTGCACCCTCTGCTCCAGTGGAGACAGTGGTTGTATCCTCTCCGGAGTCTGGCGTGGGTGCGGACATCAGGACCTGTCGTCCCAAAGTGGCTGCTAAACGGAAGTCGATCCCCCGTGAGCTTAGGGTCGGAGGGCAAAAGAAAAAGAAGTCGCTTTTCGCAGCAGAAGTCGTGTTCGGTCAGGAACCCCATGCTCCCTATGCCGAGGGCCTGATCGAATACGGGACTAACGAAGGATTAGTGATGCCGCCGCCAGACGATACAGACTTGGAGGCTGCTCTCAGAGCTTCAGCGTGGTTGGCGAGGCGTGACGCGTGGCTAGCTAAGCTTGCGCAATCAGGTAACTACTAGTCGCCTTTTCTGTATTGCAACATATCCTCTTCATTGCCTTTTGACTAACGCTTTTCTTTCCTTTCTTTCAACAGGCATCATTGATGAAGAAGCCATTGCCGCTTCTCTGAAGACTTTCCAGGAGGAGGAACGTCTTAGAGTATCCATGGGCCTTAGTAAGTTTTGATTCATCAAGCTTTCATTTCCCTTATGTTATGGTCGATCTAACCTCTCCTTTTAATCATAGGAACGTCAATGTCATTCCCTCCAAGTGACGCAGATGTTCTACCAGCTGCCGATGTTCCTGCTTCCTCTGGGCCACCGCAGGAGGTTCGTCTTGAAGAGCCGATGAAAGATGCCTTAAAGGCTCTGGAGGCATCCCTGAACGAGGATGACGACGCCTTGAAGGAGGCGTCACGAAGGTCCATCGCGACAGCCCGGGAGGAAAGGAAGCGGCTGAGGCGTGAGGCGAAGGCGCGCAGGGCTGCCTTGGCTATGGGAGCGGGTCCCAGCACCGCCCCTCGTGCTGATACTCCATTTGAAGAGGCCCCAGTCGCCCTATCCACTGCCCGCAGAGAGGTGGCACGCGCAGTTCGGAGCGCAAATGGTAAATCCGCTTCATGTAATATTTCTCTCAGAGTTTTTGTTATAAGGATTTTAATGTCATTGGTCCTTATATCTCTTATCTTGCAGGGCCAAGTCCGATCGAGGGGGAGGCGAAAACCGTTGATCCCAAAGAAACAGAGGAGGCGGTACCTGCCGAACTCGAGCCGATGGTGGGCAACGTCGTTGTGGCTTTGGAGCCTGAGGTGGAGGTCGAGGGGCCTGCTGCCGAGAAGGTCATTGATGCCGAACCTGAAGTGGTGGCAGATGATATGATCATTATAACTGAGCCCACGGTGGTGGCGGATGAGGCGCTCGAGGCCGGCGATCTCATGGTGATGGTGGACGATACAACCGCGACTACTGAAACTGAGAGAGTAGTGGGTGAGGTGGCCATGATTCCCGAGGACGAGCCAACCGCTCCTTCTCTGGAATCTGGCAATACTCCAGTCATAGCCCTCCCCGTCTATGGTCCTCCGCTGTCTCCAGGTTTCGCGAGCACCACAACGGTTCCCATTGAGTCGGGTGATGAGGCCACGGGCGGTGGTCTCATTTCAATAGAGGAGGGAATCACCTCCGTTTCAGCCGGCAGCTCATCAGGTAAATCCCAAGTTGCTATCTTTTTTATCTTACAATCCTTTCTGACAAATTCGCATTTGTTGTAATGCAGGTGCAGCCAGTGCCGATGCTCCACTGCTTGAGGGAGCGCCTTCAATAACTGCCTTGGCGGTGGTCACCTCTCAACCCTCTCTCATACCATCTAAGAAGTTGGAAGGTATGGGTTTGCAATTTATTAATCCTATACTTCAGACATATAATTTGTGTACTAAAGTCATATTGTTGTGTCTCTTCAGGAGTGCTCTTTGATCATGTATATCAGATGTTGCTCCTACACTTCTCTTTCCCAACCGAACTTGCTTTTTCCCCTGGTGGCGTCGGTGAGTATGATTTCCATTGACGTCTTTCTTTTTTCATTGATGGAGTTACCTCTAAACCCCCTCTTTTTTATCTCGACCGCGGTGCTGCAGATTGAAGGAGGGGATAAAAGATCAGCTGCGCCGCCGGCCCTTCCTACCTTGCCACCTGTCTTGACTGGTACAACGACTATCACGTTAATAACTTCCCTCTCTTTATTTTCTGTACTTTTATCTGATCGCATCCTGTTTCTTTTCGGTTGTCGTTCCGGCCTCGTCGCCCTTCGAGCCTCGTATTACAATGCCGGCGGGTCCTTATCTGAGGAGTCTGTCTTTAAAAGGCGCCGCGAATAGTCTGCGCATGTTGAGTGACTACGTCGAGGAACTCGACGTTGAAACTCCTACATCTGCCGCAGACTTCGCTATGGTGGTTAACCCGATGCTAGCAATACTCGTGAACTTTCATGATGAGGGCATCATTGCATCCTGGGTTAACCACTGTAGGGAGATCGAGGGTCGCTTATATCAGTTGGAGTCGCTGCGTCCCGCTCCCGAGACCTTGGTTGCCAGTAATCAAAGAACAGCGTGGATTGAGCAGAGCGCTCCTTACTTCCGCCATCTCGAACAAGAAGTCATTTCAAGGCGTAAGGAGCGTGGTGAGACTTCGAGCAAGTCTGCCCAACTGCATGCTCGGGTGGAGGCCAACGCCGCACGACTGAAGGTTGTCTTTGAGGGCCTTCTGCAATGTCTTCCCGAAGGGTTATCATTGAGGCAACAACTTGACGTTGTCGAGCGAGATACACCCAGCCAGGAAGCAGCCCAGAAGGCGGCGGAGGAGCAACTTTCATCCTTCTTGCAGCAGCGGGCCCAGGTGGAGGCGGAGGTGGCTGCGGCTGTCACTCAGGAGGAGGCGCTGAAGGAAGTGCGAGAGCAACTTGTGGATTTACTAAAGACACTTCCTCCTCAGTAGCTATCCATCTTTGTATCGTTTGTATTCGTAGATAAAAGAAAATGTGTATATATATTTTTTTTATTCTTTAACTTAATGTATCCTGTACCCAATCAAGTTTATGAATAAAAGATACACACATTTTTTTTCTTGTGTCATTTTCTCCGTCTTTTCTTTCTTTTATTATCAGCATACCACCTTTAGTAAACATGGTTGACGGATGATTAGAGCGAGTATCTTGACTATCTCAAGAAATAGCGATGGCTTAGGCCGCGGGTTCAGATCTGCTACCTAAGACTTTTCAAGTCTATGAGCCGCGAGGGTCTCATGGAGACTTTTCTCCCTATGGATTGAGAGGATCTCGTAGGGGGGTTTTCTCCTTAGGAATCGTGAGGATTCTTAAGTGTGGTTTTCTCTTATAAGTCGTAAGGATCCTATAAGAGAATTTTTCCCTCTTACGAGTCGAGAGGACCCACAAGCGGTTGTTTCCCTCTTCGTCGAAGTTCGACTTTGGAGAGTGAGACCCGTGAATAGTATGCAAGAGACCATTTTGGATTGACTTGCAGGGTCCCATAGTTCAGGAAGAAAGTTTTTTAGTCCCTGCTGCCTGAGGCTTCATTTGCATGTTGAGACGAATCGGGAATTTCTCGCGGAGACACTAGTTTCTCTGCGAGCCGACGCGAATCAGGAGGCTCTCGTCAAGGAGTGTTTGTATCCGTGAGTCGAGGAGTTTGCTAGGGATTATTTGTTTCCCAAGTGCCAAGGATTATTTGTTTCCTTCGGGTTTGAAACGAGTCGAGAATTTCCCACGGAGGCACTGGTGGCTCTGCGAGTCGACGCGGATCAGGAGGCTCTCATCAAGGAGTGTTTGTATCCGTGAGTCGAGGAGTTTGCTAGGGATTATTTGTTTCCCAAGCGCCAAGGATTATTTATTTCCTTGGGGTTTGAAACGAGTCGAGAATTTCCCACGGAGGCACTGGTGGCTCTGCGAGTCGACGCGGATCAGGAGGCTCTCGTCAAGGAGTGTTTGTATCCGTGAGTCGAGGATTTTGCTAGGGATTATTTGTTTCCCAAGCGCCAAGGATTATTTGTTTCCTTGAGGTTTGAAACGAGTTGAGGATTTCCCACGGAGGCACTGATGGCTCTGCGAGTCGACGCGGATCAGGAGGCTCTCGTCAAGGAGTGTTTGTATCCGTGAGTCGAGGATTTTGCTAGGGATTATTTGTTTCCCAAGCGCCAACGATTATTTGTTTCCTTGGGGTTTGAAACGAGTCGAGGATTTCCCACGGAGGCACTGGTGGCTCTGCGAGTCGACGCGGATCAGGAGGCTCTCATCAAGGAGTGTTTGTATCCGTGAGTCGAGGAGTTTGCTAGGGATTATTTGTTTTCCAAGCGCCAAGGATTATTTGTTTCCTTGGGGTTTGAAACGAGTCGAGGATTTCCCACGGAGGCACTAGTGGCTCTGCGAGTCGACGCGGATCAGGAGGCTCTCGTCAAGGAGTGTTTGTATCCGTGAGTCGAGGATTTTGCTAGGGATTATTTGTTTCCCAAGCGCCAAGGATTATTTGTTTTCTTGGGGTTTGAAACAAGTCAAGGATTTCCCACGGAGACACTGGTGGCTCTGCGAGTCGACACGGATCAGGAGGCTCTCATCAAGGAGTGTTTGTATCCGTGAGTCGAGGAATTTGATGAAGACACTGGTTTCTTCGGAGTTGGACTGAACCGTCGAGATTTAGTTTCGTCTTCTGGCGGAGCCTGTTGGGAAAGTATGGTTCCCTCTTTGTTTACGCCCTTGGATTGTATACAGGGATCGATGTGATCTTAACTGTAGGGCCAAAGTTTTATCATTTCTTCTTTTTATTTTATTTTATTTCCGCGATGCTCTATCATTTCAGCTTTTATATCGCGAAGGTCGCGATTGCCCAATCATTTCGGCTATTTTTTCGCGGTGCCCAATCATTTCGGCTATTTATTTTGTTTTTACTTGCTGCTTTTTATTGCGAGTTGCCCCATCATTTCGGCTATTTCATATGTATGAGCGGCCTACTGGCTTTTCGCCGTAAACCTGAAATTAAACACCGATTTCGGCATCAGCAACGCTACAACTGGGATATTTCCAGGAGCGAATCATCATCTGCCTCTGTCGATGTTGAACAAGGGTGGCTTAGCGTGCAGGGTTAAGGTCCTGTCAACTAAGACTTTTGACTTCATGAGCCGTAAGGGTCCCACAAAGGTATTTCTCCCTACAAGTCGTGAGGATCTTGTAAGTGTGTTTTCTTCTTAGGAATCGTGAGGATTCCTAAGTGCTTGTTTCCTCTGTAAGTCGTAAGGATCCCACAGGAAGGTTTTCTCCTCATAAATCGAGAGGATTTACAAGGGTTGTTCACCATGCGAACATATCCCCAGTCACGGATGAGAATGTTTATTCGCGCCCGTGGATTGTATACAAGGGTCAGTATTGAGCCACTTGTAGGGCAATATCGAAAATTATGGGGATTGCTTAAGCACAGGTTGAGGTCTCTGTAACTTAAGACTTTCAAATCCTATGAGCCGTGAGGGTCCCATAAGAGAGCTCTCCTTACGAGTCGTGAGGATCCCGCAAGTGTATTTTCTCCTTAGGAATCGTGAGGATCCCTAAGTGTGTTGCTCCTTTGTGAGTCGTAAGGATCTCACGCGGGTGGTTTCTCCTTACAAGGTCGAGAGGACCCTGTAAGTGTCCTTTAACGAGGTTGCGCCCTTTCAGGTTTTCACAAACACTCGCCGGTAGTCCTGCTGTTTTTACTCACGGAGCCCTTTCAGGTTTTCATCCGTGTCCATTTTGCTTATGGACATACCGTTTTTTTTATTCTTTTTATTTTCTTTTTCTCTTTTTTAACGAGGTCACCCCCTTTCGGGTTTTCACGAACACTCGCCGGTAGCCCTGCTGTTTTTACTCACGGAGCCCTTTCGGGTTTTCATCCGTGCCCTTTTTGCTTATGGACATACCGTTTTTATTTATTATATTTTTTCTTTATTTATTTTTTTTATTCATCTCGTCAGCCTAAGGATGCTGCGGTATTAGTTTAAGGACGTTTCGGTCCACTATTAGTTTAAGGACATTTCGGTCCACTATTAGTTTAAGGACATTTCGGTCCGGCGTTAAGAGGCTGGCTACTGCTTATAAATCTTGAGCTTAGGAAGATAGCGAGCGGACGTAGTCGTCGTCATCTATCATTGACCTAGGCTGTGGCTCATTAAGCGTAGTATTTCTTTAGGAAGCGACCGTTTATCGGCCTGAAAGGCCTTTCACCGCGCATATCCATGAGTAGATAGGCCCCGCCCTGGTAGACCTTATCTATGATGTACGGGCCTTCATAGTTTGGCTCGAATTTTCCCCGCTTGGCGCGATTGGGGATCATAGGCCTTTTGACCACTAACACAAGTTTGCCTTGGCGGAATGTCCTTGGCCGGATCAATCTTTCATATGAGTGCGTCATCTTTGCTTTATAAGCTTCCAGATTTTGCTGTGCTATGAGCCGGGTTTCATCAAGGGCGTCAAGCTCCTCAAGCCGAAGGTGAGCATTTTCTTCGTCCGTTAGCTCGTAGTGGACTGCCACTCGTAGAGAGGGTAACTCTATCTCGAGGGGGAGTACTGCTTCTGTACCGAACACCAACGCGTACGGCGTTGTGTTCGTGGCCGTCTTGAACGTAGTTCGATATGCCCAAAGAGCTTCTTGCAGTCTTTCGTGCCAGTCCTTCTTATTTCGGGACACCGTTTTCTTTATGATCTTTGTCAAAGTCTTGTTGAAGGCCTCGGCTAGACCATTAGCTCGCGGATTATAAACTGAGGAATATCTCCAGTCTATATTGTACTGTTGCGCGAAGCGACTGATTTTGTGGCTTCTGTAGGCTGGCCCGTTATCGGAGATGATTCATCTTGGCGTTCCAAACCGATATATGACATGCGTCTTGAAGAAATGGAGGATATTCTCCGTCTTTACTTCCTTCAGCGGTACTGCTTCCGCCCACTTAGAGAAGTAGTCAGTCGTCGCTAGGATGAAACGATGTCCTCTAGACGATGCTGGTTCGATGGGGCCGACTATATCAGTCCCCCACATTTCGAATGGCCAACTAGCCACCGTTGGATGTAGTGGATTTGGATGCTGATGGATGAAGTCCCCATGAATTTGGCATGAGTGGCATTGCTTCGCATATTCGAGGCAGTCCTGGATCATCGTGGGCCAATAGTAGCCCATGCGTTTGATCTTCAACTTCATCTTTGGGCCTGCCCGGTGAGAACTGCAGAGTCCGTCATGAACTTCTTGGACGACCCTTCTCGCTTCGTCAGGTCCTAAGCATCTCAGCCACAGAGAATCAAATGACCTCTTGTACAGAGTATCATTGACGAAGGCGAAAGACAGCTCGTTTCATGAGCTGATGTCTTGTGGACGCTTCTTCGGGCAATCGGTGGGACTTAAAGTAGTCTATGAAGACTTCCCTCCAATCCTCGGCCTTTTCCGGGTCTTTTATTTGCAGAGCCATTCGCTCAGTCGTTTCCTTTTCTTCGGATGATTCCGGAGATATTTCTGCTGGGGCAAGAACTCGACGGCTCTGTACCACGATTCTAACGTCGTCGAGGTTCTCGTCAGCCAGTTCTTTAGCAAGTTTGGCCAACGTGTCTGCTTTGCTATTTTCCGCACGCGGTATGTTCTCCAAAGTATAAGAGGGAATTTGGGTCAACAGTTGTTGCACCTTTTCACCGTATTTCACCAATTCTGGCTTGCACGTTTGGTAGTCGCCGTTTACTTGACTGACGACCAATTGGGAATCTCCATATATGAGGAGATTTTCAATTCCCATGTCGATGGCGATCTTGAGGCCTGCTATCAGAGCTTCGTATTCGGCTTCATTGTTTGTCCTCGGCTCTGTTAGGGAGAAAGCAAAGCGCATTATCCCTCCTTGTGGAGTTACAAAGATGAGCCCTAGCCCGATTTGATTATAGGGGTACTTTGTTTGCGCTTCTTCATGGAAGATGCGCCATCGAAATAAAGCTCCCATCGAGTATCATCACCGTCGATCGCATCAAACGCATGTTCTTCTGGAAGATCGCAGTTTAAAGGGGAGTCGTCCGGTATCGGATGCTCAGCGAAGAAGTCGGCGATGGCCTGGCTTTTCACTGCCTTGAGAGGTTGATACATTATCGAGAATTCCATCAAGAGCAGGGCCCATTTAGTGAGTCGTCCCATCAATATGGCCTTTGACATCAAGTATTTAAGGGGGTCCACCTTTGAAATGAGACGGACTTCATGCGCCAACGCATAGTGCCTGAGCTTTGTTATCGCAAAGATCAACGCCAGGCAGTGTTTTTCGATGGGGGAGTAGTTGCTTTCTGCCCCCAGCAGAACTCGACTTAAGTAGTAGAGTGCTCTCTCGTTCCCTTGATCGTTCTCTTGTGCCCATAATGCGCCTAAAGAACCTTCGAGGGCGGTTGTATAAAGAATGAGAGGCTTTCCCTTAACCGGAGCAGCCAACACCGGCGGGTTCTGCAGGTATTGCTTGATCTCGTCTAGCGCGCTTTGGCATTTTTGATCCCAGACGAATGGGGTTCCCTTCTTCATCAGGTGACTGTAAAGACGGCACTTGCCAGAGAGGTTGGCTATAAATCGCCGTATGTATGTGAGCTTCCCTTGGAGAGACCGCAACTGTTTGAGAGTCCTCGGCGGAGGCATTTCCATGATCGCCTTGATCTTGGACGGATCTATTTCGATACCCCGGTGTCGGACGATGAATCCTAAAAATTTGCCCGAGGAAACTCCGAATGCACACTTAAGAGGGTTCATTTTCAAGTTGTATTGTCGAAGGCGTTGAAATACGGTCTTCAGATGTTCGAGATGTTCCTCATATGATTTGCTTTTAACCACGAGATCGTCGATATAGCATTTGACGATTTCGTGTATAATGTCATCGAAGATCTTCGTCATGGCCCTCTGATAAGTAGCACCGGCGTTCTTTAAACCGAAGGGCATCACTTTATAACAGAATATACCTAAAGGGGTCCTTAAGGCTGTGTGCTTCTGGTCTTCGGGATGCATCTTTATCTGGTTATACCCCGATGAGCCGTCCATGAAGGAGAAAACCTCATGAGTGGATGTATTGTCTATCATCAGTTCGGTGACTGGCACTGGGAAATCATCCTTCGGGCAAGCTTTATTAAGATCCCGGAAGTCTACGCATATGCGCACTGTCCCATTTTTCTTCATCACCGGGACGATGTTAGTGATCCATTCGGGATATTGAACTTCCTGGATGAAGCCAGAGTCGATCAGCTTCTTGACTTCGGCATTGATACTCATCTCAAGCTCGAGCCGCATTCTTCTCGGCGCCTGTTTGACTGGCTTGACGTCCGGGGATATTGCCAATTTGTGCACAGCAATTTCTGTATCTAGTCCCGGCATTTCGGGATAGTTCCACGCGAAGCAATCTCTATGCTGCAGAAGCACATCCTTTAACGCAGCTACCCTGTCTTCAAATAGTAACTCGCTGATGAATGTTGGTCGTGGATCGTTTGCCGTCCCCAACTCAATCTTTTTGAGGTTATCTGCAGTGGTATGGATTCTATCTTCCAGCTCTTTTGGCGCTGGTGGGAATTATGAGATTATCTCGTCGCTGCTATTTTCGAAGCACCAAGGGAACTCATCTATGTCCTCGGGCTTTTCTTTTAATATTGTAATCACGTGACAGGTACGAATTCGCTTCCAATCCCGTTGTGGAACCGGTTCTTCTTTCGTGGCCTTGGGCTCGTATTTCTGTGGCGACGTTACCTTCCAGTTGTCAGACAGAGCGAACTTGCCGAGCTGGTACTGATCTTCGACCCAATTCTTAAAGGTGAAGCAGTCTTCGAGCGGGTGCCCTATTACTCGATGGTAAGAGCAATAGTTTGGGCCAGAGACTTCGCTTGCTTGTTCGGGGTGTTTGGACTCCGGCAATGTAAGCATTTGATGTTTTAGAGCAAGGTCAAGTATCTTCTTCGTGTTGTCCCGAGGAAACGAGTACGCTCGACCCATTTTCTTCATAAGGGATAGATCGGTAACGCTCGACTCCCATTTGCGTGGCTTCTTAGTCCTGCTTTGTTGTTGTTGAGCGCCTTTTTGCCCTTTCGACTTATTTCTGCTTTTGCGTCGAGCCTTCTTTATAACGGGTTGACATGAAGCGGCCTTTTCATTTTTCACGGCCTGTTGGAGAAAGCGTTGCGTCTTTGCTTTCTCATAGATGACCATTTCGCGGTTATGATCGTCTCGGACTTTTTGACCCGCTTCCCTTATAAGCTTGTCCATTTGTTCTTCGAACGACGGACTGGGCACTTTTGCATCCGGAACTTTCATTGTTTCAGGATTAGTGTCCTCCCATTGAGCATCCGCTTCTTCATCGAAGTCATACATGACATAGCAGCTGTTTAGTAGCTCTCGTTTCTTTGACCGGATGTATCCAAGTCCTTTTGTCTCCATTCTCCCATTAGGTAGTTTGCGTTGAGTCCCGGGAACGTTCCATATTTTGTCATAGAACCTGGCTTTTCGAACGGTCTGTTTGAAGGATATCCCCTGGCATTTCAGCAGCTTTTTCAAACCCTCTGTATAATATCTGGGAAGACGGATAGGCTGAAGCCTGTCGAGCGTAGGATCCGCGCCATGCCAGATTTCTTTCTCCACCTTGGTTTCTTCAGAGCGGTAAAACAGAATTGCTTTCTCGCTCTCTCACCTGGGAAGGATATAGAATGTCCGCAATTCTTCTACACTGTAGATATTAAGTGCATCCAGTTCTTTATGGTGTTTAAGCGGCACTATGGCGACTTGTAGACTTTGCTCTTCGTCAGCGGACGTTCGTATGGAAGGTCGAGCAGAGAATACAACACGGATCTCATCTTCCGAGTCGCTACCAAAGATCAATGTAGGAGTGGACGGTCCTGGCTTGCTGTGTTGGGGCGGACCCGAATACACTATCTCCTCTTCCTCCTCGGTATCACTGCCGAAGACAGGGATGGTGGCATTAGCTTTATTCTCCGGCTTGTGACACTTCTCCGTGTCTTCGAAATCCGGCAAGAAGTATTTGGCATCTTCGTATTTGCGGACCTCGTTCACAGAGAACGGGTTCAGTTCTCCCGTCACGGTATACTCGAAACCATCCTTAAAATACTTCATACACTGATGTTGTGTAGAAGGGATGATGTTGTACTCGTGTAACCATGGTCGGCCGAGCAAAGCGTTGTAGCATGTCTTGGCATCTATGACGTGGAACTTAATGTCCGTGACGAGTAGTCCGAAGCGTAGTGTCAGTATCACAGATCCAAGAGTCTTTGACGATTGGGAGTCGAACCCGGAGATGGTGATCTTGTCACGAGCAAGGTGCTGGACGCTCATGCAGATTTCTTTTAACACCCGCACGTTGAGGAGAATAACGGAGGATCCATTGTCGATCAGGATTTTGCCTATCTTAATATCGTGGCAGTATCCTGAGACATAAAGGGGGCGGTTGTGTTCGCATGTCCCAAGGAGAAGGTCCTCATCGCCAAAAGTAACATCGGCCGTATGCACTTCCTCCAATTCATCCTTCATCTTTTCCTCGGCCAGGCAAGCTTGGAATTGTTCCGGCTCTTGGAGTGCCTTAATTAACGAATCTCTCGCCTCTTTTGATAGCAAAAGAGCGTCAAGAATGCTGAGCTGTGAGGGTAGTTTCCTCAGATGCGCTAAGACGTTATAATCCACCTTATTCTTCTTTGGCGGGTCCTTGGCGGCTAGCTCTTCCACCACTTGGTCATCTAAGACGATATCTTCAGAGACCTTTTCTTTCCCTTTATCTTTTCTGTTTAAGGGTCCGAGGTTCTTTTCAGGCAGCGTCCGATTCCGCAGCCGGATATTTTCGCAGACCTTCGGCTCTTCTTCTTTTCCCGAAGTGGATTCTTTAAAGAGAGGGGCAAGTTCTAACTCCTCATCAGAATCGCTTCCGAATGTATGCACTGGAAACCCGCCAGTGTTAATCATGCGACAATCGCCGGTAGTTCTTTCAAGCTCTTCGGTCGTATTCCTTTGTTCCCGACGAGTTTTACGCTTTTCCCGCTTAATGCGTTGTCGATGAGCAACATATCCTTGCCACCATCTATCGAAAGCTTTGCACTCTTCAGTGGGGTGCGAAATCTTCCGATGATATAAGCAATAAGAGGGGTGCATTTCCACTTCACCGGCGATGTTTCCTTCAGAGGATGGTAGCTTCATGCCCATTGATATGGCCTTAGCAAACTTTTTCCTCATCTTGAATTGGTTTTTGTCGGTAGCGGAGGTGTTTTTCTCCAGCGGGATCGTCTCAGCTCTTCCATCAAGTCGCTGGCGCTTGGCCCTTTCAAATATAGCCGTCCCGCGTTCTCGATCAGCTTTACTTTTCAATCGAGCTTCGTTAAGGAACGCGTCAATCATTTCAACTGATAGCTCCGGAATTTTTGATTCGGTATCTGCCCCCAGCGTTTTAGTGCCAGGAGTCTCCTCATTGTTCGCGATTGAATGGGAAATCATATGACAGCTCGCCACATATTCCTCGGATTCATCCGATGAACTTTCTCCCTCATCTTCTTCTTGAAAGACGTAATTGAGGAACTCTTGGAGCGTAATGGGAGTCCGTGCCTTTTGGTTGTATTCATCCAGCGCGTCAATTTGCTTTTCCAAGTCCGTGCGCTTGTCACCAGGCTTCACGGGCTTCTTAGATTTCTTCTTCTTCTTTTTCGAAGATTTTGACGGCTGGCTGCAAGTGCTTGAACCACCATCATTGGTCTTTGGAGTTGGACGTGGCTCCAACATCCCCTCAATGACCTGCGGTTCCAACGGGTTTTTCCACTTGATCGCTGGACATGTCTGAAGATCGTTTAGCATCCTCTTTGTCTTGGTTGATAATACAACCTCCCAAGGAGCTTCTTCAATGACGGAGCATGTTGCCCCCGGCGTATTCATCCCCTTAGAGGTGTGGGGCTCGGGGGATTCACCTTCCATTTGTCAGATAACGCGAACTTGCCCTGTCGGTACTGGTTTTCAAGCCAATTCTTAAAAACGTAGCAATCTTCGATCGGATGGCCTAGTACTCGATGATAAGGACAGTAGTTGGGCTCGTTGACGTCACTTGGTTGCAACGGACGTTTTGGATCCGGCAGATGTATGAGTCTGTTGCGCAACGCCAGCTCGAATAACCTCCTCGTTTTATCGCGGGGAAAGGAATAAGGACGTCCCATCCTATCCTCAAGGGGTACGTACGGGCGCATATTATTTTGACGAGCAACCGGCTTTGAGTCGCTCGGTCGTTGTTGAGCATTAACGACGACGATCGCTTTTCCCTTCCCTTTGTCATTTCGGGAGTCCGGCCTTGGAAGAGGAGGTTTATGGCCCATCTGATCCATCTGTGCTAGTTTGTCGATCAAGGCTTGGAAGGTAGTCGGCTTGAAAAACATCATAAGCTGCGAGATGGTTGCTTGTGGATCGAGGGTTCCTACAAACATACCCACTGCGGGAGCTTCTTCAATGCGCTGCTCACACTTTGACCATAAGTTCCGCCATCGTATAGCGTACTGAACCCACGTCTCGCCGGGCTTTACCCTAGTGTTAATCAGTGCCGTCATCGGGGTACGTTCACTGGCGCTTGCAAAACGCTGAGTAAACAGCAGCTCCATCTCCGCGAAGGTTTTGATAGAGTCGTTCGGGGGTTCAGAGTACCACTCAAACGCCGTATCCGATAAACTTCCAACAAACTGGCGAAGTAAAAGCTTGTCATCACCACCGGTATTACCACAGAGTGCCCTGAACTGGGCAACATGCTGGTGTGGATTGCCCGTCCCCTTGTAGACATGGAACTGGGGAATCGTATAACCGGGTGGGTACTTGATTTGATCGTACCAACTTGGATATGGCCGCCCCGTTTTTACGACCTGACCGGCTGCTTCGGTCGCATGATGAACCCGTATTTGCTGGGCGATGTATTCATCCAAATTAGCTTTTGAGATTGTATCCTCTTTAGCTGTGGATAGAGCTGGTGGAGGATTCGACGTCTCTCCCCTATCGTCTTCAAGAATGATTGGGGGATCTTCAGCAGGTGGATCTTGTTGAATCATCATACCCACCATATCCTGGAACAAGAGGGCCATTTTCTTTATGTTGGCTGCCTGCTCCGCAGCTTCTTTATCTTTCTTCTCTAGTACGCGACGAAGGAATTCAGCGTCCGTTTCTTGTTCTTGACGCTCGTCTGAGGATGTTTCAGGGGTTTCTTTTGGCCCTGTAAGTGCGGCCATAGCGTTCATCATTTCTTGGAGCTTCTGCTGCTGCTCCTGAGCCTTGGTCACTGACCTCGTGTGTGGTCTATGACCTGTTGATATGCGGCTATCTTCTTTTCCCGATGCCATGTAAACCGTTTGAACTGTTATGCCCCCTGACTTGGGGTGTTTAGGTTCATCACCTCTGATGTTTGTCGCCGGTGCGGGGGTTTTCTCCGGCCTTCTTCTTTTGTGGGCCGTTGAAGTGGAAGGGGCCATTGCAGTGGGCACCCTAGCGATCATTGTCCTCTGCTGTTTAATTGGACGGTCTTTTTCTTTTTGCACCTTCATCTTCTTTCGTTGACGGGAGTGATCCGTGTCAATCACGGAGTCTTGAACCCTCCTCCAAACTTTATAAATTCTTGAGGACAGCCGTTGAGGGGGCTATTCTTGCTTTGTTTCTGGGACTCTCTCCGCAGGCGGAGGAGATTTTTTCAGTGTAGCGGTTGGAGAATTTTTCCGTACCCTCCTCAGCGGTTCAAAGCTGTTCCCGGTTGGAACAGCAGCGTTGACTTCCGCCACTGGAGCCGGTGGAGTTAGCCCTGAGGGGGAGTTGCCCCCTGCCTTCCTCACTCGTTGCCAATGGCGACGTCGAGCATGACGAGCCGTTGGGACTGGTTCGGAGATTGAGACATCTTCTTTTTTCCCCCTGTCTGAATGAGACGTCGCCGGTGTTAACCTCTTAAATACTGAGGTTGTCTTCTGAGGTGTGATATCCAACCTATCGAAGACAGATCCTCGAGCAGGGACAAGAGCAGGAATCGTCAGCCTTGAAAAGACTGACTCTTTGACAGGGGAAGCCGCCTTGACGACTTCTGAAGCAGCAGTCATTGCCTTCCTTGGGACAGCCAGTTTAGAGTTCTGATCTAGTCTGGTGAAAACAGAGGCTGTTGGTTTAGCATTGTGCGACCCGGTGACAGGGGCCGTCGTAGCAGTGAGCCGGTCGAAGACCGACTTTTTATTCACTTCCGGTGCAGGTATTGGCGCAGAGAAGCCCGTAGGTGGGATCATGGTCCCGAAGAACAGGCCAGTGGTGGCTTGGGTCACCTGGTCTACCGGCAGAGCGAGGAAGGAAGCCGCTTGGGGCCCATATGCTACACCTCCCGGTGAGGTGGAGCGTCCGTTGCAGTGGCATTTCGAGCAGTAGGTGCAGTTAAAGGCCATTGAATCTTGAGTTCTGCGCCGGGCAAAAGACCAAATCTTAGTAACTTGAAATCCGAAGGCAACCATTAACAAACCGCGATTGGTTCGCGAAGACGACACACGAAGTGTGGAGTGGAAAGAGGAAAATGTCCCACCGGGCGTGCCAGAATCTGTTCCCCTCCGAAAGACAGCGCACAGGACCGCGATGTCCTGACGCTGAGATTCAGGGCAGATGCTATTTGGTTTTATCCGTCCACCTCTCCGAAGATGCCAAGTTGATTTATGGTACTGTGTATCGGAGGTTTGGACGGATGCGGCCGATGTAGCAGACTTCGTCAGATTCCCCCTCGCTTGAGAGGTTTTTTTGATTGTGGGGACGCTCTTCCCTGCAGGCGCAAGCCCCTGCAGTTAATTACGCTACCGTATCGCGGTAACAACTTTCTCCTTCTCCAGAATTTCACTTCGTGTCGTGTGTGTCTATTTTGTTTGTGGTTGCCCGTGGATTGTATACGGAGACTGAGTAATGCCGTCGCCCGTAGGACGTGGATTAGTCCAAATCCGTATTTACTTAGATTTGGGTTTGGTGTTTTTAGTTTAAGGATGCATTAGTCGCGTTGCGGCTAAGATCAACTTAAACGTTCGTTAAGGATACGTTAGTCCTGTTTTAGACTAAGATCAACTTAACGTGATAATCCATTTAATATCTGGCCATCGGGACTCGTCACCTCTCTAACGTCGTTGAAGGATTACAACGGCAGATGTCAGAGGAGTTCAGAGATGTACCCTTGAACCAAGGTTGATTTGGAGTTTTATAACCCATTTGAATGTTTAAGGATACGTTAGCCGTGTTTTGGGTCTAAGATCGACTTAAACGGGATCGTTTAGATCCGATAAAAGAGCATTTGGAGGCTCTATTGTTTCATTTTAGGGACGCGGTGGTCCATACTCCAGTTTAGGGACGTGGTGGTCCACTTTCCATTTTAGGGACATGGTGGTCCATCGCCAGTTTAGGGACGTGGTGGTCCATATTCCAGTTTAGGGACGTGGGGGTCCATCGCCAGTTTAGGGACGTGGTGGTCCATATTCCAGTTTAGGGACGTGGTGGTCCATCGCCAGTTTAGGGACGTGGTGGTCCATATTCCAGTTTAGGGACGTGGTTGTCCATCGCCAGTTTAGGGACGTGGTGGTCCATATTCCAGTTTAGGGATGTGGTGGTCCATCGCCAGTTTAAGGACGTGGTGGTCCATATTCCAGTTTAGGGACGTGGGGGTCCATCGCCAGTTTAGGGACGTGGTGGTCCATATTCCAGTTTAGGGACGTGGGGGTCCATGATTAGTTTAAGGACGTTTCGGTCTAATATTAGTTTAAGGACGTTTCAGTCCACGAGTTTAAGGACCCCGAAGTCCAATATTGAAGGGTGTAGTCGTCGGGACCCGTCACCTCTCTGACTACGTTGAATGATTACAATGACGTGTGTCAGAGGAGTTCGGAGATGTACCCTCGAACCGGATATAAATTGATTTAAGAGAGAGTTATGCTCAGTCAATTTAATTTGAGGACTTACGGCCAAAATTGGGCTAAGTCCAATTGAAAATGTTCAACACTTTTATTAAATAATGCATTGCATTGCTTCCATTTTTTTTTTGTTTAGGCTCTGCCCATAAAGATGCAGAGCATCAATTTATTCTGGGCTCTGCTCGTTTATGAATGATGCAAGGCATCTATTTTGTTTGGGCTCTGCCCCTTTTAAATTGCGTAGCATTTTTATTATTTCGTTTGGGCTCTGCCCATTTATAAATGATGCAGAGCATCAATTTAATTAGGCCTGCTTGGCCTTTTAATTGGGCCTGGCCCTTCAGGAAAAGAAATGCATTGCATTTGTCAGGCGCTTTGCACCAATTACTGAGCGCAAGCGCTTGTGGTGAGGACACGTGTCATGCTCTGGTGATCGCAAGCGCAACAGCGCAGAGCGCTGCGCTAGTGCGCTGCGCTGTTGCGCTGCTGACACGTGGCACGCTCTGGTGAGTTGCGCCAATTCCAGAGAGCAAAGCTCTATTTCAAGAGCGCGTAGCGCAAGTTGTTCTGTAGCTGACACGTGGCGCTCTCTTAAGAGCGCAACAGCGCAGTTTGGAAGTGCAGAGCACTAAGAATCGTTTAGATTCAAGAACAGAAGTGCAAAGCACTATTTGATTTCTTGATCTAATTTAGATCAAAGAAAAATAAGTTTTTTTCTTTTTGTTTCAAAAACCATAGGTTCATAAAAGTGCAAAGCACTATTTTTATTTTGTTGTTTTCTTGTTTTTTAAAGAACCAGTGGTTCATGAGAAGTGCAAAGCACTGTTTATTATGTGAAGAACATTGATCTGGTTTTCAGAACAATGATTTATTAAAAGAGATTTCTTTTCTCTCGTGAAAGTCTTTACCTTTTTCTTTGAAATTTTCTCAGAATTCTCTCTCTGTTTGAAGCTCTTGACTTTTTTCAAGAAAATGTTCCTTCTTTGAATTAAGGCCTAGGGTCCTTTTTATAGTGCCCATAAATTAGTTAAATTTGTTAAAGAGATCTTTCTCTGAGTGATTTGGGGAATTTTCCCCACCGTTAGATCTTTGATCCAAGGGCTTCTGCTTTGCAGAAGAAAATCTTCTTGTTTTAACAAGAACAGAAAAGATTTCTTAGAATTTTAATTCTGTTTGGCGCAGATGCCCCAGCGCGTGACACGTGTCGCGCAGCGCACAGCGCAGCGCCACTGCGCTAGCGCATCTGCGCTGACACGTGTCGCGCAGCGCACAGCGCAGCGCCATTGCGCTAGCGCAACTGCGCTGACACGTGTCGTGCAGCGCACAGCGCAGCGCAACTGCGCGAGCGCATCTGCGCTGACACGTGTCGCGCAGCGCAGTGCATGCGCAACTGAAGCGTTGCTTCCTTTAAATAGAGCTTTGCTCTGATTGGGCGCGCCTTCTTGGGCGCTGCGCTGACGTATTAGCGCCTGACATGTGGCGCATTGCGCCCGAGATTTGAAGCGTTGCTTCAAAATTTTGAATTTTTAATTTCAACAGAGCTTTGCTCTGATTGGGCGAAACAGTGCTCCATCGAAATAAAGTTCCCACCGGGTATCACTTCCGTCGATCGTGTCAAATGCATGTTCGTCTGGCAATTCGCAGTTCAAGGGAGAATCGGTAGGTATCGGATACTCAGCGAGGAAGTCGGCGATGGCCTGTCCCTTCACTGCCTTAAGAGGCTGATACGTTATTGAGAATTCCATCAAGAGCAAGGCCTATTTAGCGAGCCGCTCCGTCAATATGGCCTTTGACATCAAATGTTTGAGAGGATCCACCTTCGATATGAGACGGAGTCATGCGCCAATGCATAGTGCCTGAGCTTCGTTATCGCGAAGATTAATGCCAGGCAGTGTTTTTCGATGGGAGAATAATTGCTTTCTGCTCCCAGCAGAACTCGACTCAAATAGTAGAGCGCACTCTCCTTCCCTTGGTCGTTCTCCTGTGCCCATAATGCGCCTAAGGAACCTTCAAGGGCGGTTGTATACAGAATGAGAGGCTTTCCCTTGACCGAAGCGGTCAGTACTGGCGGATTCTGTTGGTACTGCTTGATTTCGTACAGCGCGCTTTGGCATTTGTCATCCCAGACGAAAGGGGTTCCTTTCTTCATCAGGTGGCTGTAAGGACGGCATTTACCCGAAAGATTGGCTATAAATCGCCGGATGTACGCGAGCTTTCCTTGGAGAGACCGCAATTGCTTGAGAGTCTGTGGCGAAGGCATTTCCATGATCGCCTTGATCTTCGACGAGTCTATCTCGATGCCTTGGTGTCTGATGACGAAACCAGGAATTTTCCCGAGGAAACTCTGAACGCGCATTTGAGAGGGTCCATCTTCAAGTTGTATTGCCGGAGGCGCTGAAATACGATCCTCAGGTGTTCTAGATGTTCCTCGTATGATTTTCTTTTCACCACGAGGTCATCGATATAGCATTCGACGATTTCATGTATGAGGTCATCGAAGATCTTCGTCATAGCCCTTTGGTAGGTGGCGCCAACGTTCTTTAGACCGAAGGGCATCACCTTGTAGCAGAATATACCTAAAGGGGTCCGGAAAGCGGTGTGCTTCTGGTCCTCGGGATGCATCTTTATCTGATTGTATCCTGACGAGCCATCCATGAAGGAGACGACTTCGTGAGTGGATGTATTATCTATCATCATCTCGGTGACCGGTACTGGGAAGTCATCTTTCGGGCAGGCTTTATTGAGATCCCGAAAGTCCATGCATATGCGTACTGTCCCATTTTTCTTCATCACCGGGACGATGTTGGCGATCCAATCAGGATACTGAACTTCTTGGATGAAGCCAGAGTCGATCAGCTTCTTGACCTCGGCGTTGATGCTCATCTCAAGCTTGAGCCGCATTCTTCTCGGTGCTTGCTTGATTAGCTTGACGTCCGGGGATATGGCCAGTTTGTGGACAGCAATCTCTGGATCTAGTCCTGGCATCTCGGAATAATTCCATGCGAAGCAATCTTTATGCTGCATGAGCACATCCTTTAGTGTAGCCACCCTTTCTTCAGACAGCAATTCACTGACGAATGTCGGCCGCGGGTCATTTGCCGTCCCCAAATCAATTTTCTTGAGCTCATCTGCAGTGGTATGTATTCCATCTTCCAGCTCTTTCGGCGCCGGTGGAAACTCTGAGATCACCTCGTCATCATTGTTTTCGAAGCACCAGGGGAGATTATCCATACCGTCGGGGTCTTCTTCTGATAACGTTATCACGTGACAGGTACGAGCTCGCTTCCAAGACCGACGTTGATCTGGTTCTACCCTCATGGATTTGGGTTCATGCCTTTGCGGCGGGGTTACCTTCCAGCTGCTGGATAGAGCAAACCTGCCCTGTCGATATTGATCTTCGACCCAGTTCTTGAAGGTGAAGCAGTCTTCAATAGGATGTCCTATTGCCCTATGATAGGAGCAATAGTCCGGATGAGAGACTTTGCCTGCTTGCTCGGGGTGCTTGGACTCCGAGAGTGTAATCAGTTGATGTCTTATGGCGAGATCGAGTATCTTCCGTGTTTTATTCTGAGGAAAAGAGTATGCTCGATTCATCTTCTTTATAAGAGACGAATCTGGATTACTCGATTCCTGATCGCGTGGCTTCTTGGTCCCACTTTGTCGCTCTCGAACACTTTTCCCGCTCTTTGATTTATTTTTGCTTCTGCGCCGGGCCTTTTGTATGACGGGTTGACAGGGAGGAGCATTTTCATCTTTCACAGCCTGTTGAAGAAAGCGTTGCATCCTGGCTTTCTCGTAGATGGTCATTTCGCGATTGTGGTCGTCTCGAACCTTTTAACTCGCTTCCCTTATAAGCTTGTCCATCTATTCTTCAAACGACGGACTGGGCATTTTTATGTCGGGAGCTCTTTCTGGTTCAGGGTTAGAATCTTCCCACTGAGCGTCCCCTTCTTTATCAAAGTCATGTACGACATAGCAGTCGCGGAGTAGCTCCCGTTTCTTGGATTGAACATACCCAAGTCCGGTCGTTTCCATTCTCCAGTTGGGCAGTTTCCGCTGAGTTCCAGAAACGTTCCAGATCCTGTTATAAAACCGTGCTTGTCGAGCAGTTTGCTTGAAGGGTACGCCTTGGCGCTTCAAGAGTCTCCTTAGTCCGTCTGTGTAATAACTGGGCAAATGGATGGGCTGGAGCCTGTCGAGTGTGGAATCCGCGCCGTGCCAGATTTCCTTCTCCACTTTAGTTTCCCCGGATCGGTAAAATAGGATCGCCTTTTCACCTTCTCGCCTGGGAGGGACATAGAACGTCTGCAGCTCTTCCACACTGTAGGTATCAAGCGCGTCTAGTTCTTTATGATGTTTGGGCGGAACCATGGCAAATTGCAAACTTCGCTCTTCATCAGCGAATGTTTGAATTGAAGACCGAGCAGAGAATATGGCGTTGACCTCATCTTTTGAGTCGCTGCCGAAGATAAGCATAGGAGCGGACGGTACCGGCTTGTTGTACTGGGGTGGCCCTGAATAAACTATCTCTTCCTCTTCCTCGGTATCACTCCCGAAGACCGGAATGGTGGTGATAGCTTTGTTCTCCGGTTTGTGACATCTCTCTGTGTCTTCAAAGTCTGGCAAGAAGTATTTTGCAACTTCGTACTTGCGGACTTCGTTCACGGAGAATGGGTTTAACTCTCCTGTCACAGTATACTCGAGACCATCCTTGAAGTATTTCATACACTGATGTTGTGTAGAAGGGATGATGTTGTACTCGTGTAACCAGGGCCGGCCGAGCAAAGCGTTATAGCAAGTCTTGGCATCGATGACATGAAATTTAATATCTGTGACAAGTAACCCGAAGCGCAGTGTCAGTATCACAGACCCGAGAGTTCGTGATGACTGAGAGTCGAACCCAGAGATGGTGATTTTATCACGAGCGAGGTGCTGAACGCTCATGCAGATTTCCTTCAACACTCACACGTTGAGAAGATTGACGGAAGTCCCATTGTCGACCAGGATTTTGCCTATCTTGATATCGTGACAATATCCGGAGACATATAGGGGACGTTTGTGCTCGCACGTCCCAAGGAGGAGATCTTCATCGCCGAAGGTAATATCGGCTGTGTATACTTCTTCCAACTCGTCCTTTATCTTTTCTTCGGCGAGGAAAGCTTGGAATTGCTCTGGCTATTGTAGCGTCTTGATCAATGAATCTCTTGCTTCTTTTGATAGTAAAAGGGCGTCGAGAATGCTGAGCTGTGAAAGTAACTTCCTTAGGTGCGCCAGGACGTTGTAGTCCACCTTACTTTTCTTTGGCGGGTCCTTGGCGGTCAGCTCTCTCATGGCTTGGTTGTCTAGGGCGATATCTTCAGAGACCTTTTCTTTTCCCTTATCTTTTCTATTTATGGGTCCGAGGTTCTTTTCTGGAAGTGTACGATTGCGGAGCTGGATATTTTCGCAAGCCTTCGGTTCTTCCTCTTTTCCCAAAGTGGACCCTTTAAAGAGAGGGCCAAGAGCCATTTCTTCGTCAGAGTCTCTCCCGAATGTGAGAACTTGTGATCCCCCAGTGTTGACCACGCGACAGTTGCTGGTAGTTTCTTTATGCTCTTCGGCCGTATTTCTTTGCTCCCGGCGAGTTTTGCGTTTCATCCGCTTGACATGCTGCCGGTGAGCAACATATCCCTGCCACCATCTTGTAAAAGCGTTGCACTCTTCGGTGGGGTGCGAAATCTTTCGATGATATAGACAGTAGCTAGGATGTGTTTCTCCTTCACCAAGAGCGTTCGCTTCGGAGGATGGCAGCTTCATCCCCATTGATATGGCTTTAGCAAACCTTTTCTTCGTCTTGGACTTGTTTTTGTTCATGACGGATGTACTTTGATCTGGAGGGAGTGTTTCAACTCTTTTGTCCTGCCGCCGGCGTTTAGCTTTCTCAAATATGGCCATCTCACGCTCTTGATCAGCTTTGCTTTTCGAAAGAGCTTCGTTTAGGAATGCATCGATCATTTCATCTGATGGCCCTGGAAGCTCCGGTTCGGGATTTGCCCCCAGTTTCTCTATGTAAGGTGCTTCTTCATCGTCTGTAGACGAGTGAGAGATCATATGGCAACTTGCTATGTAATCCTCAGATTCATCTGATGACTCTTCTCCATCATTTCCGTCTTCAAGGACGTGGCCGAGAAATTCCTGGAGCGTGATTGGAGTTCGCGCCTTCTGGTTATACTCTTCCAGCGCGTCGATCTGTTTCTGCAGGTTTGTGCGCTTGTCACCAGGCTTCACGGCCTTTTTGGATTTCTTCTTCTTTTTCGAAGATTTCGACGGCTGGATATGAACACCTTAGTTATCACCACCAACCTTTAGAGTTGGGTGCGGCTTCAGCATTCCTTCGATGATTTCAGGTTCTAACGGACTCTTTCACCTGATCGCCGGGCATGTCTGGAGATCATTCAGCATCCTTTTGGTTTTGGCTGAAAGAACAACCTCCCATGGAGCTTCTTCAACAAAAGAGCACGTTGCCCCCGGTGTGTCCATCTTCTTAGGAGTATGCGGTTGTGGTGGGCTCACTTTCCACTTCTCAGACAGCGCAAACTTGCCTTGTAGGTACTGATCCTCGATCCATCCCTTAAAGACGAAGCAATCTTCGATTAGATGGCTTACCGTTTGGTGGTAAGGGCAATAATTGGGATTATTCACTTCGCCGGGTTGCGATGGTCACCATGGATTCGGCAAATTGATAAGCATGTTGCGCATCGCCAGCTCGAATAGTCTCTTCGTTTTATCCCATGGGAACGAGTAAGGACGCTTCATCTTCTCATTATAATAGCGTCGTCTCTCTTCCAGTTGATCCGCTAGCTTTGGGGCACTGGGCTGCTGTTGGGTGTTCGCAATGAAGATCGCCTTCCCTTTACCCTTTTCGTTCCGCGGTTCTGGCTTCGGGGGAGATGGTCTATGACCCATCTGGTCCATCTGGGCCAGCTTGTCGATTAGAGCCTGAAATGTGGTCTGTTTGAAGAACATCATGAACTGTGAAATAGTTGCATGAGGGTCTAGAGTACCCACGAACATGCCCACCGCTGGTGCTTCTTCGATGCGCTGTTCGCACTTCGACTACAGATTCCGCCATCGGATTGCGTACTGAACCTACGTCTCGCCTGGCTTCAACCTGGCATTGATCAATGCCGTTATCGGGGTGCATTCACTAGCACTTGCGAATCGCTGGGTGAACAACAACTCCATTTCTACGAAAGTTTTGACGGAGTTGTTTGGAAGTTCGGTGTACCACTCAAACGTCGTCTCCGACAAACTGCCGAAGAATTGGCGGAGCAAAAGCTTATCATCGCCACCAATATTGCCACAGAGAGCCCTGAACTGAGCGACATGTTGATGGGGATTGCATGTCCCCTTATACACATGGAATTTCGGGATCGTGTAGCCTGACGGGTACTTTATTTGATCATACCAGCCTGGATACGGTCGCCCAGTTCTAAGAATTTTCCTAGCCACTTCATTCGCCTGGTGAACTCGTATCTGCTGAGCGATGTAATCATCCAGGGTGGACTTGGAAATAGTTTCCTCCGTGGCTGCTGAAAGAGCTAGAGGTGGATTTGATGTTTCTCCTCTATCATCTTCGATTATTACTGGAGGATCTTTGGTTGGGGGATCCGGCTGGATCATCATGCCCACCATATCTTAGAATAGAAGGACCATTTGCTTTATATTGGCCGCTTGTTCCGCAGCCTCTTTGTCCTTCTTCTCAAGCATTCTCCGAAGGAACTCGGCATCAGTTTCCTGCTCATGGCGTTGTTCCGAGGATGCCTCTGGGCTTGCTTTCGGTCCTGTAAGCGTGGCCATAGCAGTCATCATCTCCTGAAGCTTCTGCTGCTGCTCTTGGGATTTTGTCACGGATCGCGTAAGCGGTTGATGACCCTTGGAGATACGGCTATCCTCTTTTCCGGATGCCATATAGACGGTATGCACCACCATGCCCCCAGACTTAGGGCGTTTGGGCTCAATGCCTTTGATATTTGTCGCAGGCATGGGGATTTTCTCCGGCCTTCCCCTCTTATGAGCGGTCGAAGTTGAGGGGGCCGTTGCAGTGGGCACCCAAGTAGCTGTCGTCTTTTGTGGCTTAACAAGATGGTTTTCTTCCTATCGGACCTTCAACTTCTTCTGCCGGCGGGGATAGTCTTGATCAACCACTGACTCTCGGACTTGTCGCCAGATTTTGTAAACTTTAGAAGACAGTCGTTGAGGGGACTGTTCCGGCTTCATTTCTGTGACAGTCTCCACTGGCGGCGGAGATCTTTTTAGTACGGCGGTAGGCGAATTCCTGCGCACCTTGTTCAGCAGCTCAAAGCTGTTCCCGGTTGGAACAGCAGCATTAACTTCCACCGTTGGAGCTGGTGGAGTTAGCCCAGAGGTGGAGTTACCCCCGGCCTTCCTTACTCGGTGCCAGTGGCGACGTCGAGCGTGTCGAACCGTTGGTGTTGTTTCAGCGATGGGAATGGCTTTGTCTTGCCCCCTACCCAGGTGGGGGGTTGTTGCTGGCGTCAGCCTCTTGAAGACTGATGTCCGTTGAGAAGCGGTATCCAGCCGGTCAAAAACAGACTTCTAAGCAGGGACAGGAACCGTAGTGGGAATCAGAACAGTCAGTCTTGTCAAAACCGACCCTTTGGTAGGAGAAGCCGCCTTGACGACTTCAGGAGCAGGGATGGCTATCCTCTTCGGAACAACCTTTTCTGAGATTGCAAGCTTCATCATGAGCTCACAGGAATTTTAGCCCAGTCTGGCGAAGACCGAGGAGATGGAGCTGTACGACCCGTTGAGAGGGGCCGCAGTAGTAGCAAGCCGATCAAAGACCGACTTCTTGGGAGCTTCTGGTGTTGTTACAGGAGCAGTGAAGCTCGTTGGCGGGATCATGGTCCCGAAAAACAATCCAATAGTAGCATGGGTGACTTGTTCCACCGGCATCGTGAACAGGGACGCCGTTGGAGGCCCGTAAGCTATGCCTCTAGATGAGGCAGAGCGCGAGTTGCAGCCGCAGTTAGAACATTTTGTACAAGTGGACGCCATTGATCCTTCGCTTTCTGCACCATGCAAAACGCCAAATCTTAGCACCTCGAAACCCAAGGGCAACCATCAGCAAACCGCGATTGGTTTGCGAACACGACATACGAAGTGTGGAGTGGAAATAGGAAAAGGTCCCACCAGGCGTGCCGAAATTTGTTCCCCTCCGAACACAGAGACGCGGCCACGCAAGTCCGTCTTGCCTGAAATTCGGAGCAGATGCTAATTGGTGCTATCCATCCACCTCTCCGAAGATGCCAAGTTGATTTATGACACCATTTATCGAAGGTTTAAACGGATGCGGCCGATGTGGCAGACTTCGTCAGATTCCCCCTCGTTTGAGGGGTTTTTGATTGTGGGGACGCTCTTCCCTGTAGGCGCAAGCCCCTGCAATTAATTACGCTACCGCATCGCGGTAACAACTTTCTCCTTCTCCAGATGGTCACTTCGTGTCGTGAGTGTTTGTTTTGTTTGTGGTTGCCCGTGGATTGTATACGGAGACTAATTTATGTTGTCGCCCATAGGGTGTGGACTAGTCCAAATCCGTATCTTTCTTAGATTTGGGTTTGGGGGTTGGGTTTAAGGATATGTTAGCCTCATTTGAGACTAAGATCAACTTAAACGTTTGTTAAGGATACGTTAGTCTAATTTTAGACTAAGATCAACTTAACGGGACCATTTAGATCCGACAAGAAAATAATTGGGCTCTATTGTTTAGTTTAGTGACATTGCGGTCGATTGCCAGTTTAAGGACATGGGGGTCCATTGTTAGTTTAAAGACATCGAGATCGAGGTTAAGGACATCATAGTATGTGGATTTAAGGACCCCACAGTCCAATGTTAGTTTAAAGACATCACGGTCGAGGTTAAGAACACCATAGTCCATGGATTTAAGGATTCCACAGTCCGATGTTAGTTTTAAGACGTCACGGTCGAGGTTAAGGACATCATAGTCCGTGGATTTAAGGACTCCACAGTCTGATGTTAGTTTAAAGACATCCCGGTCGAGATTAAGGACATCATAGTCCGTGGATTTAAGGACCTCACAGTCCGATGTTAGTTTTAAGACGTCACGGTCGAGGTTAAGGACATCATAGTCCGTGGATTTAAGGACTCCACAGTCCGATGTTAGTTTTAATACGTCATGGTCGAGGTTAAGGACATCATAGTCCATGAGTTTAAGGACCCCACAGTCCGTGAAATGTGTGGTTGTCGGGACCCGTCACCTCTTTGAAGACGTTGAGGAATTACAACGACAAATATCAAAGGAATGGAGGGATGTACCCTTGAACCAAGGTGAGTTTTTTGAAAGAGCAGATGTGCTCGGTTCAAGATAAGTTGAGGTCTTATGGCCAGAATTGGGCTAAGTCCAATTAAAATGTTTTAACATTTTATTTTTGTTCTGGCTATTAAGCCTTCATTTGGGCTCAGCCCTTTTAATAATGCTAAGCATTGGGCTCTGACATATTTTGTCTTGATCAGAACAAATTGTGTTCTGATAGTGCGCCACGTGGCGCGTCAGGCGCTTTGCGCCAATTAAAGAGCGCATTGCGCTTCTGTCAGGTAGCGTGCACGAAGAGGACACGTGTCGCGCTTAGCGCTAAGCGCTAGTTTGTTAGCGCATTGCGCTTTTAATTCATGAGCGCGTTGCGCTAGTTTGTTGGCGCTCCAGTGAGCGACACGTGGCGCGCTTGGCGCTTAGCGCCAGCCCATGAGCGCAGTGCTCTGTTCTAAAAGCGCAAAGCGCAGATTGTGTCTATGGTTGACACGCGGCATGTTTTGGCGCTGAGCGCCGGTCCAAGAAGCGCAAAAGTGCAATTCATGAGTGCAAGGCACATTTCAATAGCGCAAGGCGCATCTGATCAATTTTAAGATCAAAGAACAAATTTATGTTCTTCAAAGGAGGCTTTTTCCTCAAGATCCAAGAACAAAAGTTCTTGTTTTTATAAAAGGGTCTGCCTTTATAGATCAAAAGATCTGTGAATGAAGTAAAATACTTCTTTTAGTCTTTTTATGATTAGATCTTTTTGATCTTTTCTTTCTTAAAGACCTTGGTCTTTTTTTTTTAGATCTCTGATCTTTTTAGAAGATGGTTCTTCTTTTTACAAGATGGTTTTATCTCTATTATTCAAGAACATAGTTCTTTTTACCTTGAAGATGAAGAAAAAAATCTTCTTTTTTCTAAGAGCTTGCCCTTTTTTGCAGAGGGTTTCTCTCTCTCTTTTCTTCTTTGTATTCTCTCTTCTGTCTCTTTTTAGACTTGAAGTCTAGGGTCCTTTATATAGGGCCAAATGATTTGTTAAATCAGTTTTAAGAGATCTTTCTCTGATTGATTTGGGAATATTTTCCACCGTTGGATCTTTGATCCTAAGGCTTCTGTTTTACAGAAGATAATCTTCTTGTTTTAATAAGATTGAAAAATCTTTCCATAACAGAATTTTAGTTCTGATTAATTAATAATTTATTATTAGTAGATCTTTTGATCTGACGGTGGGGGAATTTTTGATTCCAGCGCTGGCGCACCTTGCGCTAGCGCACCTACGTTCGACACGTGGCGCGCAGCACAGAGCGCAGCGCAACTGCGCTAGCGCACCCGTGTTTGACACGTGGCACGCAGCGCAGCGCAACTGCGCTAGCGCACCCGTGTTTGACACGTGGCGCACAGCACAGAGCGCTGGATCTGAAGCGTTGCTTCAACTTTTAAATTTTGAATTTTGAAACAGAGCTTTGCTCTGATTGGGGGTGCGCTGCCTAGGGCGCAGCGCTCCTAATGCTAGCGTGTCTGCTTTTAACACGTGGCGCGCGCAGCGCGCAGAATCTGAAGCGTTGCTTCAATTTTTGAATTTTGAAATCTTAGAATTTGAACAGTGCTTTGCTCTGATTGGAGAAAGCAGAAGTGTCGCTTCATTTCAAATCTTGGAATTTGAACAGAGCTTCACTCTGATTGGGGAAACAGTGCACTAAAAGATTTGGGAATTTGGTGGAGTTTTGATAATGAATTTCTGGTGAGGATGGGTGAAATGAGGTGTGGTATTTATAGGAAAAATTAGGGTTTACGGGATGAAAGAAATGCATTAAAATTTGCATTAAAATTGGATTAAATGGGTGATTCAATATTCTCTGTATGAATGCAGAGAAAACAAGCAGTGTAAGAGAAGTGGAGTAGCTGAAAGGTTGCAGGGATGAAGAGATGGGGGCTTTACCTACAGGCAAGCCCGGTGGTACCGGCCAAATGAGGCTTTTCGTCGGCCTATTCCCGACGGATGGGATTAGTCTTGGTGTCATGTGTCGGGGTCGTTTGGTATTCTTCAGTGCACCTGTTTAAATAATTTGTAACTCGTCAGTTTACATGTTGTGCACGTGTAGACCCTTAGGCTTCTAAAAAGATTAAAAAAAATTAAAATAAAAAAATAATGTGGCCGATTGGATTTGAACTCGGGTGCTATGTCTCAGCAGTGCAAGTCCTTACCAATGAGTTACAAGCTCCTTCTTGCTGTTCAAAATTAAAACAAATACTTATAGTATTCACAGGATTTGAAAATACCCCAATTGTACATTAACTTTTGAACAATTTTATGTACATTGAAATTGGAGTTGTTACATTCTACCCTCCTTACAAAAATTTCGTTCTCGAAATTTACAATTTATTTTAAGGACTAGTTTACAAATAAATGAGGATATCTTGCACGCATCTCATCTTCCCTTTCCCATGTTGATTCTCCTGGTGTGTCTTTTCTCCACATCACTCGGACCAAGTTGACTTCCTTGTTCCGTAGTGACTTTACTTTTCTATCCAGGATCTCAACAGGTTGTTGCTCACAAGATAAATCTGGCTGTACAGTGAACTCGGAATGATCAAGAATATGGCTGGGGTCTCTCACATACCTTCTGAGTTGTCGATTAGTCGGGGTTATACATCTCTGTGATCTGTGAATGATATTGGTATGTGTATATGAATGGGTTGGATTGTCGCGGGTGAATAGCCGGGGTGGATGTGAGATGAGTGTTGTTTATCTTTCATTCATTTGTAACATGTAAATTGATGTAATATTATTATTTGTATGGTCGCACAACCGGGTCGAGGTTGTAGCCGTCATTGTATAATTCTTTTTACTGTTTTTGCTCCTAGGATAGACCCATGGAGGGGGTGCACAAACTACCGGGTATCTCGAAGTGCCGAGTGGCCTACTCACGGTGGTAAGGGAGGTTGCTTCGCTTCGGGTACTTGGCGGGTAGTTTGCCGCACCCGTAGGGGTCTTGGATGGGGTATTGGCTATTCACCGCGACCGTGTAATCCGCTTTTCGTTGCAGGCTCGAACGGATTGCGGATTCCTAGTATATCCAATGTATTCATCTGTGATCTGTAATGTCTATCATTGCTATATATTTATATATGATAACTATTTAGGCGTTGCTTATGTTTTACAGCCGCGCTAGCCCAGCCCCCGCTCTGTCGTTAGTTAAGTAACCTAACGGGTGATGACGGGGCCCCGTGGCGAATGCGAATGGCATAAGAGTACGTCATATTTTGGTTGTTTTCTGCAATGGTAGGATTTAATGATGGGACGCATTAAAAGAACTAATGCAAGAAAATAAACCATGTAAAAGTCGATTGGAACACTTTGAAAACCACTCGGTTCTTTTCAAAACTAAACTTTTAAACGCGGAGCTTGAACCACTCCTTTTAAAAGCTATCTCGTTCCATCGATTATATCAAGTTCACTACGTTCACGGTTTCGCCAAAACCATCCGTAGCCCTCCGTCGTTTCATATGAATGTTCAACAGTATTCAAGCTGTGTTTGTTGGCCTTAGTCAAGGCACAGTGTTTGGTAGCTGGTGGGTATTCATATGTTGCAAAGATAGAATGCGTTGGTTTGGGACAGTCGTATTGCTTTGTTGGCCATAGTCAAGGGTATATACATGTGGGTTCAAATTAACCTGGATAACGACGGGTAGAACTTGACATGTGACTTATGATTTGTTGGCCTTAGTCAAGGTCATAAGAGCATGGGGCAAAAATCCACATCGGGAGTTTCAAAAGTACTGAAACTTGCTAGCGCTGCATACCATTTGGAGTGTGATGATTCTGGTAGGATTCCTTCGGTTTTATCACGCGATGATATTTGGATCCCGATCCTACTGTGAGTATATGCTACTCCTCGGGGACTTTCTCACTTAACGATCAATGCTATAAACCAAGTAGGTGTCTAGAAAGGTGTTAGCGGGGCTATGCCCACAGGGAAAAGAGGTTACTTAATTAAGGACTTCGCGAAAGCGTTGGAAAACCTCCCTCGAAGTACCGACACTGGCCTGGCTGAACGGTTAAGCAAGTATTGTACGGTGAGAAAGATCCTGACTAATTCTTCCTTTATGGTTTGAGGAGGGATTCGAGAGACAGTGGGAGCCATCCTGTTTAGATAAATTAAAAACCAATCTGAACTTGCAAGAGCATCATGCTAAGTGTTTTCTTCTCTCTCTCTCTCTTAATTGCAGCGACCAAATGACCGAACCTAGGTTACATCTAGATAATAAAATGACTGAATCTGACTGTTATGACTGGCAAAGGTCTGTCCAGATGTCCATTGCCCAGGACAAGCTGGGACACCTCTTGACTGATCCAACCCCTGCCGTCTCAGGTCCAGTTTCCCCTGTCACGGATATTGATATCCGTAGGACATCGGAAGAAGACTGTGCGAAAGCCAAGTGCCTCGTGTTGGCCTCAGTTGATGGTTTAAACCAGAGGCAGCACGAGAAGATGGACTCAGCTTCTATCTTCCTCCATAACAAAGTTTTATATGGAGAGCAATCTCGTATCGCAAGATATGAGACCTCGAACGAATTGCTTCCAGCGAGGTTGGCTATCGGGTCATCTGTAGGGGGCAACGTCCTTACAGAGACCAGCTCTTTTGAGCTCTCGGACCTGGAGACCACGTTGAAGAACGAGTCAGATGCTGACTCAGTTCAACAGTCTCTACCTACTACCGTAAAGGAAACTAGGGAAGTAGAAAGAAAGAGAAGGGCAGAAGTTTCAGGAACAGATGTAGTAAAAGAAGGATGTTCCTATTGTTACAGGAATGAACATGGACAGAAGGATTGCAGGGCTTGTAAAGCCAGTAGCCAGAATTCGAGGCATGTTGTGGCTTCAGCTTCGGGTGTGTTTGTGATAGAGAATTGTATGTCAGTTAACCCTACTTCCTGGGTATTGGATACCGGATCAGGATCTCATATCTGTAATTCGTTACAGGCTTTGAGAAACCGTAGGGTTATCAGGAAAGGTGATATGACTCTCAGGGTTGCTAACGGAATGAGCATGTATGCAGTATCAGTAGGGGAATATCATCTAGGACTGACAACTGGGCAGATATTGATTCTGCGTGACTGTTTTTATGTACCAGGTGCGACTTGTAATATCATATCTGTATCCTTACTTTCTAAGGAAGGATATGATTTTGCTTTTGTAAGCGATGTAGTGAACATCCACCTAAATCAAGTCCTGATTGGGTCAGGTACATTAAAATACGGTATATACGTTTTGAATCAAGCTCAGGTCTTCAGTATCCAGAACACACTTAAAAGAAAGTCTCCGGAATTAAATCAGGCTTTCTTATGGCATTGTAGACTGGGTCACATTAATGAGACACGGTTGACTAAGTTGCATAAAGAAGGATACTTGGATCCGTTCGAGTACCAGTCTTATGCCACTTGTGAATCATGTCTCATGGGAAAGATGACAAAGACTCCGTTCACTGGACACGGAGAAAGAGCAATCGAGCTCTTGGGACTCATACACAGTGATGTGTGTGGTCCAATATCTACACATGCGCGAAGTGGTTATTCATACTTCATTACTTTCACAGATGATTTCTCTAGGTTTGGGCATGTCTTCTTGATGAAGCACAAATCAGAAGCCTTTGAGAAATTTCAGGAATACAAGAATGAAGTTGAAAAACAAACAGGCAAAAGTATCAAGACACTAAGATCTGATCGAGGTGGCGAATACTTAAGTGCCGAGTTTCTGGGCTTCTTAAAAGAGAATGGAATTCTCTCTCAGCTTACTCCTCCATACACACCACAACACAACGGTGTATCGGAAAGGCAGAATCGAACCCTATTGGATATGGTTCGGTCCATGATGAGTAAGGCTGAGTTGCCGCGATCCTTCTGGAGTTATGCACTAGAAACAGCCGCATATCTTTTGAACCAAGTTCCTACCAAGTCAGTGCCTACCACACCATATCAGATGTGGAGTGGGAAGAAACCCAGTCTTAAACACTTTAAGACATGGGGGTGTCCAGCTTTTGTAAAAAAGCAGCATGCGGACAAGCTCGAGGCACGTTCGGTACAGTGTAAGTTTGTGGGATACCCAAAGAACTCCAAGGGGTATCTTTTCTATTACGCAGAGGAACAAAAGGTTTTTGTTTCTCGCCATGCCCGCTTCTTGGAAACTGAATTTTTAGAAAATCAGATAAGTGGGAGCGCAATAGAACTGGAAGAAATTCCAGAACCACAAGCTATTACTGAAAGCTTGGTAGAACCAGAGGGTTCGAAAGAACAGGACATCCCAGCGCCACTCCGCAGAAGTAGTAGGCAGTCTCATCCGCCCGAGAGATACTACGGTTTTCTCATTGACGGGGATAGAGAGGACTGCACCATGGATTATGGTGAGCCTACTAGCTTCCAGCAAGCCATTCAGAGCGGTGACTCGGTAAAATGGCTGGATGCAATGCGGACCGAGATGGAGTCCATGTACACCAACAAAGTTTGGACTTTGGACTTTGCTCCAGAAGGGGTAAAACCCGTAGGCTGCAAATGGATCTTCAGAAAGAAGATTGGTGTAGATGGGCAGGTTGAGACCTATAAAGCTAGACTTGTAGCAAAGGGTTTTCGTCAAAGACCTGGTGTGGACTATGACGAGACCTTTTCTCCAGTGGCTATGCTGAAATCCATTCGGATCCTTCTTGCCATTGCTGCCTTCCACGATTATGAAATCTGGCAGATGGACGTAAAGAAGGCTTTCCTAAATGGTCATTTGGAAGAGTGCGTCTATATGGATCAGCCGGAGGGTTTCATTCAGAGTGGGAGCAGCGGTAGAGTGTGCAAGTTGCTAAAGTCCATCTATGGACTTAAGCAGGCATCGCGGAGTTGGAACATCTGCTTTGATGATACTGTCAAAGAATTCGACTTTATCAAAAACACAGATGAACCATGCATTTACAGTAAGATTGTAGGGAGAACTGTAGTATTCCTCGTCTTGTACGTAGATGACATTCTCCTAATAGGAAATGATATTCCTATGCTACAGTCAGTCAAAGGATTCTTGTCGCAGAGGTTCTCCATGAAGGACCAGGACGATGCCAACTACATTCTGGGGATCCAGATCTATCGTGATAGATCTAAGAGGATGTTGGTACTTTCACAGTCAAGGTACATCGACACCATACTGAAAAGGTTTAGTATGGAAGATTCCAAGCGCGGTAATCTACCGGCTTGTCACGGGATCACCCTCTCCAAAGAGATGTCTCCCAAGACTGATTTGGAGAGGGATCGCATGTCTATTATACCCTACGCTTCTGCGGTAGGCTCTATAATGTATGCGATGTTGTGTACCAGACCAGATGTAGCATACGCATTGAGCGTTGTAAGCCGGTATCAGTCGAACCCAGGGGAGAAACACTGGATAGCGGTAAAGAACATTCTCAAGTACCTGAGAAGGACTAAGGAGATGTTCTTGGTGTATGGCGGAAAAGACCTCCAGCTTGAGGCCTTTGCTGACTCCAGCTTCCAGAGTGACAAGGATGACTCCAAGTCCATGTCGGGTTATGTCTTTACCCTCAATGGAGGGGCGGTTTGCTGGAAGAGTTCCAAGCAGGAGACCGTTGCTGACTCAACTATGGAAGCGGAGTACATAGCTGCTTGCGATGCCGCAAAGGAAGCTGTCTGGATGAAGAAGTTCCTCACGGAGCTTCAGGTGGTTCCTACCATTGTTGATCCAATACCGCTGTATTGCGACAACAACGGAGCTATAGCTTTAGCGAAGGAACCCAGGTCCCATCAGAAGTCCAGGCACATTTTGAGGCGGTATCACCTGATCAGGGAGATCATAGATCGCCAGGAGATCGAGGTAAAGAGAGTAAATACGGAGAACAACACTGCAGATCCACTCACGAAGGCCCTACCCCAGACTCAGTTCGAGCGGCTGATCGAGATGATAGGTCTTCGATACGCCAGTACATGGCCTTAGTGCAAGTGGGAGATTGTTAGTGTATATGCCCTAGAGGCCATTACTGTATCATACTAGTTTGTATATTACTTGATGGAAGCTTGGGATATTCACAGTTGTATATACAATCTTGCTCGAAATGGTAGTATGCTACTTGGTTTGTCTCTGCTTTAATATGTGCATGTGTTTCTTTTAGCATATTGCTGATATACATATTAGTATAGCCCTTAGGATCTTTGCTTGATTACCAGCGTTGTGATGGCGCTCGCACTCGTGGGAGCTGGGTGATCTATAAGCACATCCTTATACAGGTCCCTAGTCGTTGGACTATCGAGACAGGGCATCGATACTCCGGAGTAGACTAGCGTATGCGCTTCTCATCCCAGTGTGGGAGACGGTCTGTCCCACAGCCGTTAGTACATCGTACTTGAGATAGTATACGGGTGCTCGTTAGGTTACGAGTACACTGGACAGGACTCGTCGGGAACTGTTGGTTGGTATTATACCTATCGTCAGTTATCAGTTCCCAGGTGACATGAGTACAGCTTAGTCCGCTGACTTGACACTGTCACTTCGCCTCGAGTATGTTCCCACTGCACTTTGATTACTACCCTACCACGGCTCAAAGGAGTCGTGCAAACAGGTAGTTTTTGGGTGCAGTCCCGAAGCACTTGGAGGCAGTGACGGTTAGACAGGATTCGTCTCTCCCGGTATTGGGGGTTGACATCGCGCTGTGTCCAGGAGAGCCATTACACGAGTAGTCCCTGGCCAGGGCAAGCGAGATATACTGGTAGGTTTCCAGTGTTATCTCAGGGTGTTCTGGGCTACACTCCGACACGACTTGTACTGCTATTAGGGGACTGACGTTCACCGCCCCCCTAGGCCCGCCATGCGATGTATCAGACGAACAGACCGGACTGTACGGAGATTGTCACATACAGGCTCAGTAGGAGGTCAGATGGGGTTTTCCTCGTCAGTCTTCTTATCGACATCTACCTGGGGACCGTTACGTACAGCTAGTGCCGCTTGCGGTCTGTGGTTAAACCCACTGCCATCGTAGTGTCGAGTTTTTAGAGTCCCACACAGAGAGTTATTCCCCTTTAGGCAAAATGAGTAGAGGTCGCATGGTTTTGCGACAGGGTTCGTTCACATTCGCGCACTTGTGCACGTTTTCTGTCCGGACAGTTTATACTAGCGGTCTTTGGTTTGAGCCGGATCCTTGTATATGATTTGAGATTGGTTTTTCTCAGTGTATTCGTGTTCCTCGGATCACGAATGCGGGTGCGTATGCACAGTTGCTTGAGATTGAAGGAGAGGACCTTGATTAGGGTTAATGGCTATTGTCATTTTATTAACCCTAATGTTTATGTGTGTATTATTGTTAATTAATAATTAGTTTAATAATTGTCCATGGTTATGGTTGTTGACCATTTGACTTCTTTGACTTGTCGACCTAGGTTGACACTTTGACCATCATCATTTCTTTTGGAAGATGCTTTTTGATCTTTGCAAATTGAAATGATAATGGTCATGTCATGATTAACCATGACAATTATCTATCTAATTATTCAATTAAAATAATTCACACATATTAGTGAGAATGGTTCAATTATTTCTCATTCTATCATATCCTTTCTCTCTCAAGCTCTCTCCCTCTCCCTCAAGCTCTCTCCCTCTCATGTGTTGAGAAACACTTGAGCTTGAGAAAAACCCTCTCTTGATCTTCTCTACTATCATCTAGGGTTGAAGGACTAGCACTTCTTGAACCCTAGTTACTTCTAGCTTGGAGTTGAAGCCAAAGGTCGAGGCTTTCGGGTGGATCTTTCTTCGGCGTGAGAAGACGAGCAAGGTGACCTTCTTCCACTACTCCAAGGAGCAAGGAGAGAAGGACTAAGAGACCAAAGGTATAACCTTTCTACCACTTAGCTACTTTCAAGTTAGCTTTAGCAAGTTTTTGTTTAGTAAAGATCCTTAAAGCATAGTCCATGTTGCCTATAGTTGATAAAAATCCGATTTTTACTATGTTTTCCGCCTCCCCGTAAGCACCGGGGTGGGCAACATGGACTTACAGTGGTATCAGAGCCTAACTAAACATAAACTAGCTAGGTAGTGAAGTGTAACGAAGTTCGAAACCGAAAAATCCAAAAACCGAGTTTTCAAAAACCCTAGTTTCTGTTAAAAAAATTTCTGGTCAAAACAAATTTTGTCATACACCAAAAATCATCTCAGGGTTTTTTAAAGATAACCACCAAAAACGAGCCAGAGATCTGACCAAAGAACCGCGGTTCCGCGGCAATAGCAAGCTATTGCCGCGCAACCGCAGCCGTCTTGTCTCCTCTCTGCCTCGATTTTGGTGCATTGTATCTCTGGCTTGGTTTTAGGATTTTTAAGATATGTTATATGTGCCCAGATTTTCCAGAATAGAAATTTATTTTTGGGGGCCTATCAATCCATATTTTTTTTTCGAACTTCACTACACTTTGACTACAAAGGTTATATCTGTAATGTTTGCATGTATTGAACGTCGGCTAATCGCTATATGTCGATTAGTCGGGGTTATACATCTCTGTGATCTGTGAATGATATTGGTATGTGTATATGAATGGGTTGGATTGTCGCGGGTGAATAGCCGGGGTGGATGTGAGATGAGTGTTGTTTATCTTTCATTCATTTGTAACATGTAAATTGATGTAATATTATTATTTGTATGGTCGCACAACCGGGTCGGGGTTGTAGCCGTCATTGTATAATTCTTTTTACTGTTTTTGCTCCTAGGATAGACCCATGGAGGGGGTGCACAAACTACCGGGTATCTCGAAGTGCCGAATGGCCTACTCACGGTGGTGAGGGAGGTTGCTTCGCTTCGGGTACTTGGCGGGTAGTTTGCCGCACCCGTAAGGGTCTTGGGTGGGGTATTGGCTATTCACCGCGACCGTGTAATCCGCTTTTCGTTGCAGGCTCGAACGGATTGCGGATTCCTAGTATATCCAATGTATTCATCTGTGATCTGTTATGTCTATCATTGCTATATATTTATATATGATAACTATTTAGGTGTTGCTTATGTTTTACAGCCGCGCTATCCCAGCCCCCGCTCTGTCGTTAGTTAAGTAACCTAACGGGTGATGACGGGGCCCCGTGGCGAATGCGAATGGCATAAGCGTACGTCATATTTTGGTTGTTTTCTGCAATGGTAGGATTTAATGATGGGACGCATTAAAAGAACTAATGCAAGAAAATAAACCAAGTAAAAGTCGATTGGAACACTTAGAAAACCACTCGGTTCTTTTCAAAACTAAACTTTTAAACGCGGAGCTTGAACCACTCCTTTTAAAAGCTATCTCGTTCCATCGATTATATCAAGTTCACTACGTTCACGGTTTCGCCAAAACCATCCGTAGCCCTCCGTCGTTTCATATGAATGTTCAACAGTATTCAAGCTGTGTTTGTTGGCCTTAGTCAAGGCACAGTGTTTGGTAGCTGGTGGGTATTCATATGTTGCATAGATAGAATGCGTTGGTTTGGGACAGTCGTATTGCTTTGTTGGCCATAGTCAAGGGTATATACGGGTGGGTTCAAATTAATCTGGATAACGACGGGTAGAACTTGACATGTGACTTATGATTTGTTGGCCTTAGTCAAGGTCATAAGAGCATGGGGCAAAAATCCACATCGGGAGTTTCAAAAGTACTGAAACTTGCTAGCGCTGCATACCATTTGGAGTGTGATGATTCTGGTAGGATTCCTTCGGTTTTATCACGCGATGATATTTGGATCCCGATCCTACTGTGAGTATATGCTACTCCTTGGGGACTTTCTCACTTAACGATCAATGCTATAAACCAAGTAGGTGTCTAGAAAGGTGTTAGCGGGGCTACGCCCACAGGGAAAAGAGGTTACTTAATTAAGGAACTTCGCGAAAGCGTTGGAAAACCTCCCTCGAAGTACCGACACTGGCCTGGCTAAACGGTTAAGCAAGTATTGTACGGTGAGAAAGATCCCGACTAATTCTTCCTTTATGGCTTGAGGAGGGATTCGAGAGACAGTGGGAGCCATCCTGTTTAGATAAATTAAAAACCAATCTAAACTTGCAAGAGCATCATGCTAAGTGTTTTCTTCTCTCTCTTTCTTAATTGCAGCGACCAAATGACCGAACCTAGGTTACATCTAGATAATAAAATGACTGAATCTGACTGTTATGACTGGCAAAGGTCTGTCCAGATGTCCATTGCCCAGGACAAGCTGGGACACCTCTTGACTGATCCAACCCCTGCCGTCTCAGGTCCAGTTTCCCCTGTCACGGATATTGATATCCGTAGGACATCGGAAGAAGACTGTGCGAAAGCCAAGTGCCTCGTGTTGGCCTCAGTTGATGGTTTAAACCAGAGGCAGCACGAGAAGATGGACTCAGCATCTATCTTCCTCCATAACAAAGTTTTATATGGAGAGCAATCTCGTATCGCAAGATATGAGACCTCGAACGAATTGCTTCCAGCGAGGTTGGCTATCGGGTCATCTGTAGGGGGCAACGCCCTTATAGAGACCAGCTCTTTTGAGCTCTCAGACCTGGAGACCACGTTGAAGAACGAGTCAGATGCTGACTCAGTTCAACAGTCTCTACCTACTACCCTAAAGGAAACTATGGAAGTAGAAAGAAAGAGAAGGGCAGAAGTTTCAGGAACAGATGTAGTAAAAGAAGGATGTTCCTATTGTTACGGGAATGAACATGGACAGAAGGATTGCAGGGCTTGTAAAGCCAGTAGCCAGAATTCGAGGCATGTTGTGGCTTCGGCTTCGGGTGTGTTTGTGATAGAGAACTGTATGTCAGTTAACCCTACTTCCTGGGTATTGGATACCGGATCAGGATCTCATATCTGTAATTCGTTACAGGCTTTGAGAAACCGTAGGGTTATCAGGAAAGGTGATATGACTCTCAGGGTTGCTAACGGAATGAGCATGTATGCTGTATCCGTAGGGAAATATCATCTAGGACTGACAACTGGGCAGATATTGATTCTGCGTGACTGTTTTTATGTACCAGGTGCGACTTGTAATATCATATCTGTATCCTTACTTTCTAAGGAAGGATATGATTTTGCTTTTGTAAGCGATGTAGTGAACATCCACCTAAATAAAGTCCTGATTGGGTCAGGTACATTAAAATACGGTATATACGTTTTGAATCAAGCTCAGGTCTTCAGTGTCCAGAACACACTTAAAAGAAAGTCTCTGGAATTAAATCAGGCTTTCTTATGGCATTGTAGACTGGGTCACATTAATGAGACACGGTTGACTAAGTTGCATAAAGGAGGATACTTGGATCCGTTCGAGTACCAGTCTTATACCACTTGTGAATCATGTCTCATGGGAAAGATGACAAAGACTCCGTTCACTGGACACGGAGAAAGAGCAAGCGAGCTCTTGGGACTCATACACAGTGATGTGTGTGGTCCAATGTCTACACATGCGCGAAGTGGTTATTCATACTTCATTACTTTCACAGATGATTTCTCTAGGTTTGGGCATGTCTTCTTGATGAAGCACAAATCAGAAGCCTTTGAGAAATTTCAGGAATACAAGAATGAAGTTGAAAAACAAACAGGCAAAAGTATCAAGACACTAAGATCTGATCGAGGTGGCGAATACTTAAGTGCCGAGTTTCTGGGCTTCTTAAAAGAGAATGGAATTCTCTCTCAGCTTACTCCTCCATACACACCACAACACAACGGTGTATCGGAAAGGCAGAATCGAACCCTATTGGATATGGTTCGGTCCATGATGTGTAAGGCTGAGTTGCCGCGATCCTTCTGGAGTTATGCACTAGAAACAGCTGCATATCTTTTGAACCAAGTTCCTACCAAGTCAGTGCCTACCACACCATATCAGATGTGGAGTGGGAAGAAACCCAGTCTTAAACACTTTAAGACATGGGGGTGTCCAGCTTTTGTAAAAAAACAGCATGCGGACAAGCTCGAGGCACGTTCGGTACAGTGTAAGTTTGTGGGATACCCAAAGAACTCCAAGGGGTATCTTTTCTATTACGCAGAGGAACAAAAGGTTTTTGTTTCTCGCCCTGCCCGCTTCTTGGAAACTGAATTTTTAGAAAATCAGATAAGTGGGAGCGCAATAGAGCTGGAAGAAATTCCAGAACCACAAGCTATTACTGAAAGCTTGGTAGAACTAGAGAGTTCGAAAGAACAGGACATTCCAGCGCCACTCCGCAGAAGTAGTAGGCAGTCTCATCCGCCCGAGAGATACTATGGTTTTCTCATTGACGGGGATAGAGAGGACTGCACCATGGATTATGGTGAGCCTACTAGCTTCCAGCAAGCCATTCAGAGCGGTGACTCTGTAAAATGGCTGGATGCAATGCGGACCGAGATGGAGTCCATGTACACCAACAAAGTTTGGACTTTGGACTTTGCTCCAGAAGGGGTAAAACCCGTAGGCTGCAAATGGATCTTCAGAAAGAAGATTGGTGTAGATGGGCAGGTTGAGACCTATAAAGCTAGACTTGTAGCAAAGGGTTTTCGTCAAAGACCTGGTTTGGACTATGATGAGACATTTTCTCCAGTGGCTATGCTGAAATCCATTCGGATCCTTCTTGCCATTGCTGCCTTCCACGATTATGAAATCTGGCAGATGGACGTAAAGACGGCTTTCCTAAATGGTCATTAGGAAGAGTGCGTTTTTATGGATCAGCCGGAGGGTTTCATTCAGAGTGGGAGCAGCGGTAAAGTGTGCAAGTTGCTAAAGTCCATCTATGGACTTAAGCAGGCATCGCGGAGTTGGGACATCTGCTTTGATGATACTGTCAAAGAATTCGACTTTATCAAAAACCCAGATGAACCATGCATTTACAGTAAGATTGTAGGGAGAACTGTAGTATTCCTCGTCTTGTACGTAGATGACATTCTCCTAATAGGAAATGATATTCATATGCTACAGTCAGTCAAAGGATTCTTGTCGCAGAGGTTCTCCATGAAGGACCTGGGCGATGCCAACTACATTCTGGGGATCCATATCTATCGTGATAGATCTAAGAGGATGTTGGGACTTTCACAGTCAAGGTACATCGACACCATACTGAAAAGGTTCAGTATGGAAGATTCCAAGCGCGGTAATCTACCGGCTTGTCACGGGATCACCCTCTCCAAAGAGATGTCTCCCAAGACTGATTTGGAGAGGGATCGCATGTCTATTATACCCTACGCTTCTGCGGTAGGCTCTATAATGTATGTGATGTTGTGTACCAGACCAGATGTAGCATACGCATTGAGCGTTGTAAGCCGGTATCAGTCGAACCCAGGGGAGAAACACTGGATAGCGGTAAAGATCATTCTCAAGTACCTGAGAAGGACTAAGGAGATGTTCTTGGTGTATGGCGGAAAAGATCTCCAGCTTGAGGCCTTTGCTGACTCCAGCTTCCAGAGTGACAAGGATGACTCCAAGTCCATGTCGGGTTATGTCTTTACCCTCAATGGAGGGGCGGTTTGCTGGAAGAGTTCCAAGCAGGAGACCGTTGCTGACTCAACTATGGAAGCGGAGTACATAGCTGCTTGCGATGCCGCAAAGGAAGCTGTCTGGATGAAGAAGTTCCTCACGGAGCTTCAGGTGGTTCCTACCATTGTTGATTCAATACCGCTGTATTGCGACAACAACGGAGCTATAGCTTTAGCGAAGGAACCCAGGTCCCATCAGAAGTCCAGGCACATTTTGAGGCGGTATCACCTGATCAGGGAGATCATAGATCGCCAGGAGATCGAGGTAAAGAGAGTAAATACGGAGAACAACACTGCAGATCCACTCACGAAGGCCCTACCCCAGACTCAGTTCGAGCGGCTGATCGAGATGATAGGTCTTCGATACGCCAGTACATGGCCTTAGTGCAAGTGGGAGATTGTTAGTGTATATGCCCTAGAGGCCATTACTGTATCATACTAGTTTGTATATTACTTGATGGAAGCTTGGGATATTCACAGTTGTATATACAATCTTGCTCGAAATGGTAATATGCTACTTGGTTTGTCTCTGCTTTAATATGTGCATGTGTTTCTTTTAGCATATTGCTGATATACATATTAGTAGAGCCCTTAGGATCTTTGCTTGATTACCAGCGTTGTGATGGCGTTCGCACTCGTGGGAGCTGGGTGATCTATAAGCACATCCTTATACAGGTCCCTAGTCGTTGGACTATCGAGACAGGGCATCGATACTCCGGAGTAGACTAGCGTATGCGCTTCTCATCCCAGTGTGGGAGACGGTCTGTCCCACAGCCGTTAGTACATCGTACTTGAGATAGTATACGGGTGCTCGTTAGGTTACGAGTACACTGGACAGGACTCGTCGGGAACTGTTGGTTGGTATTATACCTATCGTCAGTTATCAGTTCCCAGGTGACATGAGTACAGCTTAGTCCGCTGACTTGACACTGTCACTTCGCCTCGAATGTGTTCCCACTGCACTTTGATTACTACCCTACCACGGCTCAAAGGAGTCGTGCAAACAGGTAGTTTTTGGGTGCAGTCCCGAAGCACTTGGAGGCAGTGACGGTTAGACAGGATTCGTCTCTCCCGGTATTGGGGGTTGATATCGCGCTGTGTCCAGGAGAGCCATTACACGAGTAGTCCCTGGCCAGGGCAAGCGAGATATACTGGTAGGTTTCCAGTGTTATCTCAGGGTGTTCATGGCTACACTCCGACACGACTTGTCCCGCTATTAGGGGACTGACGTTCACCGTCCCCCTAGGCCCGCCATGCGATGTATCAGACGAACAGACCGGACTGTACGGAGATTGTCACATACAGGCTCAGTAGGAGTTCAGATGGGGTTTACCTCGTCAGTCTTCTTATCGACATCTACCTGGGGACCGTTACGTACAGCTAGTGCCGCTTGCGGTCTGTGGTTAAACCCACTGCCAGCGTAGTGTCGAGTCTTTAGAGTCCCACACAGAGAGCTATTCGCCTTTAGGCAAAATGAGTAGAGGTCGCATGGTTGCGACAGGGTTCGTTCACATTCGCGCACTTGTGCACGTTTGCTGTCCGGGCAGTTTATACTAGCGGGCTTTGGTTTGAGCCGGATCCTAGTATATGATTTGAGATTGGTTTTTCTCAGTGTATTCGTGTTCCTCGGATCACGAATGCGGGTGCGTATGCACAGTTGCTTGAGATTGAAGGAGAGGACCTTGATTAGGGTTAATGGCTATTGTCATTTTATTAACCCTAATGTTTATGTGTGTATTATTGTTAATTAATAATTAGTTTAATAATTGTCCATGGTTATGGTTGTTGACCATTTGACTTCTTTGACTTGTTGACCTAGGTTTTACACTTTGACCATCATCATTTCTTTTGGAAAATGCTTTTTGATCTTTGCAAATTGAAATGATAATGGTCATGTCATGATTAACCATGACAATTATCTAGCTAATTATTCAATTAAAATAATTCACACATATTAGTGAGAATGGTTCAATTATTTCTCATTCTATCATATCCTTTCTCTCTCTTGTTCTTCCTCTCCCTCAAGCTCTCTCCCTCTTATGTGTTGAGAAATACTTGAGCTTGAGAAAAACCTTCTCTTGATCTTCTCTACTCTCATCTAGGGTTGAAGGACTAGCACTTCTTGAACCCTAGTTACTTCTAGCTTGGAGTTGAAGCCAAAGGTCGAGGCTTTCGGGTGGATCTTTCTTCGGCGTGAGAAGACGAGCAAGGTGACCTTCTTCCACTACTCCAAGGAGCAAGGAGAGAAGGACTAAGAGACCAAAGGTATAACCTTTCTACCACTTAGCTACTTTCAAGTTTGCTTTAGCAAGTTTTTGTTTAGTAAAGATCCTTAAAGCATAGTCCATGTTGCCTATAGTTGATAAAAATCCGATTTTTACTATGTTTTCCGCCTCCCCGTAAGCACCGGGGTGGGCAACGTGGACTTACAGGTGTTACAATCTTCGAAAATCCTCCAATAAATCTTCTGTAATATCCTGCTAGACCCAAGAAACTTCGAATGTCGTTCACTGATTTTGGTGTCGGCCATTCGTTTACTGCTGATACTTTTGCTGGATCTACAGAGATTCCTTCGCCTGATACAATATGTCTAAAGAAACCGAATTGATCTAGCCAAAACTCACACTTGCTGTATTTGGCATAGAGTTGATGTTGTCGCAATGTTTCCAGGATAATTCGTTGGTGTTCGGCGTGTTCTTTTCGACTCTTTGAATACACCAGGATGTCGTCGATGACGATGACAACAAGCCTGTCTAGGTACTCTTGGAAAACTTGATTCATCAGGTTCATGAATATTGCTGGTGCGTTGGTCACTCCAAATAGCATCACAAGAAATTTGTAATGACTATAACGAGTTCTGAATGCTATTTTATGGATATCAGATTCCTTGACTTTCACCTGATGATAACCCGAACGAAGTTCTAACTTAGAGAAGACGCTAGATCCACTTAGCTGATCGAATAAATCGTCGATGCGTGGTAGTGGATACGTGTTCTTTATCGTTACTTCGTTCAAGGATCTATAATCAATGCACATTCTGTATGAACCTTCCTTCTTCTTCACGAGCAAAACTGGAGATCCCCAACTTGAAGTGCTAGGACGAATCCATCATTTCTTCAATAATTCGTCCAATTGAGTTTGGATCTCCTTTAAACCTTCCGGACTTAACTGATACGGTGCTTTGATCACCGGTTGTGCTCCTGGTACTAAATCAATGCTGAATTCAAGAGCTCGATCGGGAGGCAAACCTGATATATCTTCAGGAAACACATCGTCGAACTCTCGAACTACTTCTGGCTTCGATCCTTCCTCCGCTTGAATTGCTACAGTCACTGCCTTCTTTGGTTTTGCCTTGTAAGTACTTGGCTCCAGGGTACTGTCTCCACTTTTAAAATAAAAGACCAGATGGTCTGGAATCTCGAATACTACCCTCCTTTGACGACAGTCAATGGTAGCGTAGAAGGTTCCTAGCCAATCTATACCCGGAACTACATCGAAGTTTGGTATGTCCAGCACCTTGAAGTCAGCATAGAAATCTATGCTGCAGACGACCACTGGATACAGGTTGTATCCTATTGTTGCCTTTAGAACGACGTTCCCTGAACTGACATTCCAGCTGGATACAAGCGGTGTGACTGGAATCGCATGAGTTTGGATGAACCGTTGCGACATAAAGCAATGAGAAGCTCCAGTATCGAAAAGTGCGAGTGCAGGAAGTGAGGCTACTAAGATCGTACCTAAGGTATGTGGGATAGGTTTTAGGTATAAGGAAAAATATGTGGATATGTATATATATAGATGAGAAAGTAAAGCTTGAAGGAAAAGGTTACCGGTGATGACTTGGCCGGTGGCTTCAGCCTCTTCCACAGTTATTGTGAAAGCCTATCGCCTCGGCACATTCCTCCTTACTGGAGAAGCATTCCTCTGTCCGTTCCTCGGTCCTTGAGGTGGGTTCCGTTGAACTTGATGGAACCGACGAGGAGGAGGTGCAGTCGGTCCATAAGGAGGTAGTGCAAGTCGTGGAGCAGGTGCCTGGATGGCTGGGCGCTGCTGATAAGTGATTGTCGGCCTAGGTGAAGCATATGGGTTATGTCTCCGAGGACAAGACCCAATATCATGAGTAGCTGAGCCGCAGACTAAGCAAAGGCGATTTGCTTGCCAGCAATCTTTCACCAGATGTCCATCCCTCTTGCAGTAGTTATAAAAGACTGGGCTAGGCCGGTTGTTTGGTACTCCCGGTCTCCTGGGCACAAATGGTGGCCTTTAAGAGGCTCCTCCTGCCATCTGATTGGCAGGGCGCTTAACTCCGGCAGATTGAGGTCTGCCCCTCATATTTACCACCGCCTCATATCGACGGGCTGCTTTCAGAGCCAATTCATGGGTCGAGAAATCCCCTGTAGCTAAAGTAGCTTGGATCTCCGGATCTAACCCTTGTTAAAATCGTCGGGCTCTGATCTCATCCTTCGGTATCAAGTGTACTGCAAATCTGTTAAGGTATTGTGTTAGCTGTGTAATATGTGATATTTGAAAATCTAAATATTAAGACGTATCTTACCGACTGAGCATGGTAAACTCAGCTTCATATTCATCCACGGATTTGGTCCACATCGAACCTTATTGTAAGTAAATGAACTGTTGTTCCATGATGAATCTAGAAGTCTCAGGGAAATACTTCGCGTCAAACATATCGCGAAAGGTCCTCCATTTGATCTGCTGGGTAAGACGGCTTTCTTCCGCCTTCCACCAGACCCGTGCATTGTCAATGAGTTGCAGCTTCGCAACTCGAACCCACGCGATCTCTGGCACTTGTGCTACTGCCATATCATCTTCAATACTCTAAGCCCACTCTTCAGCTTCTAGAAGGCTCTCTTTTCCTGAGAATTGTTTGGGGTGCAAAGTCCTGAATTGCTTCACCCCAGGTGCTTCTGCCTCTGGACGGTTCATCAAGATAGCAGTCTGTTGCTGCTGTCCTTCCAGGAGGCTGCGGATCGCCTCAAGTAGTACCGTTTGCTCATTGATCGTAGCAGCTGCGGCAGGTGTAAGCGGTAGAGGTAGGGAAGTGTTGTTGACATGGTGCTGGTGTTGTTCGGGGAATCCATAACCTTGAATGAAAAATAGGGTTAGGAAAGATTCAAAATATATGAAAATGGAAGATTCAAGAAATATGAATTGTAAAGAATGTTTTTAGTTGCTGGTTCTTGAATTATATTGCTTAGGTTGTCCACGCAGAACTGACCTGCATGTCCATACAGAGCTGACCTGCATGGGCCACCAACAAAACCTATCACACCCCGCTTCCCGGTATACGGGCAGAGGACGTGGTGAGGCACGCGACACATTTAGTCAGAAGTAAACACACTAAGCGTATCTAAGCAATATAAAAGAAAAGTACACAAAAGACAAGATGTAAATGAACAGCAACTTTATTTATTAACATTCTTTTTACAATACAATGAAAAATAAATACATGGAATGAAAGCAATGCCTAAATGGCATAACAAAAATGAAAATATGTATAAGTAAACTAGATCTCTGGGTCGAAGTCCATCTGATCCAAGTCCTCGCTGGTGGGCTCTGTCTCTAGAAGGTTTGATCCACCTGACAACATTCCAAAGAAAGAAGAGAAGGAATGTCGTCAGCGAACAATCGCTCGGTAAGTCCCAAAAGTAAGTAAGACAGAATAGACAGAAGGAGAATGTAACTTTTAAAGTTGTATTATATTGTTAACGCTGATGTTTGTAACTTGGTATAGAAAATGCCAGTGTATACGAGAGGAGTCCTACTATTCCGGAGAATAAGGTATACTGAGCACAAGGAACCGTGCAGCCATGGTACAACGGCAATGGATATTCAGGTTAGGTGTATTATGGTTACAGTCTCGTGCCACTTTTAATACCTTCCGTACCAATCTACCCCTTATAAACCCCGCGATGTCTTTATTGTATTGATTGTATTGTATTATCTTGTATTGTAAGTTGTATATGGACGACTTGCCGAAACCATGATGTCGGTAAATGAAATAGATGTAAATGAAAGTCATGTAGATGGAGTATCTCCATGGTTCCGTTCGGTCAAGATAGATTGATATAGAATGATATAGATTGAATAGACAGATTCATGGATTCATGTTGTATTGTAGTTTGTACTTGAATCACATTCAAGTCAGATTGATTAGATTGAGACTCAGTCTGAGTCAGACACTTTGAATAAAACTTGAAATCCTGAATTAGTTTCGATGTTATCGGTAACTGCTGCACATGGACGGCAGGATTTGTGTTTTTTTCCAAGACAATTACCGTGTTGATAACACCGTTTGTTAGATTTTCTACCTTAGGTAGGCAAGCACCCATATCTCTGGCTCCCTGAGGCTCAGGAGACTGGTCCCGCTTAAACCTATGTTTACTTTGGTCCTTATTGTAATTTAGTATAACTTGAAAGGGTTTTATGTAAAAATAGTTTTGGTATACTTTCAAAATACACCTCAAGAATTTAATTGTCGTCTTTAGAGTTTTCATAAATGTATATTTTATAAATGTGAAATTTCTAGTGAGTAGAACCTAATTTCATAGTATATGGTATTTTCTTGAAATATTGTACTTGTGTTGTATTTGTATGGTATTTTCATGTAATGGTGATTCCTTGATTTAGAAAACTTGGATTATTTATATAATTAAAATAGACATTTTGATAATATATATATATATATATATATATATATATATTATTTATTTATTTATTTAATGAAAATAATTTATTTATTTTCTTGTAGAAATCTCATTTTCTAAAGAAAAATGCATAAAAATTCCATCGGGATCGAATGCTCCTTGCGGAGGTCTGCATCTCGCTCTACTAGGCCCGAGGATGTGCGATAATCCGTACCATCCCAAACGAGATCCCCAAAAGTGGGTTGTAGAGGCGCAATTGCAAGGAATTATTTAATACATCTTTTTAAAGAAATGGTTTTATAAGTTGATGGTATTTATTTGCAAAGTCGTTTTATCCCAAGAATAAATTCCCAAAATTTTATCGTGCTATGATAGACATGTGTGTTGTGATGAGGTAGGTCATTATCTCGTGAACTATCAAAGGGTAATATGTTGTTTATGTCGAAAACTAATGTATGTGGTATTTTACTGTAAAACTGCGATAAAAATTGCAATATGAATTCTTTTGATGTGAAACTTTTTAAATATGTTTGTTAATGTTTATTGAACATGATATGAATGTTTGGTATTTTCTTGTTTAAGAAAAATAGGATTTTTAAAGAAAAAACGAATCGGAAGTCGGATTAACTCCGCTTCCGTTGGGTTTTAGTATTTAAAGTTTTTAAAATTTGAGATGAGAGGGAAAGAAGGGAATTGCTGGCTTAGGGTCAAGAGGAGAGGGAGAGGGAACTACAGAATGCTTCGGGACGTCGTTTTGTCACCGGAATCTCCTTGGATCGTCGCCGGAACTTCACCATTTTCCTAACTCCACTTGTGCACTAAAAGACTTAGGAATTTGGTAGAGTTTTGATAATGAAATTCTGGTGAGGAGGGGTGAAATGAGGTGCGGTATTTATAGGAAAAAATAGGGTTTATAGGGTGAAAGAAATGCATTAAAATTTGCATGAAAATTGGATTAAATGGGTGATTCAATGTTCTCTATATGAATGCAGAGAAAACAAGCAGTGTGTAAGAAGTGGGGTAGCTGAAAAGTTGCAGGAATGAAGAGATGAGGGCTTTACCTATGGGCAAGCCCAGTGGTACCGGCCAAATAGGGATTTTCGCCGGCCTATTCCCGACGGATGGGGTTAGTCTTGGTGCCATGTGTCGGGGTCGTTTGGTATTCTTCAGTGCACCTGTTTAAATAATTTGTAACTCTTCAGTTTACGTGTTGTGCATATGTAGACCCTTGGGCTTCTAAAAAGATTAAAAGAAATTAAAATAAAAAGATAATGTGGCTGATGGGATTTGAACTCGGGTGCTATGTCTTAGCAGTGCAAGTCTTTACCAATGAGTTACAAGCTCCTTTTTGTTGTTCAAAATTAAAAAAAATACTTATAGCATTCACAGGATTTGCAAATACCCCAATTGTGCATTAACTTTTGAACAATTTTATGTACATTGAAATTAGAGTTATTACATTCTACCCTCCTTACAAAAATTTCGTCCTCGAAATTTACAATTTATCTTAAGGACTAGTTTACAAATAAATGAGAATATCTTGCACTCATCTCATCTTCCATTTCCCATGCTGATTCTCCTGGTGGTCTTTTCTCCACATTACTCGGACCAAGTTGACTTCCTTGTTCCGAAGTGACTTTACTTTTCTGTCCAGGATCTCAACAAGTATTGCTCACAAGATAAATCTGGCTGTACAGTGAGCTCGGAATGATCAAGAATATGGCTGGGGTCACTCACATACCTTCTGAGTTGGGATATGTGGAACACATTTTACACTCCTTCCAATGAATATGGAAGTGCCAAGCGATAAGCCACTTCACCGACTCGTTCGAGTATGTCAAACGGTCCAATGTACCTTGGACTAAGTTTATCCCGTCTTCCAAAACGGATCACTCTCCGGTTCGGATATATCTTCAGAAATACATGTTCTCCCGGTTGAAACTCCAAATGACGGCGCTTTGCATCAGCTCAGTGCTTCTGTCGATCTTGGGTGTTGTATGGTGGTATGGTGGGTGGAGGAGATGGAGATGAAGGAGGTGAGATGAAGAAAATGAAGGAAGAATGTGATGATTAAGGATGGCAACCATGCCTCTCTTTCTCTCTCTCTCTCTCACCCCATACCTCCCTGTCCCCCTTGTCTCCTTTCTTTTCCATTTTCTTTTCTTTTTTTAAAAAGATAAAAACCAAGACAAATAAAAGATAAGAAAAACATGTAGATATCATGTCATGCACAGAAGCATGGTTAACAAAATAAATTTGTTTTAATACATAATTTGGAAATACTAATCAAGTTTAACATTAAGCTTGTATGTAAATAATTATGTATTAATTTATAAAAAGCCCAAATCAAATAAATGCTTTCATAAATAATAATTCATTTTAAATTCCAATTGTTTTCCAAAAATATAGGTATATAATTATACCATCCAACGAAAACTCAAATCTATACTCGTATAATATCCAAAATATTTATTATTTTTATCATTTAAATTCTAAAATAAGATTTTCTATTTTCTTAAATGTTACAGAATCATTTTTCTCTGACATACGGCCAAGATGTGGTCCTTCTTATGGAGGTGCAGGTGGCCTCTACAGACTCAGCCAGCAGCAGAATCTAGATTTTGACTTTACCATGAACACGGTGCTAGAAGATTTGGACTAGTTGCGCTGTGCAGCACTGGACCGGCTTCAGGTTCAAAAGACCAAAGTGGCAAATAGCTACAACAAAAAGATGAAGTTGAAGTACTTTCATATCGGCGATAAAGTTTGGAAAACTATATTACCAATCGGTCACAAAAATGAGTTCGGTAAATGGTCCCCCAAGTGGGAAGGCCCGTACTTAAGCTATGAGGTGTTGGGAAAAGGGGCATATCGGCTACAAGATATTGATAGTCAAATCCACAGCCGACTCATAAATGGAAATTTTTTAAAGAAATATTACACGGAACTATGGAAATTACACAACAGATGACCGTCCCTGAAAAAATATCAAGAAATACCTCAATGAGGTATCACGTGCTCACACGTGACCAAGGGTCACGTGTTGACACGTAATGGGTTCCTGTAATCTATACTTTATAGAATTAAATTCTAGTTAAACAAAAATGCAACAAAACAGCTAAGGAAAAACCTCAATGAGGCATCACGTGCTCACACGTGATCAAGGGTCACGTGTTGACACGTGATGATTCCTTAGCTCTGTTGAAAGGAAGAATTAAATTCTGAATGAAATTTTTAATCAAGAGGGTCACGTGTTAACACGTGACAGGTTCCTAATCTCATTAATTAATAGAATTAAATTATATTTCAATGATCAAACATTGGGATCACGTGCCAACACGTGATAGGCTTTAAAAGCCTTCTGAGCTAATAGAATTAAATTCTAATTAAGGGAAATCAAAAACCCTAACTGGGAAAATATTTCTTTAAATCTTTCCAAACAAAAAAGATAGTGCTCTGTAAAATAGAGCACCGCTGGATTTAAAATCCAATGGTGATTAAAAATCACCAATTTATGGAAAGATTTTATACAAGAAAAGATTTCCCTAAAATTCACCAAGAATAATAGACAGAATATCTTCTGGATTAAAAATCCAATGGTGAATAAAATTCACTGAGTGGTCTAAAAGATCACGTTAGTTACAAAAAACAACCAAATCTTTCAATGAAAGATTCACTAAACAAATTGATTCTTTTCCTTCTCCTATAAATATGAGCCAAGAAGAGAAGAGAAGGAGGATTTTTGGATCTTGGAATTTTTATTTTCTGGAGAAAAAACAACAGCAGAGAGAAAAGAGAGGAGAATTTAATTCTCAAGAAAAGAAACCCTATGTGAGAAAGCGGAAAGAGATCTAAGCTCCATAAAAAAAAAATAGAATTTAATTCTCAATCTAAGAGTTTAACTCTTCTACAAAAGAACTTAGTTCTTCCTCTGGTTGAAAATCTGCAGAAGCAAATCTCCCCGTAAGTTGAGAATTTAATTCTCATCGGGAAGATTCTGCCATGCAGATCCAAAACTTAAAGGGAGAATTGAGTTGGGAGAATTTAATTCTCCCAAATTCATAGGAATTTAATTTCTCCAAGATAAAACTAGGGTTTAACCCTATTTGAGAATTTAATTCTCCCAAATTCATAGGAATTTAATTCCTCCAAGATAAAACTAGGGTTTAACCTTATTTGAGAATTTAATTCTCCCAAATTCATAAGAATTTAATTCCTCCAAATAAAACAAGGGTTCAACCCTGCATGAGAATTTAATTCTCTCAAATTCATAAGAATTTAATTCCTCTAAATGAAATTAGGGTTTAACCCTACATAAGAATTTAATTCTTCCACATACATAAGAATTTAATTCATCTAAACAGAATTAGGGTTTAACCCTACAGAGAATTTAATTCTTAAAACAAAGAGACTTGAAAGCTCTCCATGCATGTAAAAAACTTGGTCACGTGGTGACACGTGACCCTTATCCTCAGTGATCAGAAAAGAAAGAATAAAACTAGGTCACGTGCCCCCATGTGACCCCTAAACAGATCCCCCAAAATAAGAAGGAAAAAAGCTCGGAGGTAATGCCTCACGTGTTCCCGCGTGACTCTCATAATAAAGGGAACAAGGCTAAAGGCAAAATCGAGCTTGGGCGCCCTCACGTGTCCCCACGTGACCCCTGGTAAAACACTTTAATAAATCAGTCCATGGGTGCCTATCGCGTGCCTACACGTGATGGCTGTAAAGACTTAAGTGTTTGACACCGTTGAATACTCTGAGAATAAAACAAAGGAAGACCGGTCCCCACCTTCAGGGGCCTCACATGGCCCCACGTGTCCAATCCAATTTTAGTGTTTGACACTATTTTAGAGCGTTTTGTCCTTAGTGTTTAACACTATTTTCAGCACATCACGTGGGAGCACGTGACCATCAAATATATGTTAGTGTTTAACACTATATTCAAATCAATCCTAGCCTAAATTGGCTAAGTCCTTCTGAAGCAAGACTTCTCTTTTTATTGAGTCTCAAGTACATCCTTGCCTTCTAAAATTGATCATTCTATATGGCATATGAGTGCTCAGCACTCAACAAAGATAAAATGTTGTCAGAACCCCTGTTTAGCAGTGCCAAATAATGGGGGGTTGAACCCAGACAAATGTTTAATAGCCCAACAAAGGGCCAAAATTTCAAACTTAATTGGGCTTAGCCCAAATTAGTCATAAGTCCTCAATTCAGATTTAACTGAGCCAAGGTGTTCATAATCTAATTAATGGATCTTAGTTCCAAATTGGACTACAGATCTCCCAATCAACTTTGGTTCAAGGGTACATCGCTTCACTCTTTTGATATTTGTCGTTGTAATCCTTCAACATCTTCAGAGAGGTGACGGGTCCCGACAACCACACATTTCACAGACTACGACGTCTTTAAACTAGACTGTGGGGTCCTTAAACTTATGGACTATGATGTCCTTAACTTCGGACTGTGGGGTCCCTTTAAACCCACGGACTATGATGTCCTTAATCTTGGACCGAGATGTCCTTAAACTAACATTGGACCGAGATGTCCTTAAACTGGTAATCGACCGCAAAGTCCCTAAACTAGAACAATAGAGCCCAAATGCTCTCTTGTTAGATCTAAACGATCCCGTTAAGTTGATCTTAGTCTAAAATTAGACTAACGTATCATTAACAAACATTTAAGTTGATCTTAGTCTCAAATGAGACTAACGTATCCTTAAACCCAACCCCCAAACCCAAATCTAAGAAAATACGGATTTGGACTAATCCACGCCCTACGGGCGACGACATAAATTAGTCTCCGTATACAATCCACGGGCAACCAAAAAACAAAACAAACACCCACGACACGAAGTGGCCATATGGAGAAGGAGAAAGTTGTTACAGCGATGCGGTAGCGTAATTAACTGCAGGGGCTTGCGCCTGCAGGGAAGAGCGTCCCCACAATCAAAAACCCCTCAAATGAGGGGGAATCTGACGAAGTCTGCTACATCGGCCGCATCCGTTCAAACCATCGATACACGGTATCATAAATCAACTTGGCATCTTTGGAGAGGTGGACGGATAGCACCAATTAGCATCTGCCCCGAAATTCAGGCCAGACGTTTATCGCGTCTCGCGTCTTTCTGCGGGGAACAGATTCTGGCACGCCCGGTGGGACTTTTTCCTCTTTCCACTCCACACTTCATGTGTCGTGTTTGCGAACGAATCGCGGTTTGATATGGTTGCCCTTGGGTTTGAGGTACTAAGATTTGGTGTCTTGCTCCGTGCTGAAAACAGAAGATCAATGGCTTCAAACTGCGCTAACTACAACTGCAACTCTCGCTCCGTCCCATCCGGAGGAGTGACTTACGGGCCCCAAGCGGCCTCCATCTTCGCTATGCCGGTGGAACAGGTCACTCAGGCCACCACTGGATTCTTCTTTGGGACCATGCTCCCGCCAATGAGCTTCAGCGCTCCTGTACCAACACAAGAAGCTCAGAAGAAGTCGGTCTTTGATCGGCTCACTACTGCTGCGGCCCCTCTCAATGGGTTGCCCAAACCAAATGCTTCAGTCTTTACCAGATTGGGCCACAGTTCATATGGTCCCATGAAGAAGCCTGCAATCCCAGAAAGGGTTATTCCGAAGAGGATAGCCATCCCTGCTCTAGAAGTCGTCAAAGCGGCTTCTCCTGCCAAGGAGTCGGTCTTTGCTAGACTGACTGTCCCGGCTTTCGCCCCAAACGAAGTTGTTAAAACTTCTCCCCCTGCATGAAAGTCTGCTTTTGATAGGTTGGTTGTCCCCATTCAACGGACGTCGGTCTTCAAAAGGCTGACACCGGCGACAACCTTCCGTTAAGACAGGGGGCATGACGAAGCCATCCCCATAGCTGAACCAACACCATCCGTGCGACATGCTCGCCGTCTTCACTGGAGCCGAGTAAGGAAGGCTGGGGGCAGCTCTCCGTCTGGACTTACTCCACCAGCTCCAACGGTGGAAATCAATGCCGTTGTTCCTACTAGGAACAGATTCGAGCTACTGAACAAGGTGCGCAGGAATTCACCCACCGCCGTACTGAAAAGATCTCCTCCACTCGTGGAGAATGTTACAGAAACGAAGCCAGAGCGGCCCCCTCAGCGGCTGTCCTCCAAAATTTACAAAGTCTGGCGACAGGTTCAAGGGTCGGTGATTGACCAAGACTATTCTCACCGGCCAAAGAAGCTTAAAGCTTAACAAGAAAAGAGCCACCCCGTGGTATCACAAAGGATGTCATCCGTCTGGGTGCCCGCTGCAACGGCTCCTTCAATGTCAACCGCTTACAAGAGAAGGAGGCCGGAGAAAGCCCCTGTAACCGCGGCGAACCGCAAGGACACCGAGCTTAAACGCCCCAAGTCTAGGGGCATGGTGGTGCATACTGTTTATATGGCTTCCGGAAAAGAAGAAAGCCGTGCTTCTATGGGTCATCGACCGCTTACCCGATCGATAACGGAGGATCAATAACAACAACAGTAGAAACTTTAGGAGATGCTGACTGCAATGGCCGCACTTACTGAGCCAAAAGAAAATCCAGAAACCGCGGAGCAGCGTCGAGAACAAGAAACTGATTCCGAGTTCCTCCGAAGAATGCTCGAGAGGAAAGAAAAAGAGGCTGCAGAACAGGCAGCCAACATAAAACGAATGGCTCTCTTGTTCCAAGATATGGCTAGGATGATGTTACAGCCGGAACCTCCAGCTGAAGACCCCCGATCATCATTGAAGACAACAGAGGGGAGACATCGAACCCTCCTCCGGCTCTTTCAGCAGCCAAAGAGGAAACCATCTCCAAGGCCACTCTGGATGACTACATTGCTCAGCAAATACGAGCTCACCAGGCGAATGAAGCGGCCGGCTAAATTGTTAAAACTGGGCGACCATACCCAGGCTGGTATGACCAAATAAAGTACCCGCCGGGATATACGATCCCTAAATTTCACGTATATAAAGGGACGGGAAATCCGCATCAGCACGTCGCTCAATTCAGAGCCTTATGTGGCAACACCGGAGGTGATGATAAACTACTACTCCGCCAGTATGTTGGTAGCTTGTCGGAGACGGCATTCGAGTGGTATTCTGAACTTCCAAACGACTCCGTCAAGACTTTTACAGAGATGGAGCTATTATTCACCCAGCGTTTCGCAAGTGCTAGTGAACGCACCCCAATAACAACATTGATCAATGCCACGGTGAAGCCAGGTGAAACGTGGGTGCAATACGCATTACGATGGCGGAATTTGTGGTCAAAATGTGAGCAGCGTATTGAAGAAGCGCCGGCAATGGGCATGTTCATGGGCACGCTTGACCCTCAAGCAACTATTTCCCAATTCATGATGTTCTTCAAGCCGACCACGTTCCAGACCTTGATTAACAAACTGGCCCAAATGGACCAGATGGGTCATAGACCGTCTCCTCCAAAGCCAGAGCCGTGGAACGAAAAGGGTAAAGGGAAGGCGACATTCATTGCGAATACTCAACAGCAACCCAGTGGACCAAAACTAACTGATCGCCTAGACGAGAGGCGGCAATTCTATAATGAGAAAATGAAACACCCTTATTCATTTCCCTAGGACAAGACGAAAAGATTGTTCGAGCTAGCGGTGCGCAATAGGCTCATCAATCTGCCAAATCCAAAACGACCGCTGCAACCCGGCGAGGCTAATATTCCCAATTATTTCCCTTACCATCAAACGGTAAGCCATCCAATTGAAGATTGTTTCGTCTTCAAGGGCTAGATTGAAGACCAGTATCAACAGGGCAAATTTGCGCTGTCCGAGAATTGGAAGGTGAACCCACCATAGCCACACGCTCCCAAGAAGACGGATACACTAGGGACATCATGCTCTTTCATAGAAGAAGCTCCATGGGAGGTCGCTCTTTCAGCCAAAACTAAAAGAATGCTGAAGGATCTCCAAACATGTCCGACAATCAGGTGGAAGAATCCGCTGGAACCCGAGATTATCAAGGGAATGCTAAAGCCGCACCCAACTCCAAAAATTGGTGGTGATAGCCAAAGCGCTCACACCCAGCCGTCAAAGTCTTCGAAAAAGAAGAAGAAATCCAAGAAGCCCATGAAGCCTGGTCACAAGCGCACGGACCTGCAGAAGCAGATTGACTCGCTAAAAGAATATAACCAGCAGGCGCGGACCCCTATCACACTTCAAGAATTTCTTAACCATGTCCTTGAGGACGGAGATGATGATAATGGAGGAGACTCGTCGGATAAGTCTGAGGATTATGTGGTAAGCTGACATGTGATCTCTCATTCGTTAATAAACGATGAAAAAGCTCCTGACGCAGAGAAACTAGGGGCAGATCCTGAGCCGGAACTTCTAGGGCTATCAGACGAAATGATTGATGCATTCCTGGACGAAGCTCTCCTTAAAAGCAAAGCCGCTCGAGAGCGTGAAATGGCCATATTTGAAAAGGCCACACGCCAGCGACTGGACGAAAGGGTTGAAACACTCCCGCCAGATCAAAGTACATCTGCTGCAAATAAAAGCAGGTTCAAGACGAGGAAAAGGTTCGCCAAAGCCATATCGATGGGAATGAAGCTACCACCCTCCGAAGGGAACGCTCTTGGTAAAGCGGAAACACATCCTAGCTACTGCTTATATGATCGAAAGATTGTGCACCCCACCGATGAGTGCAACGCCTTTAAAAGATGGTGGCGGGGGTATGTCGCTCACCAACAACATTTCAAGCGGATGAAACGCAAAAATCGTCGAGAACAAAGAAACACGAACGAGGAGCGTAAAAGAACTACCGGCAACTGTCACATGGTCGACGCTGGGGGACCGCAAGTTCTCACCTTCGGGAGCGACTCTGACGAAGAAATGGCGCTTGGCCCTCTCTTCAAAGAATCCACCTCGGGAAAAGAGGAAGAACCGAAGATCTGTGAAAATATTCAGCTGCACAATCGTACGCTGCCCGAAAATAATCTTGGGCCCTCGAACAGTGGGTCAAATAGAAAAGATAAGGGGAAAGAAAAGGTCCCTGAGGATATCATCCTTGATGACCAAGTCGTTAAAGATCTGGCAGCCATAGACCCGCCAAAGAAAAATAAGGTGGACTATAACGTTCTGGCACACTTGAGAAAGCTACCTTCGCAACTAAGATTCTCAACGCCCTTCTGCTATCCAAAGAGGCGAGAGATTCATTGATCAGGGCCTTACAAGAGCCCGAGCAATTCCAACATTTCATCGCCGAAGAAAAGATGAAAGGCGAGCTGGAAGAAGTGCATACGGCCGATATCACCTTCGGCGATGAAGACCTCCTTCTTGGGAAGTGCGAGTACAACCGTCCCCTTTACGTCTCCGGATACTGTCATGACGTCAAGATAGGAAAAATCCTGGTCGACAATGGGTCCTCCGTCAATCTCCTCAATGTGAGAGTGTTGAAGGAAATCTGCATGAACGTTTAGCACCTCGCTCGTGATAAAATCACCATCTCCGTGTTTGACTCCCAGTCATCACGGACACTTGGGTCTGTAATACTGACACTACGCTTTGGGCTGCTTGTCACGGACATCAAGTTTCACGTCATTGACGCTAAGACCTGCTATAACGCTTTGCTCGGTCGGCCTTGGTTACACGAGTACAATATCATACCCTCTACACAACATCAGTATATGAAATATTTCAAGGATGGTTTCGAGTATACTGTAACAGGGGAGCTAAACCCATTCTCCATAAACGAAGTTCGCAAATATGAGGATGCAAAATACTTCTTACTAGATTTTGAGGACACGGAAAGATGTCACAAACCGAAGAACAAAGCCGACACTACTATTCCGGTCTTCGGGAGTGATACCGAGGAGGAAGAAGAGATAGTTTATTCAGGGCCGCCCTAATGCAACAAGCCAGGACTGTTCACTCCTATGTTGATCTTCGGCATCGACTCGGAAGATGATGTCAATGCCGTATTCTCTGCCTGGCCATCAATACAAGCCTTCGCCGATGAAGATCAAAGTTTGCAAGTTGCCATGGTTCCGCGGAAGCATTACAAAGATCTCAACACACTTGAAACTTATAGTGTGCAGGAACTGCAAACATTCTACGTCCCTCCCAGGCGAAGAGATGAAAAGGTGATCCTATTCTACCGATCCGGGGAAACCAAAGCGGAGAAAGAAATCTGGCATAGCGCCGATTCTACGCTCGACAGGCTCCAGCCCATCCGTCTGCCTAGATATTACACGGAAGGCTTGAAAAGGCTATTGAAGAGCCAAGGGGTACCCTTCAGACAGACTACTCGGCAAGCTCGATTCTACAACAGGATTTGGGACGTCCCCGGAACTCTGCGAAAGTTGCCCAATGGGAAAATGGAAACGGTCGGGCTTGGATATGTCCAATCCAAGAAACGGGAACGAGTCCATGGTAGCTACGTCATACATGACTTCGATGAAGAAGGAGACGCCCTGTTAGAAGACGCTGACCCTGAACCAAAACGAGATCCTGCCATCAAAATGCCGAGTCCGTCATTTGAAGAACGGATGGACAAGCTAATAAGGGAAGCGGGTCAAAAGGTCCGGGATGACCATAACCGGGAAATGTCCATTTACGAGAAAACCAGGACGCAACGCCTCCTTCAGCAGGCCGCGGAGAATGACAATGCTCTTCCTTATCAACCCGTCATACAAAAGGCCCCACGCAGAGGCAAAAATAAATCAAAGAGTGGGAAAGGCATTCAACAGCAGCCAAACGGGTCTAAGAAGCCACGCGAGCAAGAGTCGAGCAGCCGGGATCCATCCCTTATAAAGAAGATGGGTCGGGAATATTCTTTTCCCCAAGACAAGACAAAGAAGATATTCGATCTCATCATAAAGCATCAGATGATGACACTCCCGGAGTCCAAACACCCCGAACAAGCGAACGAGGTCTCTCACCCAGACTATTGCTCCTATCACCGGGCAATAGGACATCCTCTCGAAGACTGGTTCACCTTCAAGAACTGGGTTGAAGACCAATATCAACAAGGCAGGTTCGCTCTATCCAGCAGTTTGAAGGTAATCCCGCTACAGAAGCATGAACCAAAAGCGACGTGTATAACGAGAGTGGAACCAGATCAATGTAGGAACCAGATCAACATTGATCTTGGAAACGATCTCGTACCTGACACGTGATAACACTGTCAGAAGAAGAGCCTGAGAATACGGATGACCTCCTATGGTGCTTCAAAAACGATGATGACGAGGTTGTCATGCCCCACCCCCAATACAGAAAGTATTGTCCGCTCTGGCCGAAACCTCACGGCTTTGTCTTTCGGAGCGAACCGGACCCGACCAGGGGCCACTTCCCAGGAGGTCACCCATCCTAGGACTTCCCTGGCCCGAGCACGCTTAACTACGGAGTTCTCAAACTCCTGTAGTGCCAGTTCACTTAAAAGGCGCCTCTGTATTGAAGAGTGGTATCATTCCATTTCGGAATGTATTTCGAAGATTCCCTATTGTTTTATAGTGGGTCCCCATACTTATCAGGTATAAATGAGTATACCGGATAATACCTGGGGTATTACATTCTCCCCCACTTAGAACAATGGTTCGTCCTCGAATCACAGACCTACTATTGAGGAACTAGCTCTGATACCATTCTGTCACGCCCCACCCCCAATACAGAGAGTATTGTCCGCTCTGGCCGAAACCTCACGGTTTTATCTTTCGGAGCGAACCGGACCCGACCAGAGGCCACTTCCCAAGAGGTCACCCATCCTAGGACTTCCCTGGCCCGAGCACGCTTAACTACGGAGTTCTCAAACTCCTGTAGTGCCAGTTCACTTAAAAGGCGCCTCTGTATTGAAGAGTGGTATCATTCCATTTATAGTACAGATATGTCCTCTTTCGGAATGTATTTCGAAGATTCCCCATTGTTTTATAGTGGGTCCTCATGCTTATCAGGTATAAACGTGGATCCCGTCCACCCGTCACCCAATAACAATAAGCATCATGCATGTAAATGTGAGGAGATAATCAAAATCATGGAAAACATCATGAAACCCGTGCCTAGCATCGGCACGTAAATTCTCATACATCGGGCATCCGTCAGTTCAGGTCATCCCACGGGCTCTGTCTGTGGTATCGGCCCTCGGCCCCAGCAGTATGCCCATATCCATCTATCGACTCTGGTCAGTATCCTCCGGATAACTGCCAGGTCCAACCAATCACCGGTAGGTAGTAGTCCCTCTTCCAGGCTCACCGTCTACTACACAGCGATCCGTTCTCGCCCCATGGTACCATACCGGGCCCACCATGTACCCGTAATCGGCCTCATCCGCCTCCTCGAATCGGGTTTCACATGTTACTCTAGCACCGAGAAAACACATGGTGGACACACTGAAATATCATATCACGGGTAACCGGGTTTTTAAAACAATTACATATTTCTTTTTGAAATATCCACGGTTCCCAAATCCAGAAATATCATGCAAACAACATATCTCAATGCGTATAATCAGAAGCATGATATATGCAACATGTAAAAGAAATGCGAGCATATCTGTCTATCATGCAACCAGGAATAGTAATATGCACATATTGAGGGAAACCTCTCTTTTAAAATGAATCAGTTTTGAAGAGTATCTTGCGGTTCCCAAATCTAGAAATATCATCTATGTATGGGCAAATATGTATGTGTACAAATATGAGTGTACGACAGGCAGGTGCACAAGTATGAGTGTACAGTGAGTATGTGCACAAGTATAAGTGTACGACAAGTATAGGTACAAGTATGCCATGCAAGGGTCATATCCTGAATGCAACAGTACTACAGTGTAGTGACATGGCAATTATCGATGATGAAGTGTGTGAGCCGGCAAACAATATACGTGGAACATATGCATCATCGATAATTGTGCTGGTGTCCTAACAGCATGATGATAATATAGCAATAGCTCATGAAATGAAATGCGAATAGCAATGAAGATGCGGAATCAAATAAATCGACGCAACAGGGAAGAGTCTACATCACTAAGTATATGTCATGAAATTGTGCCATTGAAATAAGACAAATCGGGGTTGTTAGTAAAATAAGGGCTACGGAGTTTTTAAGTAAGATACGTCTTTTGAAAATATCCGTAGAATCCCTTTACTTGTTTTTAAGATATTCCTGATTCGTAAGTTTTTTTGAAATAGGTATGGCTCGGGTCTAGTCTAACATCTACTATACTAACCGCTGATTTAACTATCAAGTAAATCGGGAGGGGTATGGAAACCACCTAATCTGAGTCGATATATAGGTAAATATAAATATAATAGTCGGTGATCCCGCTTCAATAGTATCGCGTACTATACCATATGTCATCCTCGAGTCATGAGCGCGGATCGATCATCAATATATAGCTCGTACGGTAAATTGTCGTACGGCATCCCAATAGCTGGGTACGGGTCAATATCACAATCAGCTCATCAATTATTTGGTATCCTTATCATCATCTCACATAATCTGGGGTACTGATCTAAGTCTAGTACGAATCGATACCATTATATAAGTAAGAATGCGTGTGTGAAACACACGTCCAAAGGCCCGCTAAAACATCATATCGTATCCCAAATACGAATCACATCACATCACCAATATCACGGCACTAAGCCCAATCTCATCGACTCATCTTTAATGTCCTCCAATATCCTCATCATCACAGTATAACATAGAAAAAATGCGCGTGTGTGCGTGTGGGTGTAACCCTATTCTAGGTTCGCGACTAGAAACTACACATGTTACTTTTAACCCTAACCTATGCATATTACACCTAACACATCCTAAACAACCAAGTCACACATAAGCTAGCACATATCTATATATATAAAGTATATATGGTATACTAGAAATCGGACTGCGGGGGTGCTATACGCCATCCACCCGACTTCTCCCCGTAGATATAAATCTACTCACCTTTCTTATGTGTGCCGGTGTCGATGTCGCCATTTGCATCTCCAACGCTTCGACGCCACGAGGGGTACCTACATGGATATCACACGCTAAAACACATGAAAACCATGTCGAAAACCAAAATGGTGCACGCTACGCCCATAGGTAAGAACCTGTAGCCTCGCGTGCAAACACAGCCAATAACCCTCTGCCGTTGGCGTTCAAACGCCACCCGACAGAAACGAATCATCGAATACCAAAATCCATACGAAACAAGTCGTAAATCATGCGCCAACTCAAGAAAATCAACCCAGATTCTACCCTAACTGGAATCAGTCAAAACTAGACATACCCAGGGTCAAGTCTATAGGGTATAAGGCTATAGAACCAAAACGAGCACCAGAACCCATACTCTGGCCGCAATTTGCAGCCAGATGGGATTTATCTGCGGCCAGGAAGTGGGTCCAGGTGCTGGGGCTTTGGGTGTTGGCTTCTATCTACCTGCATATCTCACTGCCAAGTCAAAATTATTTTAGGGTACCTCGGGTTGTAGCAGATTCCAGAAAGGTCACAAAATCGATAAAATTGCTAAAATACGCCAAGTCGAAACTTTCAGGTAACTAACTGGGAATCTGGGGTAATCTTGGTTAATCTGGTCTCAAATACACCTAATTAGTCTATACTAACCATTACAACCAACACTTGACTAAATCTCACTCAAATTCTCTTAAACTAGCACTAATCTACTTAATAACACTAAAATTTCAGCTAAACAACTATAATTTTGCAAGATAGGAATTGGGTTGTGAGATTATACCTCAAGGGGTCCTAGGATGAAGGAGAAAGGAAGATCTTTAAGAAGGGGAGTGTGTGGTTGCTGGTTGTAACGTTTCAAAATAATAAAATATGATTTTTGGGAATTTTTAAAATTTAATATTATTTTTAATGAATATTTTAATATTTAGGTATAATTAAATACAGAAAAATTTGGAAAAATTATGGAAAATTCTAAAATAGGTTATTTTATGGAATTATGCCATTTTTAAGTTTTTATAATTAGTTATATGCTAATTTAGTGCTAATCGCGATTAAAAATCGCTAATCGGATTTTAGCAATTTTGTGCAAAACATGCACATATCTTTTTCTACACTTGTGCATTTTTCTATCATGTTATTTGGGGTTACTATTCTTGTGAGAAGGGTTTTTGGAGGAAAAGAAAAAGAAAAGAAAAAGAAAAGAGAAAAAGAATAAAGAATGAGGTTTGGTGAGAGAGAGAGGTATGGGCTTCTTTGACCAAACACTTAGCCATTTTCCTCTTCTCATTTCCCTCCCTCTCCCTCCATTGCTGCTGCTGCTCCTGCACCTCACCTCCCTCCCCTCTTCAAGCCCTCTAAACACCTCTGAAACAACTCCAAAACCCCACTCTCATTTCATTAAAAGTGTGCACAAGCTCAAGATCTACACATTGGACCAAGAAAGCAAGGATTTTGTCCAATAGGGGCAACTCAAGAAAATTCTTGAGTTGCCAAATGAGATAATTACTGAACCGTTAGCTTAGTTTTTGTATTACATACACCCCCATACTAGTTTAGAATCGATATTGTGTGATTTGGTGGACTTAAAGAAAACCTAGTTAGGGTTTGAGGAAATTATGAGTTGTGATGGGAAATTGAGCTCAGTAGAGGCTACACCAACACCCTAGTGTATGAATTGAGACCCAAACCTGAGACTTAAGACCCGGATTATGAATTTAGAAACCGATATCGGGGAATTTGTGAAATCTGTGAAGGGTATATTGAATCTGCTATCACCCGAGACATCCTAAATTAAAATTGATTGGACAGTGACATGTGCAGGCACCCAGGAAGCTACCACCAGAACCCTAGCCCCTACCTCCTATACCCGGCCGCAGATTTATCGTGCGGCCAGACCATGGTGGATTTGCCTCGTTTTGGTTTTGGTGTCCCATTACCAGTAGATTAGACCCCTGGAATGTATAGATTTGTTTAATTTGACCTAGGGTGAAATCTGGAGTCTATTTCCTTAGTTGCTGTTTTGGATTAGTGTTTCCGTATTCCGTATTTTTATTTCTGAAATTACGTATCGTGTTTTACCTCGACTATTTGGCGTTTATACGACGATATCGAGGATTGATGGTTGGTTTTGGAGGCGTACCCATAGGTTCTAACCTATAGGCCCCTTAGCGTATCGTTTTGGTTTTCGTGTGCCGTGTTAGCTTTGATTTGGTTTTAATACGCATATACGATACTTTGATGTGTAGGTACCCCATGAAGACTTCGGGACGACAAGCAAGCGCGTGGTGACGTCCACAAATGAAGACGCAAGGTGAGTAGATCATATTTACGGGGGAAGTCGGGTGGATGGCGTATAGCACCCCCACAGTCCGTAGTTGGTATACCTTATATGTATATGTTATTTATGATAGTATGGTGTAGTGGATTATTTGAGATGTGTTAGATGTGATAAGGTTAGAAGTAAACTAGAATATTTCCTAGTTGCGAACCCTAGGATAGGTTTACACCCACACGCACACACAGGTTGATTTGCTATACTTATACTGTGTTTGATGATATTGGACGACATTGGAGATGAGTCGATGGTATTGGGCATTGTGCCGCGAGATTGGTGATTTGATATGATTCGTATTTGGGATACGACATGCGATCTCTAGCGGGCCTTTGGACGTGTGTTTACACACGCAGTTCTATTGATGGTATCAGTTGTACTAGACTTAGATCAGTACCCCAGATTATATGATATGATGATGAGGATACCAAATAATTAATGAGATGATTGTGATATTGACCCGTACCCAGCTATTGGGATGCCGTACAACGATTTACCGTACGAGCTTTATATTGATGATAGATCCGCACTCGTGACTCGAGGATGTCAGATGATGTACTGTATCGTACGCGATACTGTTGAGGTGGGATCACTGACTATATATATATATATATATATATATATATATATATATATATATATATATATATATATATATATCGACTCGGATTTAGGTGGTTTCTATACACCTCCTGATGGACTTGGCTTAGTAGATGTTAGACTAGACCCGAGTCATACCTATTTCAAAACTGGCGAATCGGGAATATCTTAAGGACAAGTAAAGGGGTTCTACGGGTATTTTTAAAAGGGGTATCTATTCTTAAAAACACCGTAACCCTTATTTCACAAAAACCCCGATTCGTCTTATTTTAAAAGGCACCACTGCAGGATATGTACATATTGGTGTAGATTCTTCACTGTTGCATTGATTATTCGATTCCGCATCGTATTGCATGTGTTTATTTCTATATTGCAATCATGCTGTTAGGACACCAGCACCATTATCGATGATGCATATATTCCACATACACTTGTTTGCCGGCTCACACACTTCATCATCAATAATTGCCATGTCACTACACAGTAGTATTATTGCATCAGGATATGACCTTGTATGTGCATACTATTATTCTATGTCACATTCATCATGCTTTCTGATTATACGCATTGAGATATTCGTTTTCATGATATTTCTGGATTTGGGAACCGTGGATAGTTTCAAAGGAGAGTATGTACTTATTTGAAATACCCGGTTTCCTTGTTATGATATTTGCGCAGCCACCATGAGATTTATCGGTTCTGATTATATACCCCATACGAGGAGTGTGTGCCGTATGAGGGTACATGGTGGGGCCCGATATGGTTCCCCTCGGCAAGAAGATCGAAGGATTATGCCGATTGAGCCTGGAGGTGGGCGAGTACCTACCGGTGATTGTATTTGAGCTCGGCGGGGGGATACCGACCGGAGTTGAGAGATGGACATGGGTTGACCCGTGCTGCTGGGGCCGAGGGCCGATACCGCAGACGGAGCCCCATATGGACGAGGATTTACGTGCCGATGCTAGGCACAGGTTTCATGATGTTTCCATGATTTTGATTATATCCTCACATTTACATGCATGGTGCTCATTGTCATTGGGGTGACAGGTGGACGGGATCCACATTTATACAGACTATTGTTACATTGATCATACTTCATTTGTATATATAACAGGGTATGAGGGCGCTGTTATATATACCCTTACACCAATATTAGTGGAATGGGACGCTAATATATGTGTATTGATATTCATTTGATACATCATCATATTTACCTCATGCAGACATACCTTATGTTTATGACATGTTATTACCTGAGGCACTGACACGAGTATTTGGCACTACCTACATGTTTAGATGTTGCATTGCCACCTTTTCATGCTTCAGGCTTATTCTTTGAGGTTTATATATCTGATTGTTTTGACCTAGGATTATGTCATGTATTCGGTTTCTGCTTGTAGATGTTTTCTATTCACGAGTTGGCAACTCACCCCCGTTATGCCACAGTTCTTGCAGGTTTTGCCGTACAGGTTCCATAGCGGCATTTCTGGCACACTGCTCACATTGCGGGTGATTTGCTTGGTAGGTGGATTCTTTTGCATCAAGAACCACCATTGTGCTTGTATTATTCCTTTGTATCTAGAATTCCATCAATGAAAACTTGTATTTTGTTTCAGACTTAGACATTAGTGATGTATTATTCGACCTTAGAGTCGCGCTTAGTAGTATTGCGGTTTTCATGCTTACTGAGTTTCTTTTGGATTTGATCATCGCCATTCGGCGTTGTATATTATATTGCTTGCGTGGTTGTGACCGTCAATTGATGAAGAGCTAGCTCCCGCTTGGGGATGCCTTTTATTAATTGCATATATATATATATATATATATATATATATATTATTCTTGTTGTACCCCGTTCGGGGCCAGTATTTACAAAAGAAACTCTGCCGAAATTTTTAGAAAAGACTTACATTTTAAAAATGCATATTCGGCTTAGTTATTTAAAAACCTTGACTTCAAACATGTTTTTCTTCACTTCTTTAAACCAGTTTTCTTTATTTACCTTAAAATGGTTTTAGATTTCTGGGCTTTTGGCTTACTTGGATCAGATGGAGTCCTATAGACTTCATATGGTTCAAGGGTCAGTCACGTGCTCTTTTGGGTCGTGACACTGGTGGAGTGTTGTGGCTGCTGCTGGGCTGCCTCAAGTGTTGCTGTTTTGCTTGTGCTGATGCTGTTCTGGCTGAAGCTGCTGCTGTTGTTTTATTTTGTGTGTGTTGCAGCTGCTACTGCTGGGGCTGAAGTATTAGTAGTGTGGTGTTGTGTGATGTGGTGTTGAGGCTGCTCTTGCTGCTGTTGCAGCTACAGATAGGGCTCCCCTTTTTCTTGTGTTGCTTTGAAAAATGGTGTTGCTGCTGTGGCTATGTAGCAACTGATATTGGTCATGTGTGTGTGAGTGTGAGAGGGAGAGAGGTGAGTTGAGAAAGGGTTGAAATGAGTGTTTGAGAGACAACAAAAAGTTTTGAAGTGAAATGATGTTAACTCCTATCACCCTCACTCAACATTAAATGTCATGGCACATCCATCATGCCCCCCCTCTCTCTCTCCTACCACTAGTCAACCCCCACCTAATCACCCTTAACAAAGCTAAAAACCCTTAATTAACCCAATTAACCTAATCAAATGGTTAACCCATCATGGTTGGCTAAACATGGCAACCCTAGACTTAACCCAAGTTAACATGCACAAGTGTGTGCAGTCCAGATAAAATTCCGATAAAATATCCATAAAACCAGAAAAAATATTTAAAAGCCATTTTTGGTAAACTTTTTACCAAAAACCCCACATTAAGACACACTTACCACTAAACACAAACTCAGGTGTTACAGAGGTGATCTCAGAGTTTCCACCGGCGCCGAAAGAGCTGGAAGATGGGATACATACTATTGCCGATAACCTCAAGAAAATTGATTTGGGGACGGAAAGTGACCCGCGACCGACATTCGTCAGTGAGCTGTTGTCTGAAGAAAGGGTGGCTACACTAAAGGACGTGCTTATGCAGCATAAAGACTGTTTCGCATGGAACTATTCCGAGATGCCAGGACTAGATCCAGAGATTGCTGTCCACAAATTGGCAATATCCCCGGACGTCAAGCCAATCAAACAAGCACCGAGGAGAATGCGGCTCGAGCTTGAGATGAGCATCAACGCCGAGGTCAAGAAGCTAATTGACTCTGGCTTCATCCAAGAGGTTCAGTACCCTAACTAGATCGCCAACATTGTTCCAGTAATGAAGAAAAATGGGACGGTGTGCATATGTGTGGACTTCCGGGATCTCAACAAAGCTTGTCCAAAAGACGACTTTCCAGTACCAGTCACAGAGCCGATGATAGATAACACATCCACTCACGAAGTCTTCTCCTTCATGGACGGCTCATCAGGATACAATCAGATAAAGATGCATCCTGAGGACCAGAAGCATACTGCTTTTCGGACCCCTTTGGGTATATTTTGCTACAAAGTGATGCCTTTCAGTCTAAAGAACGCCGGTGCCGCCTATCAGAAGGCCATGACGAAGATTTTCGATGACCTCATACATGAAATCGTCGAATGTTATCGACGACCTCGTAGTTAAAATCAAATCATACGAGGAACATATAGAGCATCTGAAGATCGTATTTCAACGCCTTCGGCAATACAACTTGAAGATGAACCCTCTCAAATGCGCGTTCGGAGTTTCCTCGGGAAAATTCCTAGGATTCATCGTACGACATCGAAGCATCGAGATAGACCCGTCGAAGATCAAGGCGATTATGGAAATGCCCCCGCCAAGAACTCTCAAACAGCTGCAGTCTCCCTAAGGAAAGCGCGTATATTCGACGATTTATAGCCAATCTCTCGAGCAAGTGCCGTCCTTACAGTCACCTAATGAAGAAGGGAACCCCATTCGTCTGGGATCGCAAATGCCAAAGCGCACTGGACGAAATCAAGCAATATCTGCAGAATTCGCCTGTATTAGCTGCTCCCGTTAAAGGAAAACCTCTCATCTTGTATACGACCGCCCTCGAAAGTTCCTTAGGCGTGCTGTGGGCATAAGAAAATGACCAAGGGAAAGAGAGAGACCTTTATTATCTGAGTCGAGTTCTCCTGGGGGCAGAAAGCAATTACTCTCCCATTGAAAAACATTTCCTGGCATTGATCTTCGCGATAATGAAGCTCAGACACTATGCGTTGGCACATGAGGTCCATCTCATATCAAAGGTGGATCCTCTCAAATATTTAATGTCAAAGGATATATTAACGGGACGACTCGCTAAATAGGCCCTGCTCTTGATGGAGTTCTCGATAACTTATCGACCCCTCAAAGCTGTGAAAGGCCAGGCCATCGCCGACTTCCTCGCTGAGCATCCGATACCTGCCGAATCTCCCTTGAACTGCGAACTGCCGGACGAACACGCGTTTGACACGATCAACAAAGGGAGAAGAGATGATGGTACCCAGTGGGAACTTTACTTCGATGGAGCGTCTTCCAGGAAAAAGCGCAAACAAAGCACCCCTATAATCAAATCAGGGGTAGGCCTCATCTTCGTGACTCCACAAGGAGGGATAATTCGCTTTGCCTTCTCCTTAACAGAGCCAAGGACAAACAATGAAGCCGAATATGAAGCTTTGATAGCAGGTCTCGAGATCGCTATCGATATGGGAATTGAAAACCTTCTCATATACGGAGACTCCCAACTGGTCGTTAGTCAAGTAAACGGCGACTATCAAACGTGCAAGCCAGAGTTGGTAAAGTACGGCGAGAGAGTACAGCAGCTGCTAACTCAAATTCCTTCCTACACCTTGGAAAGCATACCGCGTGCGGAAAATAGCAAGACGGATGCATTAGCCAAGCTCGCTAAAGAACTGGCTGACGAGAGCCTCGATGACGTGAGAATCATTGTGCAGAGCCGTCGGGTTCTTGCACCAGCAGAAATATCTTCGGAGTCGTCTGAAGAGAAAGAAGCGACCAAAGAGACAGCCCTACAAATAAAAGACCAGGAAAAGGCTGAGGATTGGAGAGAAGTCTTTATAGACTACTTCAAATCCCGTCGAACACCTGAAGATGCGTCCTCAAAACATCAGCTCATGAAGCGAGCTCTATCTTTTGCCTTTGTTAATGATATTCTGTATAAGAGATCATTTGATTCTCTATGGCTAAGATGCCTGGGACCTGAAGAGGCAAAGAGAGTCATCCAAGAAACTCACTACGGGCTCTGAGGTTCTCACCAAGCCAGGCCGAAGATGAAGCTGAAGATCAAACGTATGGGTTACTATTGGTCCACGATGATCCAGGACTGCCTCGAATACGCGAAGCAATGCAACTCGTGCCAAATTCACGGGGACTTTATCCATCAGCATCCAAATCCACCGCATCCAACGGTGGCTAGCTGGCCATTTGAAATGTGGGGAACTGACATAATCGGCCCCATCGAACCAGCATCGTCCAGAGGACATCGATTCATTTTGGCGACAACTGATTACTTCTCCAAATTGGCAGAAGCAGTACCGCTGAGGGAAGTGAAGACGGAGAATATCCTCCATTTCTTCAAGACACACGTCATTTATCGGTTTGGAACTCCGCGACGGATCATCTCCGATAACGGGCCAGCCTACAGAAGCCACAAGATCAGCCGCTTCGCACAACAGCATAACATAGACTGGAGATACTCTTCAGTCTATAATCCTCGAGCTAGCGGTCTGGCTGAGGCTTTTAACAAGACCTTGACGAAGATCGTAAAAAAGACAGTGTCGCAAAATAAGAAGGACTGGCATGAGAGACTGCACGAAGCTCTCTGGGCATATCGAACTACGTTCAAAACAGCCACAAACACAACGCCGTATGCATTAGTATTCAGCACCGAAGCGGTACTCCCCCTCGAGATAGAGTTGCCCTCTCTACGAATGGCGGTTCATTACGAGCTAACAGACGAAGAAAATGCTCACCTTCGGCTTGAGGAACTCGATGCCCTCGACGAAACCAGGCTCATGGCGCAACAAAATTTGGAGGCTTATAAAGCAAAGATGACGCGCTCATATGAAAGATTGACTAGGCCGAGAACATTTCGCCAAGGCGAACTCATGCTAGTGGTCAAAAGGCCTATGATCCCCAATCGTGCCAAGTGGGGGAAATTCGAGCCGAATTATGAAGACCCGTATATCATAGACATAGTCTACCATGATGGAGCCTATCTACTCATGGACATGCATGGTGAAAGACTTTTCAGGCCAATAAATGGCCGCTTCCTAAAAAAATACTACGCTTAACGAGTCATGGCCTAGGTCAACGATAGATGACGACGCCTATGTCCACTCGTTATCTTCCTAAGCCCAAACTCTGCAAGTAGTAGCCAGCTTTTGGACCGAAATCTCCTTAAACTAACGATGGACCACTATGTCCTAAAACTGGCGACAGACCGTAATGTCCTTAAACTAACAGTGGACCGCAATGTCCTAAAACCTGCAATTGACCGAGACGTCACGGACCGCAGCATCCCAAGGCTGACACAAAAAAATAATATATATAAAAAAAAAGAAAACGGTATGTCCATAAGCAAAATGGGCATGGATGAAAACCCGAAAAGGCTCCGTGAGTAAAAACAGCAGGGCTATCGGCATGTTTTGTGAAAACCCGAAAGGGCGCAAGCTCATTAAAAGACACTTGCAAGGTCCTCTCGACCCTGTAAGGAGAAACAACCTGCGTGAGGTCCTTACGACTCAAAAGGGAGCAACTCACTTAGGGATCCCTACTATTCCTAAGGAGAAATTACACTTGCGAGATCCTCACGACTCGTAAGGAGAACCCTCCTATGAGACCCTCACGGCTCATAGGATTCAAAAACCTTAAGCTACAGGGATCTGAACCTGTTCTTAAGCAGCCACCACAACCTCCAATGCTGCCCTACAAGCGATTCAATATTGACCCTTGTATACAATCCACGGGCGTGAATAAATATTTCCCTAACAAAGTCTCATCCGTGACTAGGGATATGTTTGCACAGTGAACCCCCCTTGTGAGCCCTCTTGACTTATAAGGAGAAAACACTCTTGTAAGATCTTTACGACTTATAAGAGACCATGCACTTAGGAATCCTCACAATCCCTGTTTCCCCCAATCAGAGGAAAGCTCTATTTGAAATTCAAATTTCAAAAATTGAAGCAACGCTTCAGATGCTAGCGATAGGCGCGCTGCGCCCTAGGCAGCGCACCATGTGTGCGCTAGCGCTAGGTGCGCTGCGCTCTGAGCAGTGCGCCATGTGTCAAACACGGGTGCGCTAGCACTAAGTGCGCTGCGCTCCGAGCAGCGCACCACGTGTAAGACACAGGTGCGCTAGCTCTAAGAGCGATGCGCTCTAAGCAGCACACCACGTGCAAAGCATGGGTGCGCTAGCACTGGAATTAAAAAATTCCCCACCATTAGATCAAAAGATCTAATAATAATGATAAATCATTAATTAATCAGAATTAAATTCTGTTATGGAAAGATTTTTCAATCTTGTTAAAAACAAGAAGATTGCCTTCTGTAAAACAGAAGCCCTAGGATCAAAGATCCAATGGTGGGAAACATCTCCAAATCAATCAGAGAAAGATCTTTTTAACTGATTCAACAAATCAGCTTGCCCTATAAAAAGGCCCCTCGACTTCAAGTCTGATATAGAGAAACCCCCCCCCCCATGAACCTTAAAAAAAACTCAAAGATAAAGAGCAAGCTCTTGCAAGAAGACATTTCTTCAAGGTAAAGATGATGGATGATGAACACAGAGATGAAATCATCTCATAGAAAGAAAAATTTATTTCTTCAAAAAGATCATAGATCTACCAGACAAAAAGTCTTTCACAAAAGAGATCAAAAGATCTCATCATAAAATAAAAGAAGAACATAATTCTTCTCACAGATCATGGATCTATAACGGCAAAGCCTTTTATCAAAATGAGAGATTGGAAATCTTTCCTGCAAAAAAAGAACCGTTGTTCTTAGAACTTGAGAAAAAGTCTCTTTTAAAAGAACATAAATTTGTTCCCAGATCAAAAAATTGATCAGATACGCTTTGTGCTTTTAAAATGCGCCTTGCCGCTCTCGAACTGTGCTTCTGCGCTCTCTGGACCGGCGCTCAGCGCCGAATGCGCCACGTGTCAACCACGTATGCGCCAATTAACAACTTGCGCTTTGCGCTTCTGAAATAGCACACTGCGCTCATAGACTGGCACAAAGCGCCAAGCACACCTCGTGTCATTCATGTGTGCGCCACTGGATTAATAGCGCAATGCGCTCATATATTAGCGCAACGCGCTCATCATCTGGCGTTCAGCGCCGAATGCGCCACGTGTCAATCACGCATGCGCCAATCAACAGTTAGCGCTTTGCGCTCTTGAACTAGCGCACTGCGTTTATGGACTGGCACAAAGCGCCAAGCGCACCACGTGTCGTTCATGTGTGCACCACTGAATTAATAGCGCAATGCGCTCATATATTAGCTCAATGCGCTCATCATCTGGTGCTCAGCGCCAAGCGCGCCACGTGTCACTTACATGTGCGCTACTCAGCAGAAACGCACTGCGCTCTTTAATTGGCACAAAGTGCCGAGCGCACCACGTGTCCCTCAAGTGGGCGCTGACAGAACATAAATTGTTCTTGAAATAAGCCTCAGAGCTATTATGAGTGCTCAGCACTAAAAGACAGAAATACTGTTAAAATTCAAATCAATGCTCAGCATTGTTAAAAGGGCCAAGCCCAAACAAAAGGCTCAACAGCCCAAAAATAAAAATGATAAACATTTTGACCTAATTGGACTTAGCCCAAGATTGGCCATAAGTCCTCAACTCATATTAATTGAGCCCATCTGCTCATAAATATTTTAACAGAGCTTAGTCCCAATTGGACTACAGGTCTCTCAACTCACATCGGTTCGAAGGTACATCTCTTTACTCCTCTGATATTTGTCGTTGTAATCCTTCAACGTCTTCAGAGAGGTGACGGATCCCGACAACCAAACATTCCATGGACTGTGGGGTCCTTTTAAAGCCACGGACTACGATGTCCTTAACAATCGACCACAATGTCTTTAAACTAACATTCGACCGCAATGTCTTTAAACTAACATTCGACCACAATGTCTTTAAACTAACATTTGACTGAGATGTCCTTAAACTAACATTGGACCGAGATGTCCTTAAACTAATTATCGACAGCAATGTCCCTAAACTAAACATTAGAGTCCAAATGCTCTTTTGTTGGATCTAAACGATCCCGTTGAGTTGATCTTAGTCTAAAATTAGGCTAACGTATCCTTAACGAACGTTTAAGTTGATCTTAGTCCCAAATGCGACTAACGTATCCTTAAACCCAACCGCCAAACCCAAATCTAAGAAGATACGAATTTGGACTAATCCACACCCTACGGGCGACAACATAAATTAGTCTCCGTATACAATCCACGGGCAACAAAAAATAAAACAAACACACACCACATGAAGTGACCATCTGGAGAAGGAGAAAGTGGTTACCGCGATGCGGTAGCGTAATTAACTGCAGGGGCTTGCGCCTGTAGGGAAGAGCGTCCCCACAATCCAAAACCCCTCAAATGAGGGGGAATCTGACGAAGTCTGCTACATCGGCTGCATCCGTTTAAACCTTCGATATATGGTGCCATAAATCAACTTGGCATCTTCGGAGAGGTGGACGGATAGCACCAATTAGCATCTGCCCCGAAATTCAGGCCCTGACGTCCCAACATCCCGGCCGCGTCTTTCGGCGGGTAACAATCCCTAAGGAGAAAACACACCTACGAGATCCTCATGACTCGTAGAGAGAAAATTCTTTATGAGACCCTTACGGCTCATGAAGTCAAAAGCCTTAGTCGACAGGATCCTAACCCTGTTTGCTAAGCCACATTTTTTCGACATCGATAGAGGCAAATGATGATTTGCTCCTGGCAATATCCCAGTTGTAGCGGTGCTAATGCCGAAATCGGTGCCTAATTCCAAGCTTGCAGCGAAAAGCCAGCGAGCCACACCTGCATACGAAATAGCCGAAATGATGGGGCAACTTGCAACAAAATCAGCAAGTAAAAATGTATGCATGCAAAATAGCCGAAATGATTGGGCAACTCGCAATAAAAGCAGCGAGTAAAAATAAAACAAATAGCCGAAATGATTGGGCACCGCGAAAGATAGCCGAAATGATTGGGCAATCGCGATTTTCGCGATATAAAAGCTGAAATGATAGAGCATCGCGGAAAGAAAAATATACAAAATGAAACTTTTTTCCCTACAGGTGATATCACATCAATCCCTGTATACAATTCAGGGGCGCAAACAAAGAGGGAACCATACCCTCCCCAGGCTCCATCGGAAGAAGAAACCAAATCTCAACGGTTCACAGACAGCCTGGAGATCATCTCAACATGCGTCTCATTACAACTGGCGCAACATCAACAAATCGGAGCTGCGGCAAAATTCCCAGTTTCATGACTTGACGATGCACAAACAACCGAGAGTCAACCTTTCCTGGTCACGTGGAACACAGCTATGTCAATCAGACCCTGTGGGAAGCATCCAGAGCAAATTCCTGGTCACGTGGAATGCGGCTTATATCAATCCTGACCCCGTGGGAAACGTCCAGAGCGGAGCCTGGTCCTCACAGAACACGGCTATGTCAATCAAACCCCGTGGGAAGCATCCAGAGCAAATTCCTGGTCACGTGGAACATGGCCTATATCAGTCCTAACCCCGTGGGAAACGTCCAGAGCGGATCATGGTCCTCACAAAACACGGTTATGTCCCCGTGGGAAGTATCCAGTGCAAATTCCTGGTCACGTGGAACACGGCCTATGTCAATCCTGACCCCGTGGGAAACGTCCAGAGCGGATCCTGGTCCTCGCAGAACACGGCTATGTCAATCAGACCCCGTGGAAAGCATCCAGGGCAAATTCCTGGTCACGTGGAACGCGGCTTATTTCAATCCTGACCCCATGGGAAACGTCCAGAACTAAGCCTGGTCCTCGCAGAACACAGTTATGACCCCGTGGGAAGCATCCAGAGCAAATTCCTGGTCACGTGGAACGCGGCCTATGTCAATCCTGACCCCGTGGGAAACGTCCAGAGTGGATCCTGGTCCTCGCAGAACACGGCTATGACCCCGTGGGAAGCATCCAGAGCAAATTCTTGGTCACGTGGAACGCGGCCTATAGCAATCCTGACCCCGTGGAAAACGTCCAGAGCGGAGCCTGGTCCTCGCAGAACACGGCTATGACCCCGTGGGAAGCATCCAGAGCAAATTCCTGGTCACGTGGAACGCGGCCTATGTCAATCCTGACCCTATGGGAAACGTCCAGAGCTGATCCTGGTCCTCGAAGAACACGGCTATGACCCCGTGGGAAGCATCCAGAGCAAATTCCTGGTCACGTGGAACATGGCCTATGTCAGTCCTGACCCCGTGGGAAACGTCCAGAGCGGATCCTGGTCCTCGCAGAACACGGTTATATCCCCGTGGGAAGCATCCAGAGCAAATTCCTGGTTTCGTTGAACGCGGCTTATGTCAATTCTGACCCCGTGGAAAACGTCCAAAGCGGAGCCTGGTCCTCGCAGAATACGGCTATGACCCCGTGGGAAGCATCCAGAGCAAATTCCTGGTCACGTGGAACACGGCCTATGTCAATCCTGACCCCGTGGGAAACGTCCAGAGCGGATCCTGGTCCTCGCAGAACACGGTTATGTCAATCAGACCCCGTGGAAAGCATCCAGAGCAAATTCCTGGTCATGTAGAACGCGGCTTATATCAATCCTAACCCCGTGGGAAACGTCCAGAGCGGAGCCTGGTCCTCGCAGAACACGACTATGTCAATCAGACCCCGTGGGAAGCATACAGAGTAAATTCCCGGTCACGTGGAACACGGCCTATGTCAGTCCTAACCCCGTGGGAAACGTCCAGAACGGATCCTGGTCCTCGCAGAACACGGTTATGTCCCCATGGGAAGCATCCAGAGCAAATTCCTGGTCACGTGGAATATGGCCTATGTCAATCCTGACCCCGTGGGAAACGTCCAGAGCGGATCCTGGTCCCCGCAGAACACGGCTATGTCAATCAGACCCCGTGGAAAGCATCCAGAGCAAATTCCTGGTCATGTGGAACGTGGCTTATGTCAATCCTGACCCCGTGGGAAACGTCTAGAGCGGAGCCTGGTCCTCGCAGAACACGGCTATGACCCCGTGGGAAGCATCCAGAGCAAATTCCTGGTCACGTGGAACGCGGCCTATGTCAATCCTGACCCCGTGGGAAACGTCCAGAGCGGATCCTGGTCCTCGCAGAACACGGCTATGACCGCGTGGGAAGCATCCAGAGCAAATTCCTGGTCACGTGGAACGCGGCCTATGTCAATCCTGACCCCATGGGAAACGTCCAGAGTGGAGCCTGGTCCTCGCAGAACACGGCTATGACCCCGTGGGAAGCATCCAGAGCAAATTCCTGGTCATGTGGAACGCGGCCTATGTCAATCCTGACCCTGTGGGAAACATCCAGAGCGGATCCTGGTCCTCGCAGAACACGGCTATGACCCCGTGGGAAGCATCCAGAGCAAATTCATAGTCACGTGGAACATGGCCTATGTCAATCCTGATCCCGTGGGAAACGTCCAAAGCGGAGTCTGGTCCTCGCAAAACATGGCTATGACCCTGTAGGAAGCATCCAGAGCAAATTTCTGGTTTCGTGGAACGCGGCTTATGTCAATCCTGACCCCATGGAAAACGTCCAGAGCGGAGCTTGGTCCTCGCAGAACACGGCTATGACCCTGTGGGAAGCATTCAGAGCAAATTCCTGGTTTCATGGAACGCGGCTTATGTCAATCCTGACCCCGTGGAAAACGTCCAGAGCGGAGCCTGGTCCTCGCAGAACACGGCTATGACCCCGTGGGAAGCATCCAGACCAAATTCCTGGTCATGTGGAACGCGGCTTATGTCAATCCTGACCCCATGGGAAATGTCCAGAGCGGACCCTAGTCCTCGCAGAACACGGCTATGACCCCGTGGGAAGCATCCAGAGCAAATTCCTGGTTTCGTGGAACGCGGCTTATGTCAATCCTGACCCCGTGGGAAACGTCCAGAGCGGAGCCTGGTCCTCGCAGAACACGGCTATGACCCCGTGGGAAGCATCCAGAGCAAATTCCTGGTTTCGTGGAACGCGGCTTATGTCAATCCTGACCCCGTGGGAAACGTCCAGAGCGGAGCCTGGTCCTCGCAGAACACGGTTATGTCCCTGTGGGAAGCATCCAGAGCAAATTCATGGTTTCGTGGAACGCGGCTTATGTCAATCCTGACCCCGTGGGAAATATCCAGAGCGAAGCCTGGTCCTCGCAGAACACGGCCTATGTCAATCCTGACCCCGTGGGAAGCATCCAGAGCAAATTCCTGTCCCATAGAACACGGCTAAAGTCAATCTTGACCCCGTGGGAAATGGCCAGAGCAACCCCTGACTCCGTGAAATGCGGATAATGTCAACCTCGTCCATCACTTACAGGTCCTCACGACTTGTAAGGGAGAAAACTCTTTTGTGAGATCCTTACGACTCTCAGAAGAAAACACACTTAGGAATCCTCACGACTCTTAAGGAGAAATTACACCTACGGGATCCTCTCGACCTGTAGGGAGAAAATTCTTTATAAGACCCTCACGACTCATAAAGTTGAAAAGTCTTAGGAGGCAGATCTTAACCCTTAATCCTAAGCCATCGCTGTCCTACGGAGAAATCAAAATAGATTATCCATAAAATGCATTTACTAAAAGGGACACATCATCATGAAGCAAAATATGTCTTTTATTCATGAATCAAAATGAATACAAAGTACAATTTATGAAAGAACAAAAGAAAATATACTCTCATTCAAGAGTATATACAAAAGAAGAATAAAAATATATATACACAATTCTTCAAGCCGGCGGACAATTCAGTAGATTTGCCAGTTCACCCCTTTTCCTCTGGGACTCGGCTTCATGATTTATAATCGTCAAAAGGAGAGCCTCCGCTTGAGCTTGTTGGGCCTGATATGAGGCAAGCCAGCCTTCAAGCTCTTTTTCAGTAACCTTATGGGCTTCGACCATTTCACGAGTAAAAACGGCGGCCTTATCAATGGCTACCACCTCCTTGATAGCCTCTTGAAGCCTTCGCCAAAGATCATATGCTCGAGTGGTCTTGGCCGTAAGATTAGCTTGAATCTCCTTCAATGCTTTGGAAGCCAGCTCCCTCTCCGAAAACTTTCGGCTGAGCCTCTTCTCATATGATACCATGTTCGTAGCTCACCGCTCAATCAGCCCCCGTAAGCTTGCCTTCGCGGCCACAACCTCTGAGGGAAGGCATGTACAGTCAAGAATATGTAAGCAAGCCTCCACCTGCCGACAAAACTCAACCCATACCTGTACCGATGTTTCACTATAGTAGGTGGAAAGAAAGGGAACCGTTGGCTTCAGCGGCAAACGCTTCGGCCGTGATCAGACTGCCAGCGCGAAGATCTTCTATTAGGGCTGACAAGGAATGGAGACTTAGCTTTGCCATCCGTTCCGAGGCACGTAGAGCGTAGGGGCCGGGTGGGATGACGATGCGAGATTCCAGCATGGTAAGAACTGGCAAAGCTGTTCAGATTTATAAACAGTCAGCGAGACTTATAAGCAAAGAGCAAATGGAACAACGTTGAGACTTTACTTACCCACAGTCATGCAAGAGGAGTCTAAAGGCTCCCCAGGCCAGTCAAGAATCTCAATCTCGTCATCGGCTTCCAGAACTACAGAAGGCATCAATGTCATTATATGAAATAATGATAATGCTGTGAGGAGAGGGCAAACGACACTGACATTGCCCGGAAGAGAGGACGATGCGTTGAGGAGATATCGCCTGCGGAGCGGCTATCTCCAACAAGCGTTGAAAGGACTTCCTAGGAGACAGATCAGCAATAGAGGCCGCCAATCCGCGCAATTCTGAAAAGACAGAAGGGTTCAGATAATGGAGAGATTATTAATATAAAATATAGAAGGCTACCTTCGATGCTTCTCCCATCCTGGGCTGGAGGGATAGCATCTTCGACGGCCTCCTCCGTGCCCCCATGCACATCATCGGGGACGTGGGCCAGTGTAACGACTTCCGAGCGAGGAGCAGTGGCCACCACTGTAGGCTCCAGCGGAAGGACGGTAGCCTCGACTACCTGTTCCCTAGTCTCCGGGCTGTCCCCAGAAAGATCCATCGAATCAGTGATCAACGAAGATGCCTCTTCCAGAGGAGCAAGCACTTGGGGAGCGGGAATCACCGAGGGAAGCTCCATCGCAGGAGCAACGGTTGCATCGACCCCCTCCACACTGATTAATGCCTCATTGGGGGTATTTGCGGAGTCCACAGTCAAAGCGCGACCCGAACCCAGATCCTCCGCCATTGCCGAAGTTCCTGCAAAGTTTTCACAAAGATAAGGATATATATATATATATATGAGCAGTACAAAATATTACAAAGAGATATATGAGCGTACCGATGCGCAAAGGAGCTTCTAGTATGGCTTGTTCTATCCAATGCTCCTTCCTGAGGAGGTATGCTTGCCGAGGTTCGAGAGTAGACTCGTGGCCACCGGTCCACAACGAAAGTGCATCTTCGGCGTTGGCTGAGACAGCCTGCTTAAGAGCCCTCTCGCCCCATTCTTCCAAAGGGCCTATGAATAGCCGCCGTATCGACGGAGGGTCTTCGTAAAAGATGACGGCAGGATAAGGCCCCTTCAGGATCCTTACATTCTCGGATTCGTCTTGTGAGCGTCTGATACCCTCAACCAATTGTGCGGCTTCCTCGGCAGATGAGCCCGAAAAAAGAAGACCACTATCTGGCTCTTGCATGGCTATTGGCTCGTCCTGAAGAATAGGCTCGGATTCCACTAAAAAGTCGAGCAGATTGGTGACCTTCTTTCTCCGCCTCTTGGACCCAGAACTAGCACCAGAAGACGATCGCTTCTTTCCCCTTGGTGCTTTACTGCGGCGTTGGCCCACTTCGCCTTCAATATCCTCACTTGGCGGCGCTACCGATGGTGACACCGCCATTGCTGATGCAGCAGCTGATGATACTGCTAATGGCGCCTTATTGGCCCTTGATTGAGCTCTAGTTCGCGGCGGCATACCGGCTGTGGGAGTTAGATCCACTTCTGCTGCCTCGGGAATTAGCACGACGCTTGTATCTCTTAAGGGAGGGTGAATCACTGCCCGCGGTGGCGGCGGAACTCCCGAAGCCTGGATCGGAGTAGGAACGCTATATCTGTATCCAAGGAGCATCCTCCTTTCCTCGGCAATAATGGGACTGACTCGATGGAGGTACCAGCCCGTGAAGGACCCCACACATCGAGGAATATGATCAGCTTCAGGAATCATGAAGCAGGAACCGGTATTCAGCCGCATGAAGTGATGAGCGGCGGCGCAAACAACTTCTGGCGATGGGCTAGGCGCCACTGTAAATGCCTCGAAGGGGACGCCCTGGTCATATCCGAGTTGCCGAGCGAAGCGGTGTGGGTTGTACCGCATAAAAAGGGCCGCACCGTTCTAGCCTGGTCGGATCGAATATAGGTGCATGGCTTCCCTAGGCCTCAGAGAAGGTACCCCCTCTTTCGATAAGTCGCAGAGTTGTTGGACCGGTCCTGAAGGAGGAGAGAGAACTCGGTCGTTGAATACCATCCTGCCTGTATTGGCATAGGGATTAACCAGTACGCGAATAGCCCCAGACTGAGTCGGGTCAGGAGCAGAAGCGTCCACCAGCCGCATAAGTCGCGAAAAAGTGTAAGAGTCATAAAGGCTGGGTCTTTGGTGCGCAGCAAATGCCCCCAGCACGTGCATCTCAATCCAGGACGTAAAGTAATGAAGAGAGAAATTTACCACATCTACGCCTGGAGTTGAGGTATTGGCCGCGGCGGTTAACCCATGATATAGATGCGCTAGCCCTGCAATGCCCACAGCTAGTCGTGTTCCCTCAGCAATGCGATGAGCAGGGTAAATAACTGAGGCTCTCATGAAACGGCGATGCATGGGAATGGCGAACCAACTGAGCCAGACACTGATGAAGCCCACAAAGAAAGTCTCCTCATCCATACCAGGAGCTGCAATCGACTCGAAAGATACCGCTGACATGATGGGAATGTAGTACTACGGCAGGTCTTCTTCTTTAGTCGACCGCTTATTTAAACCGAACCCAAAGGGGTCGTTAATGTTCGCGAACTTCGGAGCCGTCTTTGATAGGACATCTTCGCGAAGGAAGCAAGCGATAAAACCTTTAAAAGTGACGCCCTGCTCCTCTGACTCTGTGAATAGTTTGTCAAAAATACTCAGGGTCTTGATCAAACTTGAGCACTTGTGGCGAACGGCATTCTCGGTCAATAGGCCGTCAAGCATGGCAGGCTCGGTTTCGAAGACATATTCATCGGGAGGCAGTAATTCTTCATAAAGGGTCCTCCTGACCGGCAACCCTGAGACCTCGCGAAATTCTTCCAGAGAAATTGAAACTTCGCGGTCACCTAGAAGGAAGGTATTGGTGGGAAGATTCCATTGGTTTAAGAAGGCCTTAACCCACCAGACATGGGGAAACTGATAGTGGAAAAGAGACGCATATATCGCCTGATAGAGTCCGACGCTCTGCAGTCGCGCACGATGGACGGACAGGATATAACGGGCCCAGAGAAGGTAGCCCGTGGGATATTGAGGGGTAAGCCCTATCTTGTAAATCTGTCCCCGTGGCTGGGCTTCGCCCTGGCAAATGCGGTGCCCTAAAATGTCTATAGCCGGCACAGGATGGTTTGGAATACCAGTTGTTGAAGGCTCAAGCCGTCCCATAGGGATCCAATTCAGCATCTCCACAGCGAAGGCAGTCCGTGGAGGATCCATCGGCAGGAATGGATAGGTAGGCTCTGTCGGTATCTCGCAAAGGAAACTGCGGCGACCACGGATGATGTGACCGTACCAGGTCCCCCCCAAAAGTAAATTGGTGCAATTCGGGTCATGATCCCTGATCATCGCCATCACCTCTTCGTCAGACGATGACTGAGGAAAGGCGGCCTCCGAGCGGGTGAAAGGGAAGTATGGAACAGAAGTCATTGTGCCTGAAATAAAAGAAGGGGAAACTGTTAAGCAAAGCCAACACGTGTATATAGATATATATACATATATATATATATATGTTTATAAATGTATATATATAAAAAGACAGTGGAAGAAAGTGACAGAGGACTTATTTTATGGGACCATTGGTTACAAAACGCATGGGTCCCACAAAATCAAGATGGCGGCTTACTAATGATGAGACAAAGTAATCATTATGAGAACAAAAGGAAGATTCTCAATAAATTAACAGTGGATTTCAAATGACTCTACACATTCCCCCCAAAAAGAAATCCATCTTGGACTCTGCGAAAATCAAGCAAAACAAGGGAATTAAATTCCCAGAAAACCCTACTGCAAATCTTTTCTTTTGTTGCAAAGAACAACTCAGGAAGAAAAATCTCAAGAGATCTTCTTTTAAAGAACTAAGTTCTTTAGAGGAATGAAATTCCTTTTGAACAGGGGAATTAAATTCCCAGAAATATTTTTCAGAGCCGAAGCTCTTTGGAATGGAATTAAATTCCAGAGAGAAGACAAGCATCGCCATCGATCCCTGAAGATCAGTGAAGCCCTAAGAGGTTTATTATTTAAAGATCGAGTAGTTTTCTTTTTAAAGAACTTTAAAAAATGGGTTCTTGTTAAAGGGAAAAACCCTTGGTGTGGATTTAAAATCCAAATTTCTACGAGGAGTTCCTCCAACCATTCGAGATCCTCACCTGAAAAAAGGGAAGTATTTGTTGACAGAATTAAACTCTGGAAAAATTTTGAATCGAAGAACTAAGCTCTGGGAAAGAGAATTATATTCTCAGAGGAAAAAGCAAGCAAGGAAGAAGATGAACAAAGTGGAGGCGCTTCTGAAGGGACTCTTGCATTTATAGGATATGATGGGGAACGGTTCATCTTCCCTATTCCCTAGACAGATCCAATGGTCACAAAGGTGATAACGTTGCACTCACGTGCAGACACGTGAGAACAACGCTGTGGGGGCATTTGTTCCTTGATAAAATTCAGGAAATACCTCAATGAGGTATCACGTGCTCACACGTGACCAAGGGTCACGTGTTGACACGTGATAGGTTCCTGTAATCTCTACTTTATAGAATTAAATTCTAGTTAAACAAAAATGCAACAAAACAGCTAAGGAAAAACCTCAATGAGGCATCACGTGCTCATACGTGACCAAGGGTCATGTGTTGACACGTGGATGATTCCTTAGCTCTGTTAAAAGGCAGAATTAAATTCTGAATGAAATGTTTAACCAAGAGGGTCACGTGTTAACACGTGACAGGTTCCTAAACTCATTAATTGATAGAATTAAATTCTATTTCAATGATCAAACATTGGGATCACGTGCCAACACGTGATAGGCTTTAAAAGCCTTCTGAGCTAATAGAATTAAATTCTAATTAAGGGAAATCAAAAACCCTAACTGGGAAAATATTTCTTTAAATCTTTCCAAACAAAAAAGATGGTGTTCTGTAAAATAGAGCACCGTTGGATTTAAAATCCAATGGTGATTAAAAATCGCCAATTTATGGAAAGATTTTATACAAGGAAAGATTTCCCTAAAATTCACCAAGAATAACAGTCAGAATATCTTCTGGATTAAAAATCCAATGGTGAATAAAATTCACTGAGTGATCTAAAAGATCACGTTAGTTACAAAAAACAACCAAATCTTTCAATGAAAGATTCACTAAACAAATTGATTCTTTTCCTTCTCCTATAAATAGGAGCCAAGAAGAGAAGAGAAGGAGGATTTTTAGATCTTGGAATTTTGATTTTCTGGATAAAAAAAAACAACAGCAGAGAGAAAAGAGAGGAGAATTTAATTCTCAAGAAAAGAAACCCTAGGTAAGAAAGGGGAAAGAGAACTAAGCTCCATAAAACAAAAAAGAGAATTTAATTCTCAATCTAAGAGTTTAACTCTTCTACAAAAGAACTTAGTTCTTCCTCTGGTTGAAGATCTGCAGCAGCAAATCTTCCCATAAGTTGAGAATTTAATTCTCATCGGGGAGATTCTGCCATGCAGATCCAAAACTTAGAGGGAGAATTGAGTTTGGAGAATTTAATTCTTCCAAATTCATAGGAATTTAATTCCTCTAAGATAAAACTAGGGTTTAACCTTATTTTAGAATTTAATTCTCCCATATTCATAGGAATTTAATTCCTCCAAGATAAAACTAGGGTTTAACCCTATTTGAGAATTTAGTTCTCCCAAATTCATAAGAATTTAAAACCTCCAAATAAAACTAGGGTTCAACCCTGCATGAGAATTTAATTCTCTCAAATTCATAAGAATTTAATTCATCTAAATGAAATTAGGGTTTAACCCTACATAAGAATTTAATTCTTCCATATATATAAGAATTTAATTCATCTAAACAGAATTAGGGTTTAACCCTACAGAGAATTTAATTCTTAAAATAAAGAGACTTGAAAGCTCTCCATGCACGTAAAGAACTTGGTCACGTGGTGACACGTGACCCCGATCCTCAGTGATCAGAAAAGAAAGAATAAAACTAGGTCACGTGACCCCTAAACAGATCCCCCAAAATGAGAAGGAAAAAAGCTCGGAGGCAATGCCTCACGTGTTCCCATGTGACTCTCATAATGAAGGGAACAAGGCCAAAGGCAAAATCGAGTTTGGGTGCCCTCACGTGTCCCCACGTGACCCCTGGTAAAACACTTTATAAATCAGTGCATGGGTGCCTATCGCGTGCCTACACGTGATGGCTGTGAAGACTTAAGTGTTTAGCACCGTCGAATACTCTGAGAACAAAACAAAGGAAGACCGGTCCCCACCTTCAGGGGCCTCACATGGCCCAACGTGACCAATCCAATTTTAGTGTTTGACACTATTTTTGAGTTTTTTGTCCTTAGTGTTTAACACTATTTTCAGCACATCACGTGGGAGCACGTGACCATCAAATATATGTTAGTGTTTAACACTATATTCAAATCAATCTAGCCTAGATTGGCTAAGTCCTTCTGAAGCAAGACTTCTCTTTTTACTGAGTCTCAAGTACATCCTTGCCTTCTAAAATTGATCATTCTATATGGCATATGAGTGCTCAGCACTCAACAAAGATAAAATGTTATCAGAACCCCTGTTTAGCAGTGCCAAATAATGGGGGGTTGAACCCAGACAAATGTTTAATAGCCCAACAAATGGCCAAAATTTCAAACTTAATTGGACTTAGCCCAAATTGGTCATAAGTCCTCAATTCGGATTTAACTGAGCCAAGGTGCTCATAATCTAATTAATGGATCTTAGTTCCAAATTGGACTACAGATCTCCCAATCAACTTTGGTTCAAGGGTACATCTCTTCACTCATTTGATATTTGTCGTTGTAATCCTTCAACGTCTTCGGAGAGGTGACGGGTCCCGGCAACCACACATTTCACAGACTACGACGTCTTTAAACTGGACTGTGGGGTCCTTAAACTCATGGACTATGATGTCCTTAACCTCGGACCATGGGGTCCCTTTAAACCCATGGACTATGATGTCCTTAACCTTGGACCGAGATGTCCTTAAACTAACATTGGACCGAGATGTCCTTAAACTAACAACGGACCACCATGTCCTTAAACTGGTAATCGACCGCAAAGTCCCTAAACTAGAACAATAGTGTCCAAATGCTCTCTTGTTGGATCTAAACGATCTCGTTAAGTTGATCTTAGTCTAAAATTAGACTAACGTATTCTTAACAAACATTTAAGTTGATCTTAGTCTCAAATGAGACTAACGTATCCTTAAACCCAACCCCCAAACCCAAATTTAAGAAAATACGGATTTGGACTAATCTACGCCCTACGGGCGACGACATAAATTAGTCTCCGTATACAATCCACGGGCAACCAAAAAACAAAACAAACACCAACGACATGAAGTGACCATATGGAGAAGGAGAAAGTTGTTACCACAATGCGGTAGCGTAATTAACTGCAGGGGCATGCGCCTACACGGAAGAGCGTCCCCACAATCAAAAACCCCTCAAATGAGGGGGAATCTGACGAAATTTGCTACATCGGCCGCATCCGTTTAAACCTTCGATACACGGTGTCATAAATCAACTTGGCATCTTCGGAGAGGTGGACGGATAGCACCAATTAGCATCTGCCCCGAAATTCATGCCAGACGTTTATCGCGTCTCGCGTCTTTCGGCGGGGAACAACCAGCAATAAAGGAGATGTTTCATTGATAAGTTGAAAGATCCAATGCCGATCACACCAAATCAATCATCTCAAGGAGGATACATCATGAAACTAACAGTTAGGAAGGAGCGCGGTCAGCCGGTCCAGTTCAACAGAGGCTGTATCAAAACCAAGACTGAGTGCTTCATCAAGAGCGAAGGTTTCACGACTGAGATCACCTAATCGTTCTCGACGTTCCTGAGTATCAGGGACCATCTTGAGTTCTTCCTCTAGTATGTTCCTTCGCTCACAAGCCGTAACCACTTCCCTCCTAACCAGGATAAGCTCATGATGGTTTCCTCGCTTTTCAGCTTCAACCAGCTCTGCCTCATTGAAAGCTAGATCAATGTCTGCATCTTTGATCTCCTCGATTAATTGAGAACGATGGTGCTCTAAATCACCTACCTCAGAGGCGAAGAGGCCAAACGCCCGACTGAGGGGATTCTCTTCCTTCTGAGAAAGAGAGACGTAGAATAGGTCCTCCGCTGAATAAACACTCGATGCGGTAAGGGGGCAGTGATGGATAAGGTCTGGTCGTTGATGGCTCCTAGTGAGTGAAAGAACCGAAGACGATGAGAAGCACTTTCGTAATCGGAAAGTAGCGGCTTGTCAGGAAGGTCTAGCATCACGGCAAAGATAGAGCGCATCATTATCCGACGAAGGGCTAAATCACCACCTCTCAGGGGTTTCTCCTTCATAACAGAGAGACGATAAAGAATGAAAGCATAAGTATAATGATAAGAGCGTGAGAGTTCCTCCTGAACAATCCTTAGAGGAACGTTATCAGCAATGGTATCAAGGACTCTGCGGCTAAGGCCACTGGGTTTGAAGAGGACCTAGCCATGGGGTCGATGGGGAAACTTTCCTAGCAACAGATGATCCTTTTTATAGACATTCCGATAAAAATAAGCATCAAATGCGCGGTCATACTCTAGAATCGATAACACGCACACGCTAACCAAGGAAGCTAATTTACCATGTTCATAAATTTGAGGAAATTCCTAATTAATGTTATCATTAATGAAAGTCGAAAGGAAAGCTGTAATACCCAGTTCTTTTGTAAATATTTTCTATAGTTATAAATAAATGTTTCCCAAATTTTTCTATTTGAATATTTTCTATACATAATTTTCCTTATATTCCTTATATTTTCTTCAAATTCTATTCAATACCCAATTTCTACTTTAAAACCTAAACTAAACCCTTTTTCCAAACCCGACCCGACCCCGACCCGACCCGATCCCTTCGCTCTCTTTTCTCTCTCCTCTCTTTTCCTCTCCCTTTCTCTCTCCTCTCGATCTCAACCCACGTCTCTTTCTTTTCCTCACCTCCCTCAACCCACGTCTCTCCTTCACGTCTCTTCTTCTCCCCGTTCCCTGCGCAGTGACCGAGCCCCAACCGCTTCCCCACGACTCGCTCCACCCTACGACCATGTCACCCACGATCACCGCACCTGCTACCCTCGATCTCGCCCTCGAATCCTCCCCTCTCTAACCTCTCTCTATCCCTTGCAATATCTCTTCCTCTTCTCTCCCCGAACTCTACATCACCGCCGACCTCTCCATCGGCCACCTCCGACGACGGGTCACCGCTGACGAGCTCTTCCTCCATGACTCCCCCTCCACTCCCAGCTGAGCTAACTCCTCCCCCACCCATCAAGTGCCCGAGCCCCTCTGCCCACCTTCTCTCAAGCTGTCGGCTTCTTGTTGAGACCCAACTCTGGCCACTACGGGTGCCTCGACGCCGCCGTCTCACCCATGCAACCCTCGACGACAAGCTCCCTGATCTCCACTGACTCAGCAACCTCCAGCTCATCCACACCTCCTCTCTCAAGCCTTCGCCTACACCACCTCTCTGCCGCCATCACGTCGCCCGCAACGACCTCAGAGCTTCGTCGCCAACCGCCCGCGACACCCACTTCCCTCAACGTCCTCCGCGATCCCCCTCACCTGCTTCCCCTAGCTCCTCAACCACAGCCACCATTGCCGCTTCCTTCACCTCATTCTTCAACCCTCAACTTCACCATCGCCGGCCATCGACGTCATCAGCTACCCCCGTGCTCTGAACAACCACGACACCCACCGTGCCTACTCCCACACCAGCATCACGTCCCGTGCCGTGCCGCGTCGTGCCACACCCGCACCATGCACCGAGTCAAGACCATGCCCAGCACCGTGTCACACCCGCATCATCACCACTCCCACTACCGTATCATGCCCGTGTCGCCACCACGTCCAATACCGGGTCACCGCGCATCGCGCCCGCGCATCGCGCCCGCGTCGCGCACGTGTCTAGCATCGCATCGTATCGAGTGTCGAGACGGATCCCCCACGTGGTGTCGTTCTATATCAAGCAACCGAACGTAAGTGAACCCCCTATTCACTTTTTTAACATGCTATGATAATCATTAGCTAAAGAGATTATATTATAGCTAGATATATAAATAAATATAACTGGATCGAAACCTATGCTTAAATTTCGTGTAACGAATCATCGTGTCGTCTTACTTGAGGAGAGCCCGACTGGGGCTTATTAGTGTGTTAGTAACGTGTGTGAATTAAATGGTTAACATCTAATTTAGTTTGTTTGAAGAAACGTTAGTTTCGATCAATGGCCAAATGTTGATCTTAGGTGTTCGATACGAATCCTAAGCGAAACCTACTCTAATATGGCAGAACTCATGATAGTTAGACCCTAATACCATTAACAAATATTCTGTAGAAATTTGGTGGCAAATCGATGCCATTTTGACACATAAGTGACGCCCTAACCTTAATACCGAAACTTGCGTTTTACCGAACACTTAATAGCGTTAATTTCGTAATTAATTCCAGAAAAACCCAATCGCAGCGTTCCTGGGTTCGTTGTGAAGGATGCTGCATAATATTTAACTCGACATGTAGTTTAACTGTTAGATATATCCTATGAACATCGAAAACAAAGAACTTACCTGACCTTGGACTACAATCCACAGCAGGAACTTACCCTTGACATGCATTCGTACCCCTGAAACCTTGTTGTTTAATTGCGATAATGTGCGTAGAAAATTAGCGTTGCATAGAAAGATGTCTTAGATTTCCAACGGCACTAGTTTTACTAAATTCCAGTATCTTTTGATATTTAAATTATATTTTAAACGGATGGCATGTACGACAGATTTTTGTCATTTCAGCTTGCACCCTTCATCAGTAATCGGATCATAACACCTAAACAAAAATGAATATTGTTGATCCGTATCCTGTTCTATAAAGTTAACTCATATCCCTACAATTAGTTGAACAGTAGCGTCGCCTAATTATTCTCACAACAGCGAGTAAAACGTGTTACGAAACGGACTTTCAGTTCAGAAATTGGATTTCTAGCAGGGAACACTTAAAATGAAATAACTATAACTCGCAAATCTGAAACCCGATTGACACGAAACCAATTTTTCTGTATATATAATTAAATATACCGCTTACTACTTTTATATTGTCTTGCTTAATTATGCACGTGTGATTTATAGTAAATTTTGCAAGTGGTATGACACTGGCTACTATATGTTTATTCATATTATAATTAATTGCATTCTTATCATATCATGTAGCGGTTATACCCTTAGTGAATAGTGGTCATATACATTGATAACCTAGTGACCGTGGTACATTGCCAAGTGATAAATGTTAGTGATTGGATTGTGGCAAGTACGTTAGTGTAAAAGCGTGGATGAATAAGTGAAGTGACACGTACTTATACACAAGCAGCGGAACCAGTTAAATTATTGCATTGTCGTCGCATATGTGACATATATAGGTGTAACTATAACTGGAATGGGACGGTTATGGAAGCACGTATATTATTGTCATAGGTAAGACATCAAGTACTGTCCATTTATCTTGGATACCAGCAGAGACATGCATGATGGAGATTCTGTCTCCAGTTCTCGCGTAAACTTGTCATGACTAGTATTTGGGTTCATGGTCGGTGTTTGATGTAGACCGCGGGTGTGGGGTAGTTTGAGTGTGATTTCAATCAACGGAATCTCAGGAGTCCCACTGCCGGCATATATAGCGATTTCGGGAGTCGTATGGATGATATTACTGATTATTAGCGAGCGTGATTCGGGCATATGATCCCTTGCCCCTGGGGCCTACACTTGGGTTGGGGATACTCCTGCGGTGGTTGATGCTCACACTTGGACTGACGATAGGTTTAGTGGCTTGGACATTGATACTTAGAGACTGATAGGTTTAGCGACATGGACATTGCATTGATTACTGATTCGATATACCTGCTTTATTGTTTACCTATACCGGTTACTTCATACTCATGTCATCACTCTATGTTTATTGTTTCGTGTTCATCATCATTGTACGTGTTTACATATGTATTTATATATATATATTGCTATTGTGTCGCTCTGACGACTTGAGTATGCATGCTCAGAGTGAGAAGTGAACTTAGCTCGGATCTGGATCTGTCTTACCACAAGGATATTGTAGACATCTAGATCAGCGACGCCAATGATATCTTTCCCTTGATCTCTACCCGGTTAGTTTTATATCTGTTTTGATAGAAGTAGTGACTGCATTTCTCATTACCTGTGCATTGATTACTGATTACCACGTAATTCTAGAAGCCGAAGTGTGACTACGGCAGGATATTTTCTCGACCGTAGGAGCATGGCTGGCCTTGTCACCCCTCATATTCCGTATTTTGAGAAGCGGGGCGTGACAAAGGCCGATCATTAAAACTGATCGGCTCGACCGGAAGAGGAGGGCCGATCACAAAGGAGATCGATCGGCTCGACCAATAAAAAACAAAAACAAAATAATAAAATGACTATAGCCCCTTGGGAGAAAGAAAACACTCGGACAACCTCCGGTATTCGGCCTAGGCTTTCCCGACATGGTGGGCTTGCAGGGCCATCACCTGTTCGTTAATTGACATCATTCTCTCTAAGTGCGCAATACGCCGAGTATCATCTTATCGACAGACAAGCACCTGGTCGAAACGACGTTGGAATGCATCACGTTGTGCCTAAAAGCGAACCAACGCCACTTCAGCAATAGCAACTCAGAGGTTACATTCGGTGAGTTCCTCCTTGGCCATATGACGTGAGATGGTGATGTCGCATCTCGCTTTCTTCAATCGCTTCATCTCCTATTGGCTCCTCATACGTCCTCAAAGCCTCTTCCAGCTGGAAGAGAATGCGCCGATAAGCAAGCATCGATGCCAGAACTCCACCCACCTCCCTAAAAACCGGTTCGGACAGAAGGCCAAGTTCCAGAAGGGAGTCCAGAATACATTGGGTCTCCCTAATATGGTTTAACGTCATCTCCTCTAGAAGCGGCGGGAAAATGAACCACGTACGAGGCCGAAGAAGGTCTATAATCAATACAATGGTCGGCAATTCTCAGTTGGGTATATGAAAACTCGGAAATTCCTCTCACAAGATCAAGATCGGGAAAAGGGGGGTCTCGACGGCCCAAGGTAACCGGGTAAATGATGGGGATAGGGATGCCCTGAGCCATGCCGAATTGTCTGCTAGACATATGGGGGTGATAAGCTTCAACCCCATTAGTTTTCTCGTCCAGGGTCACACTGAGTAAGAGATCCCTCGGAACAAGAATACTCCTATAAGAACCCAAAGACCAAGGGGTAGTTTTCTACCATATCGATGTAGAGGGAGAGGTCATGCTCCTTGTCTTGATAGAATTTGCGGAAGTACTGAGAAAAAGGGAGCGGTTCGTACCGAATGACCTGCTGGCAAAGATGGGATTCCGAGACTATGGCCTCCGACGTGTTGTAGAATTCCAGGAAATACATCAGCAACCACAATTGAAGGATCCAGAGGGGGCCGGGTTGGTTCTGGATTTGGTGTAGGCCTCCTTCTTCCCAAAGGTTGAGGCAGCGGTAGAGATTTGAGAGAAGAATCTGGCTGAAAGGAAGAGTGTTTTCCTTGGCCGAAGCGATAGCCAGGAGAAGGTGTTGGGGAGCCGGTTTTTTTGGCTGTGGTCATAAAAATGTTCCGACTTAGCCAGAATGGTAGGAAGGCTATATGCTCATCTTTAGAAACATCGCCACTCGGCTGCTTGTACTTTCTTATAAAACCCACAAAAGAGCTTTTCGTTGTTGCTACCACCGAGGTCTGGTTCTCGTAGTTTTGTTAAGGAAGCGGGTCAAAGCGGTTTCGAATGTTGACCTCAAAAGGTAGCTGCATATCAAGAAGAGTGGAGGTGGCTGGACTGAAACGAAAATGAAAGTTGTTCGAAGTCGACGACTAGAAAAGAAGGGTTGCTGACAGTAAATCCATGTTAAGGAAAAGTGGTTCCAAAGAAAGGGCTAAGAGTGAAGAAATGCCCTAGTTTTCCCATTGAGCATGGTACTTTGGATATACCCTTTGATACCAACTGTCTCATCCCTTCGGGACATTCTTGGGTCATATCTTTAGGAGCTTTTCAAGACAGGAGCCGAAGGATTCTAATGCTGGAGAATCGGCTGAAACTGCGGGGCTGAAAAGATCCATTTCATCCGCCCACCTAGGGAAGAAGTTGGCCCAAAAAGCCGGTGGCGTCTTAACGGTATATTGAGGGCCAATAAACATGTAGTCCGAAGCATCAGAGGCTCGAGGGGGTCTTCCTAATCGAAAGTAGGAAGAGGACAGACATCTTCCATACGAACGATGTCCGACCGCCATAGGAATTCATGGCAATATGGGACTGGGACCATGGAGTTTTCACAAAAGATCTCTTCCTCTTGGGGAAGCTCTTCAGATGAGAGGTTCATAAGCAGGAGAGTGATCAAAGGAGGAATCAAAGCTTTGGGAACCATCGGAAATAGTTAACAATTCGGAAAGGGCAACGGAGGAGGAAGCAGAGGCCTTAGTATACTCTAGAGCAAAAAGGGTCAGATTTGCAGAAAAATGGAGAAGAAGCCTCTCCCCATATTTGATCTGGGGTTAAAAGGGATCATCGACCGACTGATGAATGACCTGTGTCCAAATCAAGTGTTGAATACGGAGCATGACGATAGAAATTCCCGTCATGATTCAAATTTGTTTTATTCGATATGAAGAATAAAGAGATACGCCGGCTGATGTCAAAGATTTGATCGCATAAGAGGCGGCAAGTCAATCACATTGAATGCAGAGGCCATTGGGTTGATTCATGTGTGCTCGACCTTGAAGCGTTTCGGTAGAGAACACGTGAAGGGGCAGATGTTTGCACAAAAAAGTAGCATCCGATTGAGCGGGCTGAATGAAGTAGGATAAAGAAAGGATAGTTCGGCCCAAACCACTTGGGACCAAATCGGTTACTTAAGAAACCGACTCAAAATAGTCAAGGGAAATACAAAAGATTAGAATAGAGTCTCATGGGAGTGTTCCCTCTTTAAAAGAAATATGGCAGCACCTCATGTGTAAAGCACGTGAGCAGCGCCCGCGTGCAAAGCACGTGAGCCGTATAACAAAGCAGCTTCCACGTGCAAGCCACGTGAGCGCTAAGACCATATAATATGACAGCGCCCGCGTGTAAGGCGCGTGAGCACTAAGTCCATATAATATGGCAGCGCTTCACGCGCAATGCACGTGAGCGTCACTGCCAATATGTGAAGCGCTTGCTTCAAATAGAATTAAATTCTATTTGGGAAAAATATTTCCCTAATCTTTCTAAAACGGGAAAGATTTACTCTGTTAAACAGAGAATCCTTGGATTTAAAAATCCAATGGTGATTAAAAATCACCATTCAAGTCAAGAGATAGAATTAATTCTATAAGGAAAATATTTTCCTTGATCTAGTTAAAATAACAAGAAAAAAATATACTCTGTTAAACAGATCACCCTTGGATCAAAGATCCAATGGTGATTAAAAATCACCGATTGATTCTAAGATCAATTTGATCAATAAATTTTTTTTAAATAAGAGATTCTCTCAACAAATCAACGGTTTCACATGTCATATATAAAGAACCCATGAGATTAAATCTCAGAGACAAAATCACCCTCATAAGCTTCTGCTAGAACCGAGAATTTAATTCTCTTTGAAGATCGTCTTCCTCCTCATAAAACCCTAAGGAAATAATGGAGAAATAGATCTCATTTTGCCTATCTCATGTATAATAAGGGCTTAGCCCTCCATAAGAACTTGGTTTTTCCTTTGGATCTGAGATCCATAAGACCGGTCTCTCATAAAAAGGAGAATTAAATTCTTAGAGAGAGAGAGAGAGAAATCTTGATCTTAAAGATCTAAAGAAGAACTTTGGTGCATGTTCACCATCATAAAAAAAGAAGAGAAAAAAGAAAAGGAAAAATATGGAATTTTATCTCCGGGAACTTAGTTCCCCTGTGAAATATTTATATATTGGAGAATTTAGATCTTACATAAAAAGATCTTCAAAATTGTTCTCAAAGGACTTGCCTTCTTGTGAAAAAATAGAAATTTTGATCCATCTCTTTGAGAGTTTAACTCTATTAAAATCAGAGTTTAATCTCTGCACATAAGGCAACGCCGCACGTGTTTAACATGTGAGCAGCCCACATGATACCCACATGAGCACCAGAGCATGAGCGTCTCACATGATACCCACGTGAGCGCCAGAGACTCGGCGTCTCATGTGATACTCACGTGAGTGCCAAAACATGATTTAGGTAATATACCCTCCAGCCCAAATATGGTTGAGTGCCTAGCACTGGGGGGTAACATAAAAGCCCATCACTTAGCCTAAGATTAGCTAAGTTTCCTGAAATTAAACTTCTTTGATTATGAATCAACATAGCCCATATGCCCACAATACCTAAGTTGACCCTGGTCCAAATACGACTAATGGCCCTTAAATGATACCTAAGTTGACCTTAGTTCAAACATGACTATTAGTCCTTAGATGATTATCTAAGTTGATCTTAGTCCTAAATACGACTAACAATCATTAGATCAAACCCAAGTATCCCGTGAACTGATGGACCTCATTTATTTCAGATATACGTCCTAAGTTCAACCCCCAAATCTAATGTACGGATTTGGACTAATCAGTGCCTTACGGGCGATGATGTATATTAGTCTCTGTATACAATCCAACGGCAACTCCAACATAAACAACATATAACACGACACGAAGTAATAGACATGGAGAAGGTAAAAGTTGTTATCATGTAGTGATAACGTAATTAACTGCATGGGCTTGCGCCTGCCAAAAAAAGCATCCCGACAATCAAAAACCCTTCACATATGAGGGGGAATCTGATAAGTTTGCTACAATGGTCGTATCCATCCAAACCTCTGATATACGATGCCATAAATCAACTTAGTATTTTCGGAGAGATTGATGGATATATTCCATATAGCATCTACCCCCAGATTCAGGCTAAACGCGATCCCCACGGCTCGGCCCAGTTTGCAGCGGTAAACAGGTTTTGGCACGCCCGGTGGGACATTTTTCTCTTTCCACTCCACACTTCATGTGTCATGTTTTTCACGAACAAAAACGCAGTTTATATGTTTATGTTTCTCTTGGATGTTTGGGTTACTAAAGCTGGTGTTTCGGTTCCGTGCAGATCAATGGCCTCACCCAGCAACTCCAACCGCAATGCTAGCTCCAGCACCATTTCAACTAGAGTAACTTAGTCAGGGCAGGCCATGACCCTCGTGCTTTACATTCCTATGGCTTAGGTGGCTCAACAAATGAACGGGCTCTTCTTTGGAGAAATGCTTCCGCTTCATTCCCTTAGCATCTCAGCGCCAAAGAAGGATATCAAGAAGAAGTCGGTCTTTGATCGGCTGGCTACCACTTCAAGATCTGCTAATAAGCCTGAAGGCTCCATCTTCAGGAGATTGGGAACTAGCTCCGTAAGCCTTCCGAAAAAGCCCATGAATCTAAAGAAGACGATCTTCAAGCGATTATCCTTTGAGGAGCCAACTGCTCCCGATGCACCGAAGAATGCTTTACCCCCACGCTAGTCGGTCTTTAAAAGATTGGCACCCCTAGCTCGTATTTCTGCTCCGCCTAAGGTATCGATCTTTCAGCGACTGGCACCTGCCAAAGGCCGAGAATGACACAAGTGACAGATTCATGAGGCTCCTGTTTGGAATTTCCATCGCGCGCGCAAACGTGTATGTTTTGGAAATGTGTATGTTTTAATGAAACAGATTGCGCACGCGAGATCGTTCTTGTTTAAAATATTTATAACCGCAAGTCCACGGCGCGTTGTAGCAAGTTGGCAAGCACGGGTCGATCAGCAGGGAATTGTGTATTAGGTATCGTGATTTAAAGTTCAACAAATTAACAAATGGTTTGTTGTCACAAAATTATAAAAGAATACGAAAATAAGAAAAGCAAGAAAACAAGAAAGTTAAGAATGGTTGTGGCTTCGGCTTGGAAAGTTGAATCGCGACGTTTCCCTCTACACTCCCTTCGTCATGAGTTGTCCGTTCCTTACGTCGATTCCGGTGTGAAGCACGACTTGTCAACGCAGTTGCGGAGTACAAACCGTCAAATTCCGATATTCGCCGCAAAGCACGAAACGAGTCCGTTTGATCACTTACCGTTTGTGTGTCCGAGCTTGGGGTATCAACACTAAACACAAAGGTTAGCAAGCATACCGCAACAACAAAAACACAAAATAGTTAGTGAAAGCAAATGATTTTGTTGTTAAGTGTGCTAAGTGTTTGTGATGGTATATGATATATGAAATTAAGAGATTTGTCAAGTCCTTAATCACAACATACCATATCCAAACTTAGCAAACTTAACTCCAAAGTGATTATAACTTAAACATTGAAATGGGGAAAGGGAATGAATATGGTATTTAAGAAGGTTACAAGTAACCATGTGTCAAAATACCATATCATATCGATACATTAGCAATCTTTAAGTTAGAATCTTAAATTAAGCACAATAAACATAAACGCAAGGTGGAGGAGACAAAGCCTTTCATCTCACTTCCTCACCCACACCACAACCAAATAAAAGATTATTTAAGCATAATGAAAAGAAAGCAAGTAAAGAAAAGAAGCAAGTATAAAAGAAACAACAATTTATTAACACTTGAAATGAGATACAAGATTATGGTGACTTGTTCAACCTTCTTAATGAAGCTCTCCAAAGAGAGCTTCAAGAGTGAAGAAGAAGAAGAAACCAATTGAAGTTCACTCACCCTCAAGCCTAAACAAAAGAAAAGCAAAACAAAACTATGAATATATGCATATGAATGACCCTTGATCACTTGACCACTGGTCTGCTTTTATAGGCACCAAAGAAAAATAAACAAACAATAAAAATGAGGTGACGTGGCAGCAAGGGAGGGCCTGTAGGAAACTGGGGCCCATTGGAGATGGCGGGGCCGGCCTGGCCGGTTTTGGAGGGCATGTGCTCGGCCAAAATCTGAGCACAAGGTCTCGTGCTTGTTGTGTAGACATGTGTGCATCCCAATATCACTCTGGTGCTGCTAGTTTTGTTTGTTTTAGCCTGGTTTGCATGCAGAGAATTGGAGGGAACAAGATGCCATATATCAAATCAAAACTTTATGCATTTATTAGCCATGTCCCCCCATGTGCCCACTTTCTCCATGTATCATGGCTGCCCCATCATGGCCCTAGTCACCAAAGATCTAGTGCACACATGTTATGTGTTGGACCAAAATGTGTGCACAAGTTTATTTTCAAAAGAGCTCTTCGGATATCGGCCGTTTCTCTGTTTCGTTTGCAGTGTCAGCTCCCAAACGTTATATCCATGATTTTGAATGTGTTTCCGGTATTTTATCACGAAAACCTATAATCTGTAATTACCGAGCAGACACTGGTTAATAGCACCGATATATAACAAAGTAGATAATGAATAAGCGGTATTAAAATGCAGTTTTATGAGATGAACAAATACTCCCAAACTTATTTTTTGCTCGTCCCGAGCAAAAAAAATCCTAGCCACACTTTCGCAGGAAACGCAATTGCACCGAGCATGTGCAACAAACCGTTAAACCTCTAAGTGTCCCTAATAGGAGGAGTGTTGTCTCCTGAGGGTTTTCAGCGGATTACACCCACAAAATCCCGTCAAGCTAGTTTCATAAGTTAACATTGATTCTACTCCTACAGTTTAGTATCTAAGTTAGAAATTCTATTATCCTAAGTTAGAAATATTCAACCCTTATGTTTGACACCTCCTGTCTATTTACCCTTAGATCCTATACATTTTTACAGTTTAGAAAGATATTGATATCTCTTGAGTTTTCCTTCTAAAGTGCGGTCTCCAATCAGGGATTTTTATCATCATTACAGAAAACATAAGTCTTATTCTTCATCCCTATCTTTCCTCCAATTATCAATTGTATGCCCCTATGTGTGTGTAAATTTTCACCCCTACACTTAAGAATTCAATTCAAGCTATAGTACCCTTTCCTTAATACCTAATACTACTTCTTTTCATAAATGGATGGACGGTTGTGCTCACACATCATTCATGTGATTATTAATACTTCTTGAGGCACTAACAGCCGATTACTGAATGTATGAGCTTAAAGCGTAAAGAGCAGTTTCCAGGTCTTGATTTTATTTATTTTTTTCTTTTATTTCTCTTTTTATTTTCAAGACCGGATATATTTTTCAATGATGCTCTTATGGTGGTTAGCTTTAAATACCATTTTTTCTTTCATACTAGGCTTTCAGGCAAGAGTATTTCTAGGTATCCTCTACTATCCTAAGTTTCAAGATGAGTGTATGTGCAGTTTGTAGGGTATATATTTTATAAATTTGGACTCAAGAATAGAAACTATATTTCAGACTTTTCTTTCAGTAAAGCTTCAATACTCTCCCTTCATCTCGACATAACTAAAGAACTTAACTCAAGATTACCTATTTCTCAAAAAAAAACTGTAAGGACGTATAATTACCAAGTTTAAACAGAATGAGGGTTATTTTTAGGGTTTTCAATTCCTAAGCTTAGGATTTAGTTACTTCTAATATATCAACTAAATTTTCGGAATAACAATCTAAGTTACCCTACTAGCTAACTTGACGACAAAATTTTTATATTTTTAGGAAATTTTTTTAATTTTTATGGGTTTTTAATATGTATGCAATGCAGAATACAATATACACATGATGCAGATAAACACAGTGCTCACCCCCAAACCTGAGTTTTACGATGTCCTCATCGTTACCCCCGTCTCCGGTAGCTAGATTTAGACATTAGGGTGAGCATTTTATTTAAAGAAAAAGAAAAAACCTAAGACTAATTACAATATTCACAAGTTAAACAACTGGGTTAGTCCAGAAATTAATACCAGCCACATAAAGATTTTGTCTATATAGTGCAATGGCTGGTAAAAGAATCTGTATAAAAAGAAGAAAAAGAAAACAAATGGGTATATGTTAAATGTTAGTGAAGGCATGGGCGTGTAAAAGTAGGGATCGGAAGATATTGAAGATGAAGATGATGTTTTGAAGAGGTTAAAGAATTGTTTCCTGGATGAATTGAATGTTCCAATAGCACATGTTGAGTTCCAAAGTCAAGTTCGTGTAAAAACTGGAGTTCATCCGCAAAAAGTTCAGAAAGAAAGGTTTCTCGGATGTTCCCAAATTGTTCCCGACTCAAACTCACCAAGAATGTCAAGTTCATCCGCAAAAATTTTCTCAAAACTCGACCTGAAAAAATATTTTTCAAAACTGTCTTCCTCCCTATGATTTTCCACAATCCTATTCTCTTTATTTACAAACTCTCCCAAAATGATTTCTCCCTCATCACATTCACAAATGGGTAGGTTCATATCATCTAAAAAAGTAGGTTCGCACACTAACGTTTTTTCCGAAACAATATCAACAGGTGATACAAAAATTATGGGTTCCGATCATTGATCTCTTATAATCTATCCCAACCATACCCGACAAATTCACAAGGTCCCTCATTTAAAATTGGAAAGCAAAAATCAGTCGGTTCAAGAATTTCCTCATCAAGTATAATTTCGGTTAAATCAATCTCTAAATCACAAGTGACAAGAGATTCAGTGGATACCTGAAGGCTAATGGTGGACTGACTTAGAGGGTTTTCTTGTGCGTCCTGGCAACACTCAGTCAATACAATCGTATCATCATCTATGAAATCATCAAAATTTGGTTGATCGTTTATCTCACTTAGGTGACTTCCTAGATGACAGATATTGACACTATTGGGTTCCGATTGACTGTGTTCACTCCCTAGAATCCTCACAGCTAAATGTTTCACTTGTTCCTCGATTCTAGCCAATGATTGAGCTTGAGCAACAAATAGTTGCTCAGATTGCTGTATAAACAGGGCTAGCGTCACAGCTGATTGATTCTCAACTGCAGTCATTACTTCAATACCTTTTTCTAGAGCGGTCAACCTAGCATCCATCTCACTATCATACCCTAATGATGGTTCAATTATTTCGGGTTGAAGGGATTGTGATGGTGGTGATGCTAAAGCAGTCTGTCTGTCGACCTCTTTCTCTAAATTTTCAATCAGCTGGTCTATGGTTGAAGTGGGACTGGGTTCAAGAGTGTTAGGTGGGTGACCATTATCAAAAATCTGGGACGGTTGGTCACCCCCTAGAAAAGGACAATTGTCATGAATGTGGGAAGAATCATTGCAATTTGAACAAATGAATTGGGACTGAGTATAAACAAATGAATAAGAATCGTGAAAAATAGAATTGAATCGTGTATCACCCATATTAACAAGAATTCATAAATGTCACAAAAATAAAGAATATCACACCCCTAACATTCTATGTTATTCTAAGTCAACTAGACCTGCTCAAGAACCTGATTGACGAAGTAAAACTGTGTCGAGAAATAGGCTCAAGATATACTGATCACGAAGCCAGGTAAGTGCAAGAGATAAGGAGAGATTTTCCAACGCTTTCGCGAAATTTCTTAATTAGATAACCCTTTCTCTTTTGGCGGTTGCGCCATAACACTTGCCTAGACACCCCATGAACGATATACCGTTAAGCAAAGTTCTAAATACAGTTAACTTCTCCTAGTGAGCGCGACGTCCTTAAAGTCAGAGTTCTAATTGATTTTAAAATTACTGGGGGAATGCAAGAATGCAGTTTTGTATTTTGTGGGCTACGGAGAAAGGTGATAAAATCCTTTACCATATCTTGTTTGGTTTTTTTGCCCTTAAAATCCGTATTACGATGTAAATGCGCAATTCAATAAAAGAATATAACAAATCAATCAAGCAAGCAATTCTTTTTTTCGTTTTTAGCTTAAGCACTGCAACAAATACGGGTTAGTTCTCTGTACAATTGGCGGCAAAATTGTGCGAAGAATCCTGTATAAGATAAGAATATTGGAATGCGTCGGATTCAAGAGGAATGTGTTAGGAATACGTACCGATGTGATTTGGTTTAAGAAAACCCCTTTGAAAGTGATCCGAGTCTTGATGGTTTGCTTGCGCGGGTCAAACTACCCGGATCTTTGGCACTAATCTTCACTAACGTCTTGAATTTGAATTTGAGCCTCGCTCCGCACAATCGCTAGTCATAAATCCGTAAAAATCTGCAAATGTCGGAAAATACGATATTTAGTGTCAAAAAGCGATACGTGTGCCCCAATTCCTGCACACACAAAATTACAAAAATCAAGCAATACCAATAGAGTACCAATCAGGCACTGGAGACAACACAAGAAAAAAAATTCACAAACACCCAGAATGGGCCGAGCTCGCCGGAATTTACCTTGACGTCGCCGGCCAAAATCCGACAGAATGGAATGAAATTTTGTGTAGGTTCTCTAGGCCATCTAAGTGCACTTATGGTATCACTGGATTTTTAAGTTTAGGTTCAGGGTGATTGCAGGTCTTAACAACAGAGAACAAAAGTGAAAAGAATCGTATTGTTAGTTTTTGAAAATTTTGAGTTAGAAATTAGTAAGTTAGTAGGAACCAGAAATAACAATTCCTAATACTACCAACTCCCCCGCAACGGTGCCAAAAACTTGTTGGTAATTCACCCGCCCGCGCAAACGCGTATATTATGGAAACGGATTTGAAATGAAGGAAACGGAATGCGCATGCTAGATCGTTCTCGTTTTAAATATTTATAACCGCAAGTGCACGGCGCGTTGTAGCGAGCCGGCAAGCACGGGTCGATCCGCAGGGAATTGTGTATTAGGTATCGTGATTTAAAGTTCAACAAATTAACAAATGGTTGGTTGTCAAAAAATTATAAAATAATACCAAAATAAGAAAAAGCAAGAAAACAAGCAAGTTAAGAATGGTTGTGGCCTCGGTTTGGAAGGTTGAATCGCGACGTTTCCCTCTACACTCCCTTCGTCATGAGTTGTCCGTTCCTTATGTCGATTCCGGTGTGAAGCACGACTTGTCAATGCGGTTGCGGAGCACAAACCGTCAAATTCCGATATTCGCCGCAAAGCACGAAATGAGTCCGTTTGATCACTTACCGTTTGTGTGTCCGAGATTGGGGTATCAACACTAAACACAAGGGTTAGCAAGCATACCGCAACAACAAAAACACAAAATAGTTAGTGAAAGCAAATGATTTTGGTGTTAAGTGTGCTAAGTGTTTGTGATGGTATATGATATATGAAATTAAGAGATTTGTCAAGTCCTTAATCACAACATACCATATCCAAACTTAGCAAACTTAACTCCAAAGTGATTATAACTTGTTGCGCCACGGCAGCGCCACGGCCGTCTATTCCGAGGCCAAATTGCGGAATCAAAATTTTTCCTTACTTGGAAACCGGCGCTACCGCGGACAAAGAAAACCCGGATCGTTAACCATTAACCTAATGCTAGCAAACAAGAGATGGGAAGAAAAGTATACCAAGTGATCCGAGTCCTCCGGTATTCTCTTCATCGTCCCGATCTCCCGCGGAAAGTCTTGGCTCCACATCGTCGCCTCCTCGCCGGAAGGACACCACATCGCCTGCGTCTTTTACGGGCTCCCGCCTCAATACCGAGGCAACTCGGGCATGAAGCCGGCAACTCGACATGCTCAAGATATGCTGTAGAATGTGTAGTGTAGAGGCTATATCTCATTTGGGGTTTGTTGCCATGGTGATGGAGGAATCAAGAATAGAAAAATGGTGCTTGCATTTTTCTAGCATGAAAATGAGATCAAGAATGAAACTCTCAAGATGAAGCTCTCTTCTTCTTTCTCTCTCAAATGTTTTTCAACCCTTTTCATCAAGTGAGAAGAATGGTGGAGGAAAAGAATATGAAACCATAACCTTAGAAGGAAGGTGAGTGTAGGATAAAGAGAATGGTGACCACATCCAAAACATTATCATAACAAACTTACATCAAACCCATACCCTTTCTAATCTCATTAAATGCACCATCATGGATGAAAGATTCTAATCCTATCATAATGAATATATTTGCAAGAAACCCCCTCCACAAATGTAATTTGCAAAACTGCAAATTACCCCCTCCATCGGAAAAGTCCGGCCGGGAAAGAACAAAGGAAAAACCGGCCGGAACGGAATGCAAACTGGCAACTCCAGAAAACTGGTCCCGTAATAAATTACAGGAAAACCCCGACACTGTGCATACACACCCGCATCTGTATTCCGTCCGGATACAAATGCAATGAGACAAAATCTACACTGTACTAAACTAGGATCCGGCTTAAACTAAAGCCGGCTAGTAATATCCGTCCGATCCTGATCCGTGCAATACCGCACGTATCAGATCGAACCCTGCCATATAACTATACGGCCATTAGTACAAAACTGTCTGATCCTGATCCGTGCAATACCGCACGTATTTGATCGGACCCTGCCATATCTCCATACGGCCTCTACAGCGTTTCGCCCGAAAGATTGAGTAACTGTAAGTGTGGTGGACTCTAAAGACTCGTCAATACTATGGCTGTGGATTTAACCACTAGCACGTCAGAGGTATTAGCCAATACGTAATGGGCCACCAGCTATTGACCAAAAGGGACGTCGATGAGCGAACTCATCCTGACACCCTACTGAGCCTGTCAGTGACAATATCCGTACAATCCGGTCCGTTCGTCTATGAGCATCGCATGTCGGGCCTAGGGGGTTGATAAAAGTCAGACCCCCAAAAGCGGTACAAGTCGTGTCGGAGTGTAGCCCAGAACGCCCTGAGATACTACTGGAATACCTACCAGTAAATCTCCTGCCTCGGCCGAGGGCTTTGCGTAATGGCTCTCCTAGACACAGCGCGACCTCACCCCCAATACCGGGAGAGACGAACCCCTGAAGATCCGCTCACTGCCTCCATGTGGCTCGGGACTGTACCCAACTAAAACCTGTTTGCACGACTCCTTTGAGCCGTGGTAGGGTAGTAATCAAAGCACAGTGGGAACTCATACGAGACAAATGACGATCCTCAGGTCGATGAACTAACCTGTACACATGTCACCAGAGAACTGCTATCTGACGTCAGGTATAAGACCAACTAGCATGTTCCCGGCGAGTCCTGTCCGGTGTACTCATAACCCAATGAGCACCTGTATATATCTTAGGTGAACCAACTGACACCAGTGGCTTGTGAGACCGGCCACCGCCCCTCGTCGGGGTCTCGACTGTATACACTAGTCTACTAATGGAGTATCGATGCCCTGTCTCGAAACTTCTACGACTAGGGACCTTTTAAGGATGTGCTTATAGACTACCAGCTCCCACGTATATGATCGCCATCATACTGCTGGTAGTCAAGCAAGAATCCTAGGGGCTCTATCAACGTGTAATAGCGACATGTCAGGTCACCTAAAGCAGTACACGATGATAAAGATAAACCAGATAGCATACTATCATCTCGAGTAAGACTGTCCTACCGGGATAGGTCCTCCCTCAATCATTGCAATCACGTGCCTGTGATCCAATAATTGACTCTGAGGGCACTATCTCCAACAATCTCCCACTTGCACTCAAGGCTAATTATTGCGATGTCGCATACTCACAGCCCGTGTGATACCGAACACCCAACTCCTCTACTGGTCAGTCTCACAAAGCTCGTTTGCGAAACTATTGCGTTCCAGGAATAGCCTCAGTGAGTGGATCCGCTGTGATGTTTCTTTCTATGTCTCTCTATATCTCAAGTTCGCGGAGAAAACCATCTCCCGAAATGAGCAATACCTGTCTTAGAATGTCTGGATGTCTGATGGGACCTAGCTCATAAATGAACTCCAAATCCAAACTTCTTAGACTGTATCTTCAACCGAACTTAATCAGTATCCTGCGCCAAGCCTCCCTCAGTATTGCCTTGGACCACCTGTCCAAAATACTGCTCCTCATCAGAAGGAAAACTATAACTCTGACAGCCACTCTGCCATCCATGTCACCTTGGAAGCCTGGAGTGATAACCGTCTCCTAAAAGAGGCTGTCGTTATCACATCCCTAGAACACGCACTTATGTCCTAAAACTGCTTCCGATTGTTTCTCCAGGATTGGATTAATATCAACTTATTGCATCTACTGCAAGAACAACATCTGGTGTGGTACTTGACATCTCATGATTGACTCAATTGCCTAAGCAAGTGATCTGCCAATCATGCACATCCTCTCCCCTTTAGTCTGTAAGACACCTTTAGAAAGGGTGACTCCATTACCTGCAGGTACACTACCATGCCAGGAGTCGTCCATTCTAAATACTCTTAGAATGCTGTCTAAGTACCCAGATTGGGAAACCACCCAAATCTAGATCTAAAACCATAGATCTAGTAACCAGAATGTCTGATATAATATCCAAGTCCTGTGTGGAGAAACCACTGTGTGACGACCAAAGTATAACCGATCGTAGTATAGGAGTTTCCTTTCCTACTCTGTGTATGTCATCCAAATACCAGGATATCACACCCTACTACCTTCTCAGCAGATCCATCCCCTATTCTGATGACGTCAAACCTATGACTGTCACGTCAGAAATAGATGATCTATCTCCGCTACATCTGCTTTAGTCTATAAATAGACATAAGCCTGATGTCCACCAATGCTTCCGCTGCTCCCACTGACTATGACAACCCTCTGCCAGAGTCATATAGACGTGCACTTCTAAAGCTAGTTTAGAATGAAGCTATACTCATCCTCCTGCCGGGTCTCATAGTCTGGAACAGCAGCAATGGTAAATCTGGGTAAACAAGAACTTCCCTGTCACCGTCCTTGAGGCTACCGGAGTACCTCTCGGGTGCCTGAAGTTACCCACCGTATCTGCGGAGTGGCCAATGGAATGTCAAACCAGATTGAATCTTTAGGTTCCTTATCAAATCTTCAGTAATCGTTTGCGGTTCTGGAATCACTTCCAGTTCTACCATACTCCCACTACTGTTTTTGAAAAATCCATTTTTAATAAAACTGTGGCGAGTCTAGAACAATATTTCTATTGATCTGCCAGATGGTAGAAAGTCAACCCTCGTCATAGCCTGGGTCAACCCACAAATAGCCATTACAGAAACATGCCTTGAGTTGTCCAGTGTCTGGTTTTAAGCATAAGCCGGACAACTCCCCGTACCTTAACATCGTTAAGATATGAACTGTTCTATATCCAATATAGAACCAGAGGCACAGATTCAATTGAACCAGATTCAAATCATGCAGCTATCTCCAGTGCATGTAAACTAAATGGAAGGAGGCCGATCAGCGTTACTCAACTTAGAAATGCTTCCAATTATGAGTAACCTGAAAGAGAAGCAATTTCTCTTTATCATTACTATCAACTGAATACCATACACAAGTATCTACATCTTCGATCACTTTGAAGAATCCCGATACTTGCTATACCTGGTTCTCTACTCTATTCAAATACCTATAACTCCTCAAAACTTAGACCCTGTGTTTCTACGAAACACATGTCTAAGAACTAGAGAAGTCAAAAGTAAACAGAATATAGTATGAGGACCAACCCCTCTGTCCTAATGGACACTGGACAACATACAATACTCTGTATAAGTCCGCTGAGTCTAACAACTCTTTCACTGTGTGTCGTAGGTTGAAAATTGTACTTATGGTTAAGAAGAATTACACCGCTGTTTAATGCTCCTTACCTAACCATCCACTGATATAGGTAAATGTCATCGACATAATATCAAAAGGTATATCTCACTCTATGAAAATAGACGTACAGATATATCAATTTGAAATTGGTGCACAACAGCGGATATTCAAAACCAAATATTTGCCGACCGGCAAACAGCCCAGATGATCTCCTCAAATATCACCAATTACAACGAATCCCGATATAATGAGGATGATCACCCAATTCCCAATAACTTACTCCCACTCATCATCTGTAAAACCATACAGATGTGAGAATCATACCTGGTAAATACATACCCTGGAGTAAGTGTCTAATCGAGAAATCAGTTTTCTATTAACAGTACACAGTGAAACTGAAACATTGAAATATTTCGTTGGGGTATCCTGGTATTCTTAGTAATGCCTCTTCCATTATCCAGATTCACAACTATAACCGTATAATTCTTTGCCACCTCTCCAAATCCCTTCATATGTCTTTAGTCGTTACCTTCTGTACACCCCTTTAGGCCAAATGGTTTTCTTCCTTCCCTACCGTTCGGCACCAGCCTATGGTTCGGAAGAAGACTATCCAAAAAGCATAAAGGGTGTACTGTCCTAGTCCTAGGAGCACTCGCAAAGCGAGAGAAGGTGAAGATAAAAGACAACCGAATAAACCTTATTCCTATTTCTCCTGAACCAGAATCCATCCCCGAACTGGAACAAGTTCCTTTCGAGTTCGTATATAACCATACGATGGAGTATCCAAATAAGCTGTGGATCTTCGTAGTGATACGGAGTGTCCTGGAGAAATACAAAGGTGATTTAGGATTGGCGAAGAAATACGTGGTTCGGTCGTGAATAGCAGTCGCAATTTACTTTGCCCTCTTACTAATCCCTTGCTTTGTCTTAACTTAATACCTTCTGCACACCATCGTTATGCTAATTGGTTTTCTTCATTCCCCACCGTTCGGCACCAGCCTAAGGTTTGGAAGAAGACTATCCAATTTGCGTAATAGGTGTACTATCTCCTAAACCAAGGAGTACTCACAATGAGAGAAGGTGAAAAGAAAAGACAACTGAATAATCCTATTCGTTTTCTCCAAAACCGGAAACCATCCTCGAAGTCCTTCGAGTTCGTATATAACCATACGATGGTTTTGTCCAATGGAAGTGGACGTTCGTAGTAATACGGAGTGTCCTGGAGAAAAGGGTAAAAGTAGGAGTGGCAATGAGGTCTGCAACTCTGACAATCCAAAAGCCAGTGTTAAGAAGGTTCGGTCAACTTGGTCACTGAGTCAAAGTCCAGGGTCGGGTCAATGGTCGCTGCCAAAGAGAGAGAGAAAAGAAACACTCAGCGTGCACTCTAACCTAGATCAGAATGGTTATCACTTTTTCTAATCAGGAAACCTCCCACTGTACCTCAAATTCTCCTCCAAACCTGAAAGAAGAATTAGTCGGGGTCACCCGAGGAGTAAACTAACTCATCAGTGGGAATCGGGATTCAACTATCATCGCATGATAACTTGACGGAATCCACTCAAGTCACCACACTCCAGAAGGTATGCGCATGCCTGGCAAGTTTCAGTTCTTTTGAAACTCCCGATGTGATTTTTACCCCTAGGACCCAAGTGACCTTGACTGAGCCAACATATCAAAAGATCCTAGTCAAGTTCAACCCGTCATTATCTTGATTGCATTAGACCCACCCGCACGAGTCCTTGACTGAGCCAAAATGACCGTACGACTGTCCTAACCAATCACATATCCATGCAACAGAAAAGCACTACATAGCTACCGAACACTACGCCTCGACTAAGCACGACATACGCAGCACGAATACTAAGTAATACTAATCTGAAATGACGGAGGGCTACGACTGGTTTTTGGAGAAAAACCTTTAACGTAATGAACTTGATATCGTTGAAGGAACTGCACAACCTTTTATAAAATATAGTGACGAAAACCTTTACTAAAGAGGTCACTCCCGGTGAAGGGATCTCGGCTCTTTCCCCGTAGAATGAGGTGCAGGATATTCCAACTGAATACCACGATGCAAAGCAAAAGTAATCGGCTATAGTGAAGTTATTACCCTGACGCAAACTTCTGTCCAAAGGGTCACTCCCGGTGAAGGGATCTCGGCCCTTGCCTCGTCGACTGAGGAGCGGGATATTCCAAATGAATACCACTATGCAAAACAAAAGTGAACGTCCTTGCAATAACGGCTTTTTTTGAAAAATGTTCCAACAACATCAGAATAGGTTTGTTTATCTTGCATTGATCCGAATCAACGCAGTCCCATCAAATGATCACACCAATAAAGAACGAAAATAATGATGTACGTATATGTCATCCGCATTCGCCACTAGGTCCCGTCATCACCCGTTAGGTTACTTAACTAACGACAGAGCGGGGACTGGACTAGCGCGGATGTAAAACATATACAACATCTACTAATATATATACCAATATATTATATTTCGCTCAAGGCGTGATAAAATGCAACATCACAGAAATGTACAGCATCACAGAACAATACAGATATCTGGGATCCCCGGGTTTCACAGAGCCGCTGCTGAAACCCGACGTTCCCCTGGTCGTGTGGATAGCCTGTGCAATGAAATCCTAGACCCCTACGGGCGCGGCAAGTCACCCGCCAAAACCTGAAGCGAGGCAGCCCCCTTCAGCTCCGTGAATGGACCACCCAGCACTTCATGGAATCCGGTAACTTGGGCACCCCTCCTGGGTCAACCTGTACCCCCTACGAGTGCGGCGAATAGCCCACCAATCCTAGAGTGAAGCCCCCTCCGTCTCAATGCCATGAGATGCGGGCCCGTTGCCCTCTAGAACCCGGCTATCCGTGCACCCCTCCGCGGGGTAATCCTAGTACAGAAAGTAAAATATACATACACCGGGTACATCGACCGCAACCAGGTCGTGCCCCAAAAGAATAATACAAACAGGCAATGACGGCAGTCCACATGTCGGACGCTCGCCCCGCAATATCAAATGTACATAATACAACAAAACTGTACTAGCATTGCATCCAGGCTATCCCCCACGACCGATCCGCAACAACACAGCATAAACATAGAACATCAACGTGAAAGTCACGTTCGCAAATCCGTCTAACCGGGCTATAGCAGTTAGACGGGATTTACCGATCAAGTGACATTCACGGTCGCAGATATAATGTAAATACTGTGAAATAATGTGTTTAAAAATATCCGATCGATCAAACAATTAACAAGTGGGCCCCCAACCAATACTGTAGCAGTCACAGAAAACCTGGACCCAAATTTAATATTCCAAAACCCACAAAAACAGCCCACAAGCCCACTGTAGAATTTTGACACAGTGAAGACATGAGAGTGCGGCGGAACCGTGGCCCAAGGGGGGGTTTGGCCGCGGTTCCGCGCTCAAGTCGTCGACTGAAACTGTCGAATTTTTACAGAGGTCTTATAATTGCTTGTACATCAGTTTTATACAACCTGAAAAATTTTTAGACACAAAAAATTTTCAACAGAAACTGATGTGAACAAAAATGAGGTTTTTGGAATTTCGGTCGATCGGATAAGTAAAACACATTAGAACAAGCTAGAGAATGGCGTGGCTCTGATACCATGTTGCGCCACGGCAGCGCCCCGGCCGTCTATTCCGAGGCCAAATTGCGGAATCAATATTTTTCCTTACTTGGAAACCGGCGCTACCGCGGACAAAGAAAACCCGGATCGTTAACCATTAACCTAATGCTAGCAAACAAGAGATGGGAAGAAAAGTATACCAAGTGATCCGAGTCCTCCGGTATTCTCTTCATCGTCCCGATCTCCCGCGGAAAGTCTTGGCTCCACATCGTCGCCTCCTCGCCGGAAGGGCACCACATCGCCTGCGTCTTTTACGGGCTCCCGCCTCAATACCGAGGCAACTCGGGCATGAAGCCGGCAACTCGACATGCTCAAGATATGCTGTAGAATGTGTAGTGTAGAGGCTATATCTCATTTGGGGTTTGTTGCCATGGTGATGGAGGAATCAAGAATAGAAAAATGGTGCTTGCATTTTTCTAGCATGAAAATGAGATCAAGAATGAAACTCTCAAGATGAAGCTCTCTTCTTCTTTCTCTCTCAAATGTTTTTCAACCCTTTTCATCAAGTGAGAAGAATGGTGGAGGAAAAGAATATGAAACCATAACCTTAGAAGGAAGGTGAGTGTAGGATAAAGAGAATGGTGACCACATCCAAAACATTATCATAACAAACTTACATCAAACCCATACCCTTTCTAATCTCATTAAATGCACCATCATGGATGAAAGATTCTAATCCTATCATAATGAATATATTTGCAAGAAACCCCCTCCACAAATGTAATTTGCAAAACTGCAAATTACCCCCTCCATCGGAAAAGTCCGGCCGGGAAAGAACAAAGGAAAAACCGGCCGGAACGGAATGCAAACTGGCAACTCCAGAAAACTGGTCCCGTAATAAATTACAGGAAAACCCCGACACTGTGCATACACACCCGCATCTGTATTCCGTCCGGATACAAATGCAATGAGACAAAATCTACACTGTACTAAACTAGGATCCGGCTTAAACTAAAGCCGGCTAGTAATATCCGTCCGATCCTGATCCGTGCAATACCGCACGTATCAGATCGAACCCTGCCATATAACTATACGGCCACTAGTACAAAACTGTCCGATCCTGATCCGTGCAATACCGCACGTATCTGATCGGACCCTGCCATATCTCCATACGGCCTCTACAGCGTTTCGCCCGAAAGCTTGAGTAACTGTAAGTGTGGTGGACTCTAAAGACTCGTCAATACTATGGCTGTGGATTTAACCACTAGCACGTCAGAGGTATTAGCCAATACGTGACGGGCCACCAGCTATTGACCAAAAGGGACGTCGATGAGCGAACTCATCCTGACACCCTACTGAGCCTGTCAGTGACAATATCCGTATAGTCCGGTCTGTTCCTCTATGAGCATCGCATGTCGGGCCTAGGGGGTTGGTAAAAGTCAGACCCCCAAAAGCGGTACAAGTCGTGTCGGAGTGTAGCCCAGAACGCCCTGAGATACTACTGGAATACCTACCAGTAAATCTCCTGCCTCAGCCGAGGGCTTTGCGTAATGGCTCTCCTAGACACAGCGCGACCTTACCCCCAATACCGGGAGAGACGAACCCCTGAAGATCCGCTCACTGCCTCCATGTGGCTCGGGACTGTACCCAACTAAAACCTGTTTGCACGACTCCTTTGAGCCGTGGTAGGGTAGTAATCAAAGCACAGTGGGAACTCACACGAGACAAATGACGATCCTCAGGTCGATGAACTAACCTGTACACATGTCACCAGGAAACTGCTATCTGACGTCAGGTATAAGACCAACTAGCATGTTCCCGGCGAGTCCTGTCCGGTGTACTCATAACCCAATGAGCACCTGTATACATCTTAGGTGAACCAACTGACACCAGTGGCTTGTGAGACAGGCCACCGCCCCTCGTCGGGGTCTCGACTGTATACACTAGTCTACTAATGGAGTATCGATGCCTTGTCTCGAAACTCCTACGACTAGGGACCTTTTAAGGATGTGCTTATAGACTACCAGCTCCCACGTATATGATCGCCATCATACTGCTGGTAGTCAAGCAAGAATCCTAGGGGCTCTATCAACGTGTAATAGCGACATGTCAGGTCACCTAAAGCAGTACACGATAATAAAGATAAACCAGATAGTATACTATCATCTCGAGTAAGACTGTCCTACCGGGATAGGTCCTCCCTCAATCATTGCAATCACGTGCCTGTGATCCAATAATTGACTCTGAGGGCACTATCTCCAACATAACTTAAACATTGAAATGGGGAAAGGGAATGAATATGGTATATGAGGAGGTTACAAGTAACCATGTGTCAAAATACCATATCATATCGATACATTAGCAATCTTTAAGTTAAAATCTTAAATTAAGCACAATAAACATAAACACAAGGTGGAGGAGGCAAAGCTTTTCATCTCACTTCCTTACCCACACCACAACCAAATAAAAGATTAGTTTAGCATAATGAAAAGAAAGTAAGTAAAGAAAAGAAGCAAGTATAAAAGAAACAACAATTTATTAACACTTGAAATGAGATACAAGATTATGATGACTTATTCAACCTCCTTAATGAAGCTCTCCAAAGAGAGCTTCAAGAGGGAAGAAGAAGAAGAAACCAATTGAAGTTCACTAACCCTCAAGCCTAAACAAAAGAAAAGCAAAACAAAACTATGAATATGTGCATATGAATGACCCTTGATCACTTGCCCACTGGTTTGCTGCCAAAGAAAAATAAACAAACAACAAAAATGAGGTGACGTGGCAGCAAGGGAGGGCCTGTAGGAAACTGGGGCCCATTGGAGATGGTGGGGCCGGCCTGGACGGTTTTGGAGGGCATGTGCTCGGCCAAAATCTGAGCACAAGGTCTCGTGCTTGTTGTGTAGACATGTGTGCATCCCAATATCACTCTGATGCTGCTAGTTTTGTCTGTTTTAGCCTGGTTTGCATGCAGAGAATTGGAGGGAACAAGATGCCATATATCAAATAAAATTTTATGCATTTGTTATCCATGTCCCCCCATGTGCCCACTTTCTCCATGTATCATGGCTACCCCATCATGGTACTAGTCACCAAAGAGCTAGAGCACACATGTTATGTGTTAGACCAAAATGTGTGCACAAGTTTATTTTCAAAAGAGCTCTTCGGATATCGGTCGTTTCTCTGTTTCGTTTGCAGTGTCAGCTCCCAAACGTTATATCCGTGATTTTGAATGTGTTTCCGGTATTTTATCACGAATACCTGTAATCTGTAATTACTGAGCAGTCACTGGTTAATAGCACCGATATATAACAAAATAGATAATGAATGAGCGATATTAAAATGCAGTTTTATGAGATGAACAGCTCCTAAGACTAAAGAAGCTCCAACTGTCAGACATGCCCGACGTCGTTATTGGCGCCGACTAAGACATGCAGGGGTAATTCCGCATCCGGGTTGACTCCGCCTGCACCGATGATCCAAGCTGCTGTTCCAACTGGGAACAGCTTTGAACCGCTACGGGTGGTCAAACGTAACTCTCCTATTGCAGTGCTGAAGAAGTTTCCACTTCCTATGGAGATACATAATGAGACAAAGGTGGTACGCTCGGTCAAATGGCTTTCCTTAACTGTCCACAGAGTTTGGAAAGAATTCCAAAACTCTATCATTGATGACAGCTGCTCTCGGCAACCGAAGAAGCTAAAAGATCAACAAGATGTAACAAATCCCCTCCCAAATTCAAGGAGGCTCATGCTCAGAAGGTTCCGGCTATGATGGTTCCTTCCAAAGCAGCTTCTCATAAAAGAGAGAGGCCGGATAGAGTTGTGGTGCCTGAGGCAAATTCCAAAGGCTAACATTCCAAATGCCCCAAGTCTTGGGACATGGTAGTTCACATGGTATATATGATGAGCTCCAAAAATGATAGTCGCTTCTGTCTCCCATAGACCAATCACTCGGTCAATAACGAAAGACCAACAAAACATACAGGAGATATTGGCTCAAGCGGCGGAACTCATGAGTCTACCGCCTAATGCAAACCTTGACAGCACTCCCGAAGAAAGAACGGGCCAAGTGTCTGATATCGACTACCTGAAGCACGTCCTTGAAAAGAAGGATGAGAGAGCTGCGAAAATGAACGCTAGGATGGACAAGATGGCCCTCCTATTTCAAAGCATGGTCGGAATGATAGCTCAACTGGAACTACTGGAAGATGAGCCGCCGGTAGTTGTTATCGATGACAAAAGAGACACGTCGAATCCTGTACAAACCCCATCAGTGAAGAATGAGGATACAATCTCCAAAGCAAAACTGGACGAATATATCGCCCAACAATTTAAAGCTCTTCAGGACAGCGAAGTGGCAGGAAAGCTGATTAAGATCGGTCGACCGTACCCGGTATAGTATAACCAGAAACAATACCCTCCAGGATATACGATCCCAACGTTCCAAGTATACAAGGGGACCGACAATCCTCGTCAACATATCACTCAATTCAGATCTAGGTGTGGCAACACCAGAGGAGATGATGTATTGCTTCTCCGCCAATTCGTTAGCAGTCTATCAGGCACTGCTTTCGAGTGGTATTCGGAGCTTCCTGACGACTCCATCAAGACTTTTGATGAAATGGAAATGCTCTTTTACCAAAAATTCGTCAGTGTGAGCAAACGCATCACTATAACAGCATTAGTCAATGAAAGAATCAAGCCCAAAGAGACATGGGTTCAATAAGCTATCTGGTGGCGAAACCTGTGGTCTAAGTGCGAGCAGCCCATCGGCAAAGCTCCAACCGTTGGAATGTTCATGGCAACCATCAATCAACACTCATAAGTATACCCGTTCATGGCCTTCTTCAAGCCTACTACCTTTTGGGAGCTTATTGATAAGCTAGCTCAGCTGAATTCGATGGGTCAAGGTCCTTCCTCTTCAAGAGGAGACTCACAAAACTATAAAAGGAAAGGCAAGGCGGCGTTTCTCGCCAATGCACAGCAGCAGCAGAGATGCCCTAAAGCATCCGGTCACCAAAACAATAATCGTATGGGGCCGACTCTCGAGGAAAGGATAAGGCATGAATATTTGTTCCCTCGCGATAAAATTTGTTCCCTCGCGATAAAATAAAGAAACTGTTCGAGCTCGCCATGAAGAATGTCATGCTAATGTTGCCCGAGCCACGGCGACCAGCTTAAGCTACTGAGGTCAACAATCCTAATTACTGCCCCTACCATCGGGTGGTAAGTCATCCGATCGAAGAATGTTACATCTTCAAGAACTGGGTCGAGAACCAGTATAAACAAGGTAAATTCATGTTATCGGATAAATGGAAGGTGAATCCACCCCAAAAGTATACCCCTAGGAGGGCTAATACACAGGGGGCATCCTGTTCATTCATAGAAGAAACCCCATGGGAGGTGATGCTTTCTCCCAAAACAAAGAAGATGCTAAAAGACTTGTGAGCATATCCTCTAATCAGGTGGAAAAGGCCACATGATCCGGAGATCATAGAAGGGATGCCGAAGCCACGTCCCGCACTGAAGACTGATAACAAAGGGAAAATCCCCCGAGTTAAGTCTTCTAAAAAGAAGAAAATGAAAGCAAAGAAGCCCGTGCAGCCTGCTGAATATGTAAACAGCCGTACGAAGATTTAGAAGTATATAGATGCACTGGAAGAATATAAACAGAAGGTGTGCTCACTGGTCACGCTTGAAGAGTTTCTTCAACATATACTCGAGGGTACCAGTGAGGATGAAGGGGACTCAGAAGATGAGACAGAAGAACGTGTGGAAAGCTGCTACATGGTCTCTCGTTCTTCCATATATGATGAAGATGCTCCAGCTGCGTCCGAAAGCGATTCAGACGAACAGAGGGCAGAATCAATTCCAAAGGCTCCAAGCTTGCTTCATGATGACTTAATTGAAAAGTTCTTAAACGAGGCTCTTAAAAAAAGTAAAGAAAGCCAAGGCATGAAATGGCCATATATGAAAATGCCAGACAGTAGCGTCTAAACAGGTAAGCCGCGGAAGAGGTGAGTTATGTAGCTCCCTAACCAAAGCAAAATATATCGTCGAAGAAAAAAAGTAAGGTCAAGGCTGAGAAGCACTTCGCTAAGGCCTCATCGAAAGGGATGAAGCTACCATCAGTGAAGATGTATACCCCAAGGGTTATAGACTACGAATGTGGAGAAGAGCACCCAAATATTGTCTCTACCATCGGAGAGTCTTTCACCCCATCAACGAATGCAGAGCGTTCAAGAAATGGTGGCAAAATTATGTCTCCCACAAAAGGCATTTAAAAAGGGAGAAGCGGAAGGCCAAGGCTCACCCCCTCCCGCATGATAGTTCCAAAGCAAACAGCCGGGCAAGATCAGTGACCGAGAGCTTTTGTATGACCAAGGCTTAGTATTCGAAAGAAGAGAGTTCAATAGTGTCATTTCTTGCAAATGACTCAGAAGATGAAATCCCCATCAATCTCTTCTATGCAAGCTCCACATCATGAGAAGAAGAAAGGCAAAAGACTGCGGCAATATCCGTCTACAGAATTGCACCCTTCTCAAGAAAAACCCCGACCTGCAAATAAGGATTCAAAGAATCAAGATAAAGGTAAAAGGAAGATGCCCGAAGAGACTGTTCTAGATGAAGAGGTGGCTAAAGATCTCGCCGCCAAAGACCCGTCCAAGAAGAATAAGGTGGACTACAATATGTTAGCTCATCTAAAGAAGCTACCTTCTCACTTGAGTATATATGATACTCTACTCTTATCGAAGGAACTGCGGGAATCCTTAATCAAAGACCTTGAAGAACCGGATCAATTCCAAGCTTTCTTCGCCGAGGAGGCAATGAAGGATAAACCAACAGAAGTATATACAACCGATATTACCTTCAGTGAAGAAGATCTTCTCCTGAGAACGTTCAAGTATAATCGACCGCTCTACATGGCTGGGTACTGTGATGATAAGAGGATAAATAAGATCCTCATTGATAACGGCTCTTCGTCAACCTTTTGAATGTAAAGGTGCTCAAGAAGCTGTATATGGATGTTTGATATATCGGCCGTGAATAGATTACCATCTCAGGGTACAACTCGCAGTCTTCACGAACACTTGGCTCCGTGGTGTTGACGCTTCGCTTCAAGCAACTCGCCACGGATGTCAGGTTCCACGTCATCGAAGGCAAGACTTGTTATAAAGTTTTACTCGGTAGACCTTGGCGACATAAGTAGAATGTCATTCCTTCTACACAACACCATTTTATAAAGTATTTCAAGGATGGCTAAGAGCACGCCATCACAGGAGAGCTCAACCCATTTTCCATGAATGAAGTACGAAAATATGAAGATGCTAAGTACTTTCTATCAGATTTCGAAGATACTAAGAAGTGCGGTAAGCCAAAGGATAAAAAAGTACAAAAGGCCATTATCCTATTCTTTGGAAGCGATTCTGAGGGAGAAGTGTTAGGAATATGTATGCCCTAAAGGCCATTATTGTATATATAGTGGATGGTTGGACATATATATATAGGACTTTCTTGCTCAACATGATAGTATACTATCTGGTTGCTCTTTATCTTAACATGTGCACTTATTTTAGTTTACCATCTCATTGATACATGTTGATAAAGCTCTTAGGATGTTGGCTTGACTACCAGGACTATGATGCAGATCATACTAGTAGGGCTTGTGTAGTCAACAAGCACATCCTTAATAGTTCTTAGTCGAGAGAGTATCGAAACAGGGCATCGATATTCCAGAGTAGACTAGTGAACGTTTCTTGACCCTGTATGGGGCGATGGTTAATCCTATAACCATTGGTGTTTGACATCAAAGATTGTATAAAGGTCTCATTGGAGAATGAGTACACCGAACATGACTCGCCGAGAACTCCTATATGGTATCATACCTATCGTCAGATAGAAGTTCTCTGGTGACACTTGTATAGGTTAGTCTATAGATCCGAGGTCGTCATATTGTCTTGTGTGATTCCTACTGTGTTTTGATTTCCTCCCTACCACGGCTCAAATGAGGCGTGCAAATAGGTGGTTTTGGGTACAGTTCCGAGTCACATGGAACTAGTGAGCGATAGGAGGGGTTTCGTCTCTCCCGGTATTGGGAGTTGATATTGCACTATGCTCGATTGGCTATAACAGCAAGTCTCTGGCCAGGGCTGATGAGATTTACTGATAAGTGTTATCAGTAGTTTTTCAAAAGGTTATAGACCACACATCGGCATGACTTATCGAGTCATTGGGGTCTGACGATTCCCCCCCCCCAGACTCAATATGCGACATATCAGACGAAAAGACCGGACCGTATGGTAAGTGTTGCTTATAGGCTCTACGGGAGTTTGGACAAGTTTACTTGTTGATCTTCTATTCATTCAATACCTGGGTAGCCGTTATGTCCAGCTAGTACCGCTGACAGCCTGTGGGTATCTGATGTGATCATTACCTACTGCTGGCGTATTGACGAGTCTTTAGAGTCCCACAAAGAGGTTTCCTAACTCAAGCGAAACGAATTAGGGTACATATGAAGATATGTGAAGGAGCTTGATTAAATACGAGTATATGATACCGTATTCTAATGTAGCGTTTTTTGATATCAGCCAGATTATATATGATATAACCGGATTATTGAATCAAGTGTTGATTCAATGATTTTATATATATATATATATATATATCAAATTATTAAATCAAGTGTTGATTTAATGGATTGATATATGTATATATATGTGTGTGTGTATGTATGTATGTATTAACTAATATTAAATATTAGCCAGTTATATATGATATAGCCGGATTATTGAATCAGGTGTTGATTTAATACTTTGATATATATATATATATATATATATATATATATATATATATATTGATATCGATATATTTGATATTAGCCGGGTTTTATATGATATAACCGGATTATTGAATCAAGTATTGATTTAATAATTTGATATATATTTATATATTTGATATATATATATTCATATTGTATCATGGTTGATGATACATAGAACTAGAATGTGTGAGAATCATATTTGAGTAAAGATAATGATAAACATTTATGAATTAAAAGAAAAGAAAAATGAGTCATAGCTTTAGGTGCTTGGAGAAGCATTGAGAAGCCATGACTCATCTTCAATTTTTGTTTTATTCAAAAATATTTGTCATTCTCATCATCTCATCTTATCTCAAGGTTCACACATAAACTCCTAAGTTCATCTTCTTCCTCTCCTCACTAGTTTTTCTATGGTTGAGAAAAAGAAAAGGAAAGAAAGTTTTTTAGTGAGCAAAATTCCTACTTCATCAACCTACACTACTCTAACAAATTAGTATAGGTTGTTCTCTTCACTAATATCTTGATTAGTGAAGTGTGAGCTTGAGTGTGAGTTGCCTCAAGATGGATCATCTTCGACGATGAAGACTTCGAGCAAGCTCGTTCCAACTTTCAGGTGGAGTCAAAGAAGAGTTCTGGGACTACTACTCGGAGCATTTGAAGTGAAGGACTAGACTACAAAGGTTGTAGTTTTCCATCACTTAGTGTAGAACTTGATTTGTTCATCTTTGAAACCCTAATTATCTAGTTCGATTCTTGTTTAGTATACTTAGCCCTCTAGATTTTTTAAAATTGCATACTTGATACTCATAGAACCCTAGTAGAGGTGATAAAACATACTTTCAAGAAGAAAATATAGTGTACATGGGTCAACCCCTGAGGTAAACCAATAAACATAGCTCCTCTACCCCAATTCCAATCTTCGGCAGTGACTCAAAAGAAAAAGTTGATGCAGCGTTCTCTACCTACCCGCAGGTGAAGATTCCTGATGAAACAAACCGAGTTCTATATATTACGATGGTTTCGTCTTACCACTACAAAGAACTTGATGCACTCAGCACCCACAGCGTGCATGAGCTGGTCATCTTTCATGTATCTCCCAGATATATGGGCGAAAAGGTGATTCTCTTCTGCAAATCGGAAGAGACCAGAGTGGAGAAAGAGATCTGGCATGGGCTCAATCCGAACCTCGACAGATTGCAGTCCATCTGCACGCCGAGATACTTCATGAAGGGATTAAAGGAATTCCTGAAGCGTCAAAGAGCACCGTTTCAGCAAACCGTTCAACAAGCTCGGTTCTATAAAAGAATCTGGGAAGTGCCCGGGACTTGCCAAATCAAGCCGAACGGGAAGATGGATACTGCTGGCTTGGGATATGTACAACCCACGAAGCGGCATCAAACTTACAGCTGTCATGTCATAAATAAAGAGGAAGAGGCTTTACCGATATGCAGCACGGCCGAGCAGAGGGAAGGACCTGCAAAAAGAAGTCCAAGCCCTTCACTGAAAGAACAGATTGATAGGATGATAAGGAAAGCCTGTCAAGCCAACAAAGATAGTCAAAGCCGTGAGTTGGCCATTTATGAAATGGCCAGGCGACAGCGCCTATGCAAACAAGCTGCGAAAGAAATGAGACATGAGTCTCCTCAATCTCGGTTGCCTCCATCTTCCTTCGCAAGAATAAAATTTCAAGCCAATGAAGACAGAAACAAAGCGATGGTCGCTATCAATAATCAAAGACAACGGATTAGTCCTGGGATGCCTATCCACCAGAATAAGATCGGCTTCAATCTCTCCCTAATAAAAAAGATGGGGCGAGAATACTCGTTCCCTCGTGATAAGACGGGGAAGAGATTCGCCCTCGTCATGAAGCATCGGTTGTTATCGCTTCCTAGACCTCGGCAACCCGAACAAGTCAATGCGGTCGATCATCCGGATTATTGCCCATATCACCGAGTTACAAGCCACCCAATCGAAGACTACTTTGTGTTCAAGAACTGGGTCGAAGACCAGTACAAACAAAGTAGATTCGAGTTATCTGACAGTTAGATGATAGACCCACCACAGAAGCACAAGCCGAAGAAAATTCATACCATCCAATTGGGACCTGTTCGATACAAAAAGTGGAAGTGAACTTATACTTGCCACACGATAAGCCTCATAAATGATGGAGAAGATGAAGACATGTCTGAGCTTTCCAAGTGCTTCACAAACGAAGATGAGAAAATCTCAGAATTTCCACCGACGTCGAAAGAGTTGGAAGATAGGGTCCACACTATGGCAGATGAGTTGAAGAAGATTAACTTGGGAATGGAAGATGATCCGAGACCAACATTCGTCGGTGAGCTGATGTCTGATGAACAAGTAGCCGACTTAAAATACGTGCTCATGGAATATAGAGATTCATTCACCTGGAATTACTCCGAGATGTCGGGTCTTGATCCAGATGTAGCGGTTCACATGCTAGCCATAACCCCCGGGATAAAGCCAGTCAAATAAGCACCAAGAAGGATGCGGCTCGAACTCGAGATGAGCATCAATGCTGAAGTCAAGAAGCTCATAAACTCCGGCTTCATTCATGAAGTACAATACCCGGATTGGATAGCTAATATTGTCCCTATGATGAAGAAGAATGGGACCGTCGGGATTTGTGTGGACTTTCGGGATCTCAATAAGGCATGTCCGAAAGATGACTTCCCTGTACCAGTGACGGAGCTTATGATCAACAACACCTCCACTCACGAGGTCTTTTCATTTATGGACGGGTCTTCGGGATATAACCAAATAAAGATGGATCCAAAAGATCAGAAGCATACAGCCTTCCGCACACCATTAGGCGTATTCCTTTATAAGGTGATACCCTTCGGCCTGAAGAACGCTGGAGCAACCTATCAAAAAGCTATGACAAAGATATTCAACGAGCTTATACATGATATCGTCGAATGTTATGTTGACAAATTGGTGGTCAAGAGCAAATCCCATGAAGAGCATTGGGAGCATCTAATGATAGTCTTCAAGCGCCTTCAGAAGTTCAACCTGAAGATGAATCCACTAAAATGTGCTTTTGGAGTTTCTTCCAACAAATTCATGGGATTCATAATCCATCGCCGAGGGATCGAGATCGATCCCTCCAAAATCAGAGCAATTACAGAAATTCCCCCAACGAGAAATCTGAAACAGTTGCGATCTCTCCAAGGAAAGATCGCCTATATTCGACAGTTCATTGCCAACCTATCCGGAAAATGTCGTCCGTTCAACCATCTTATGAAGAAGGGGACGCCCTTTATATGGGATCAGAGATGTCAGCAAGCACTGGAGGAATCAAGCAATACTTGCAAAATACACCAGTATTGTTAGTTATATGTATGCCCTAGAGACCATTATTGTACATATGATGTATATTATAGTGGATGCTTGGACATACATAGGGAGGACATTCTTGCTCGACATGATAGTATGCTATCTGGTTACTCTTTATCTTAATATGTACACTGATTGTCTCTCTGTTACATGTTGATAAAGCCCTTGGGATAAGTACTTGACTACCTGGATTATGATGCGGATCATACTAGTGGGACAAAGGTAGTCCGTGAGTACATCCTTTAATGTTCCTAGTCGTGGGTGTATCGAGACATGGCATCGATATACCAGAGTAGACTAGCGTATAGCTTCTCGACCCATGTAGATGGGCGATGGATGATCCCATATCCATTGGTGTTTGATATCAGAGATAGTATACGGGTGCTCAGTAGAGACTGGGTACACTGGACGGACTCTCCGAGAACTCCCAGATGGTAATATACCTCACGTCAGATGGCAGTTCTCTGGTGACACTGGTACAGGATAGTCTGTCGACCGGAGATCGTCATAAAGTTGTAAGTCCATGCTACCTCTCCCGGTACTTTCGGGCATGCGGAATTTGGTAAAAAACGATTTTCTTAGAGGTGGTAACATGGACTTAAAACCCGGATCTTTGTTAAACATCTAACTAACAACCTAACTAGAAGTCGTTAACTACTCGGTTAGGGGGTTTATACCTTTCTTGTCTTGAACTCCTTCGTCTTCAAGCTTCGATCGTCCGAATCGGCTTCTCCCCGTCGTCTCCTTGCGCCGAAGATAGATCCACCTGAAAGCTTCAACCTTTGGCTCCTTCTTCGAACTTTGAAGAAACTAGTTCACTCGGTTTGCTAAACCTTGTGACCTAGAGTGAGTAGAGAAGAGTTTGTGTGGGATTTTATCTATGGTTCTTGGTTCTCAACTCATGAGACAAGTGAACCATAGAGTCAAGAGAGGGAGCAAGAGGAAGAGGGTGAGAGCAAGAGCAAGAGAGCTCAAAAACAAAGAGAGAGAAAGGTCAAGCAAGAATGAGCCTCTCTTTTGTCTTTCACCCTCTCATAATCCATAACCATCATAACTCATCATACTAATCAAGTGTTATGTGATAGTTGAAGCAACCATAACCATATCATTTCATGCACTCATTTAGCACAAAGAAGCAAGCAAGCAAAAGTCTTTGCCATGAAATGATAGCGATGGTTGTCATGATGGTCAACTAGTCAAGCCTAGTCAACCGGTCAACAAAGTCAACAAAAGTCAACAAGTCAACAAAGTCAACAAAAGTCAACAAGTCAACAAAGTCAATCCCTCAACAACCATGTCACCATAATACTTAATTAATATAATTGTTAATCACATATCATATTCTCATTAGGGTTGAGCAAAAAGTCAATAGTCAACTGTCAACGGTCAACAACCCTAATGAGAATCTTCTGACTCTGTCTCTCCGTCAACTGTGCATACACACCCGCATCCGCGTTCCGAGGAACACGAATGCATACTGGATAAATCCAATCCCAAAAGGTACACTAGGATCTGGCTTAAACCAAAGCCCGCTAGTGCAAACTGTCCGGACACTGTACGTGCACAAGTGCACGGATGTGACCAAACCCTGTCGCAAAACCATGCGACCTGTCACAAAACCATGCGACCTCTACTCTTTTGCCTAAAGGCGAATAGCTTTCTGTGTGGGACTCTAAAGACTCGACACTACGCTGGCAGTGGGTTTAACCACAAACCGCAAGCGGCACTAGCTGTGCGTAACGGTCCCCAGGTAGATGCCGACAAGAAGACTGACGAGGTGAAACCCATCTGAACTCCTACTGAGCCTGAATGTGACATTCTCCGTACAGTCCGGTCTGTTCGTCTGATACATCGCATAGCGGGTCTAGGGGGCGGTAAACGTCAGTCCCCCAATAGCGGTACAAGTCGTGTCGGAGTGAAGCCCAAAACACCCTGAGATAACACTGGAAGCCTACCAGTATATCTCGTTTGCCCTGGCCAGGGACTACTCGTGTAATGGCTCTCCTAGACACAGCGCGGTGTCAACCCCCAATACCGGGAGAGACGAATCCTGTCTAACCGTCACTGCCTCCAAGTGCTTCGGGACTGCACCCAACTACTACCTGTTTGCACGACTCCTTTGAGCCGTGGTAGGGTAGTAATCAAAGTGCAGTGGGAACACACTCGAGGCGAAGTGACAGTGTCAAGTCAGCGGACTAAGCTGTACTCATGTCACCTAGGAACTGATAACTGACGATAGGCATAATACCAACTAGTCAGTTCCCGACGAGTCCTGTCCAGTGTACCAGTAACCTAACGAGCATCCGCATACTATCTCAAGTACGACGTACTGATGGCTGTGGGACAGACCGTCTCCCACACTGGGATGAGAAGCACATGCGCTAGTCTACTCCGGAGTATCGATGCCCTGTCTCGATAGTCCTGCGACCAGGGACCTGCATAAGGATGTGCTTATAGATTACCCAGCCCCACTAGTGTGACTGCCATCACATCACTGGTAATCAAGCAAAGATCCTAAGGGCTCCACTAATGTGTATAGGCGATATACTAAAATAAACACATGTACACATTGAAGTAGAAACAAACCAAGTAGCATACTACTATTTTGAGCAAGATTGTATATACAAGGTGAATATCCCAAGCTTCCATTAAGTAATATACAAACTAGTATGATACAGTAATGACCTCTAGGGCATATACACTAACAATCTCCCACTTGCACTAAGGCCATGTACTGGCGTATCGAAGACCTATCATCTCGATCAGCCGCTCGAACTGAGTCTGGGGCAAGGCCTTGGTGAATGGATCTGCAGTGTTATCTTCTGAAGCGACTCTCCGAACCTCGATCTCCTGGCGATCTACGATCTCCCTGATCAGGTGATACCGCCTCAAGATGTGTCTGGATCTCTGATGGGACCTGGGTTCCTTCGCTAAAGCTATAGCCCCGTTGTTGTCGCAATACAGAGGTATTGGATCAACAATGGACGGAACCACCTGAAGTTCTTTCAAGAACTTCCTTATCCAGACAGCTTCTTTTGCGGCATCAGATGCAGCGATGTATTCCGCTTCCATCGTCGAGTCTGCAACGGTTTCCTGTTTGGAACTCTTCCAACACACCGCCCCTCCATTGAGGGTAAAGACAAAACCCGACATGGACTTGGAATCATCCTTGTCACTCTGGAAGCTGGAGTCAGCAAAGGCCTCGATCTGGAGGTCTTTTCCGCCATACACCAAGAACATCTCCTTAGTCCTTCTCAGGTACTTGAGAATGTTGTTTACCGCTATCCATTGTTTCTCCCCAGGGTTTGACTGATACCGGCTTACCACACTCAGTGCATAAGCTACATCCGGTCTGGTACACAACATCGCATACATTATAGAGCCTACCGCAGAAGCGTAGGGTATAATAGACATGCGATCCCTCTCCAAATCAGTCTTGGGAGACATCTCTTTAGAGAGGGTGATCCCGTGACAAGCCGGTAGGTTACCGCGCTTGGAATCTTCCATACTGAATCTCTTCAGTATGGTGTCGATGTACCTGGACTGTGAAAGTCCTAATATTCTCTTGGATCTATCACGATGGATCCGGATCCCCAGGATGTATGAGGCATCACCCAGGTCTTTCATGGAGAACCTGTGTGACAAGAACCCCTTGACAGATTGTAGCATAGGAATGTCATTTCCTATTAAGAGAATGTCATCCACGTATAAAACGAGGAATACTCCAGTTCTCGCTACAAATCTCCTATAGATGCATGGTTCATCTGGATTTTTGATAAAGCCAAATTCCTTGACCGTCTCATCAAAACAGATGTTCCAACTCCGCGATGCCTGCTTTAGTCCATAGATAGACTTAAGCAACTTGCACACCTTTCCGCTGCTCCCACTCTGAATGAAACCCTCTGGTTGGTCCATATAGACACACTCCTCTAAATTTCCATTTAGAAAAGCGGTCTTTACGTCCATTTGCCAGATCTCATAATCGTGGAAGGCAGCAATGGCAAGAAGGATCCGAATGGATTTCAGCATAGCCACTGGAGAAAAGGTTTCGTCATAGTCCAAGCCAGGTCTTTGACGAAAACCCTTTGCTACCAGTCTAGCTTTATAGGTCTCAACCTGTCCATCTACACCAATCTTCCTTTTGAAGATCCACTTGCATCCTACGGGTTTTACCCCGTCTGGAGCAATGTCCAACGTCCATACCTTGTTGGTGTACATGGACTCCATTTCGGTCCGCATTGCATCCAGCCATTTTACCGAGTCAACGCTCTGAACGGCCTGCTGGAAGCTAGTAGGCTCATCATAATATATGATGCAATCCTCTCTATCCCCGTCTATGAGAAAACCGTAGTATCTCTCGGGCGGATGAGTCTGCCTACTACTCCTGCGGAGCGGCGTAGGAATGTCCTGTTCTTCCGAACCCTCTGGTTCCACTAAACTTTCAGTAATAGCCCGTGGTTCTGGAATTTCTTCCAGTTCCACTGCGCTCCCACTAATTTCCTTTTCTAAGAACTGGTGTTCTAGAAAGTGGGCATGACGAGAAACAATAACCTTTTGTTCCTCTTCGCGGTAGAAGAAATATCCCTTGGAGTTCTTTGGATATCCCACAAACTTGCACTGTACTGAGCGTGCCTCGAGCTTGTCCGCATGCTGCTTTTTGACAAAAGCTGGACTTCCCCATGTCTTAATGTGATTAAGATGGGGCCTCTTCCCACACCACATCTCAAATGGTGTGGTAGGCACAGTCTTAGTGGGAACTCGGTTCAAAAGGTATGCAGCCGATTCTAGCGCATACCCCCAGAATGATCGCGGTAACTCAGCGTTACTCATCATGGACCGTACCATATCCAATAGGGTTCGGTTCCGTCTCTCCGATACACCGTTATGTTGTGGAGTGTATGGAGGAGTAAGCTGAGAGAGAATTCCGTTCTCTTTTAAATAGTCCAGGAACTCGGCACTTAAGTATTCACCACCTCGATCCGATCTTAGGATCTTAATACTTTTGCCGGTTTGTTTTTCTACTTCATTCTTATATTCCTGGAACTTTCCAAAGGCTTCGGATTTATGTTTCATTAAGAAGACATAACCGTACCTTGAATAGTCATCCGTAAAAGTAATGAAGTAAGAATAACCGCTTCGCGCATGTGTAGACATTGGACCGCACACGTCACTGTGTACGAGTCCCAAGAGCTCGCTCGCTCTTACTCCGTGTCCAGTAAACGGAGTCTTTGTCATTTTTCCTTTGAGACAGGATTGACAAGTGGCATACGATTGATATTCGAACGGATTCAAATATCCTTCTGTATGTAACTTAGTCAACCTTCTCTCATTGATGTGACCCAGTCTACAATGCCATAAGAAAGTCTGATTTATTTCCGGAGACTTTCTTTTGTGTGCATTCTGGACATTGAAAATCTGTGGTTGGTTTAATACGTATATACCATTACTCAATGTACCTGACCCAATCAGAACTTGATTAAGGTGAATGTTTACAACATTTCTTACAAACGCAAATTCATAACTTTCTTTAGAAACTAAAGATACAGAAATGATATTACAAGTTGCGTTGGGTACAAAAAAGCAATTACGCAAAACCAAAACATGTCCATCTGACATTCCCAGGTGATAGTCCCCCACGGCTTTAGCATCCATGCTAGCTCCGTTCGCAACTCTGAGGGTCATGTCACCTGCCTTCAAAACCCTACGGTTTCTCAACGCCTGCAAAGAATTACAGATATGAGATCCTGATCCGGTATCCAATACCCAGGAAGTAGAGTTTATTGAAAGACAGTTTTCAATAACATACACACCTGAAGCTGAAGCTGCAACCTGCTTCAATTCCTGTGTTCTGGATTTCCAAGCCCTGCAATCATTCTTCCAGTGACCTTTCTTATGACAATAGAAGCATTCTTCCTTATCCACAAGCTTCCCCGCTTTCTTTGTTGCTTTTGCTTTTCCCTTCGTATCCACTTTACTAACGCCGCCCCTTGGTTTGGCGGGGGCTTTCTTCTTCTTTCCCTTGGCTTTCGCCTTGGACTTAGAAGAAGATGATCCTCCTACAAACAAAGTGGATGTTTCCCTACCTTTCTATAGGGTGCCCTCTGCGCTCCTCAGCATGTTGAGGAGCTCTGAAAGTTCAACTTCTTTTTCTTGCAAGTTGAAGTTCAGTATAAACTGGGCGTAAGTGGAAGGAAGGGACTGGAGAACTAAGTCGGTATAGAGCTCACTCTCCAATGTAGTCCCTAGGTCAGCGAGCTCCTCAATGTAGCCGATCATCTTAAGCACGTGCTCTGCTACTGACGATCCGACGGCCATCCTTTCCGAAAATAACTTTTTCGACGCTTCGTATCTTGCGATACGAGACTGCTCTCCATACAGTTCTTTTGTATGAAGAAATATGGATTCCAGGTCCATAATCTCGTGCCTCCTCTGATGTTCATTGTCCATAGAGGCAAGCACGAGGCATTTGGCCTTCGCGCTATCAATCTCCCAAGTCTTACGGATTTCCTTATCCGCGACGCTGGAAGTGGGACCAGGGACAGGGGGAGCTTTGGTGGTAAGAAGATACCCCAGCTTGTCGTAAGTGATTGCCATTTTGACATTCCTGAGCCAATCTTTGTAGTTTGGCCCTGTCGGTATGTTTTTATCTAGAAGTAACTTAAGTTCAGTCATGTCGATTGGTCGCTGCAATTAGGAGAGAGAAGAAGAAACACTCAGCATGATGCTCTTGTAAGTTTAGAGTGGTTTTTAGTTTGTCTAAACAGGATGGCTCCCACTGTTTCTCGAATCTCTCCTCAAACCATAAAGGAAGAATTAGTCGGGATCAATCCCACCGCACAATACTTGCTTAACCGTTCAGCCAGGCCAGTGTCGGTACTTCGAGGGAGGTTTTCCAACGCTTTCGCGAAGTTCCTTAATTCAAGAACCTCTTTTCCCTGGGGGCGTAGCCCCGCTAACACCTTTCTAGGCACCTACTAGGTTTATAGCATTGATCGTTTAGTGAGAAATTTCCCGAGGAGTAGCATATACTCACAGGAGGATCGGGATCCAAATATCATCGTGCGACGAAACTGAAGGAATCCTACCGGAATCATCACACTCCAAATGGTATGCAAATCTAGCAAGTTTCAGTACTTATGAAACTCCCGATGTGGATTTTTTTTTGCCCCATGCTCTTATGACCTTGACTTTGGCCAAAATATCATGAGTCACATGTCAAATTCTACCCGTCATTATCCAGGTTAATTTGGATCCATCCGTACCTACCCTTGACTTTGGCCAAAATGGCAGTACGACTGTCCCAAACCAACGCATCTATCTATGCTACACACGAACACCCAATAGCTACCAATCACTATGCCTTGACTTTGGCCAACATACATAGCTTGAATACTATTGACTATTCATGTGAAACGACGGAGGGCTACGAATGGTTTTGGTGAAACCGTGAACGTAGTGAACTTGATATAGTCGATGGAACGAGATAGCTTTTAAAAGGAGTGGCTCAAGCTCCGTATTTAAAAGTTAGTTTTGAAAAGAACCGAGTGGTTTTTCGAAAGTGTTCCAACGACTTTAACTTGGTTTATTATCTTGCATTAGTTCTTTTAATGCGTGATATTCTTGCATTAGTTCTTTTAATGCGTCCCATCATTTAATCCTACCATTGCAGAAAACAACCAAAATATGGCGTACGCTTATGCCATTCGCATTCGCCACTGGGCCCCGTCATTACCCGTTAGGTTACTTAACTAACGACAGAGTGGGGGCTGGGCTAGCGCGGCTGTAAAATATAAGCAACGCCTAAATAATATCATATATAGATATATTGCAATGATAGCCATTTCAGATCACAGATGAATACATTGGATATACTAGGAATCTGTAATTCGTACGAGCCTGTAACGAAAAACAGATTACACGGTTGCGGTGAATAGCCAATACCCCACCCAAGACCCCTACGGGTGCGGAAAACTACCCGCCAAGTACCCGAAGCGAAGCAACCTCCCTCATCTCCATGAGTAGGCCACTCGGCACTTCGGCATACCCGGTAGTTTGTGCACCCCCTCCATGGGTCTATCCTAGGAGCAAAAACAGTAAAAAGAAATTATACAATGACGGCTACAACCCTGACCCGGTTGTGCGGCCATACAAATAATTATTACATCAATTTACAAATTTACATGAATTGAAAGAAAAGAAAAACTCTCGTCTCACAACCCCCGGCTATTCACCCGCGACAATCCAACATATTCATATACACATTCCAGCAACATTACAGATCACAGATTTGTATAACCCCCACTAATCGACATATAGCGATTAGCAGACGTTCAATACAAATATCTCATTACAGAAAAACCCGTCAGCTAAAGTCTTTTAGAAGTTCGATCAAAAATACGGATTTTTAGGACCCTAAAAATAAAATTTTCGTTCTGGAAAATCTGGGATGAAAATACATATTCCAAAAATCCCAAAACAACCCCAGGAAAACACTGCACCAAACTTGGACCTCGGCCGAGTCAACTCGGCCGCGGAACCGCGGCGGGAGCGTGCTCCCGCCGCGTTTCCGCGGCGCTTTGACTCGATCGTTGGACCAAATTTTGTTGTTATTCTAACAAAAGCCTGAGCCGATTTTTAAGATGAAAATTATCAACTTTTGAACAGAATAAGAATCGGCAGAAACTTGACAGTTTTGGGTTCATTTTGCGACTTTTCTTTGATCGATCTTCTAGCTACTTTGCTAACATGTTAGATAGAGTTTAACTAGGCTTTGATACCACTGTAAGTCCATGCTACCTCTCCCGGTACTTTCGGGCATGCGGAATTTGGTAAAAAACGATTTTCTTAGAGGTGGTAACATGGACTTAAAACCCGGATCTTTGTTAAAAATCTAACTAACAACCTAACTAGGAGTCGTTAACTACTCGGTTAGGGGGTTTATACCTTTCTTGTCTTGAACTCCTTCGTTTTCAAGCTTCGATGGTCGTCCGAATCGGCTTCTCCCCATCGTCTCCTTGCGCCGAAGATAGATCCACCTGAAAGCTTCAACCTTTGGCTCCTTCTTCGAACTTTGAAGAAACTAGTTCACTCGGTTTGCTAAACCTTATGACCTAGAGTGAGTAGAGATGAGTTTGTGTGGGATTTTATCTATGGTTCTTGGTTCTCAACTCATGAGAAAAGTGAATCATAGAGTCAAGAGAGGGAGCAAGAGGAAGAGGGTGAGAGCAAGAGCAAGAAAGCTCAAAAACAAAGAGAGAGAAAGGTCAAGCAAGAATGAGCCTCTCTTTTGTCTTTCACCCTCTCATAATCCATAACCATCATAACTCATCATACCAATCAAGTGTTATGTGATGGTTGAAGCAACCATAACCATATCATTTCATGCACTCATTTTGCACAAAGGAGCAAGCAAGCAAAAGTCTTTGCCATGAAATGATAGCTATGGTTATCATGATGGTCAACTAGTCAAGCCTAGTCAACCGGTCAACAAAGTCAACAAAAGTCAACAAAGTCAACAAAAGTCAACAAGTCAACAAAGTCAATCCCTCAACAACCATATCACCATAATACTTAATTAATATAATTGTTAATCACATATCATATTCTCATTAGGGTTGAGCAAAAAGTCAATAGTCAACTGTCAACGGTCAACAACCCTAATGAGAATCCTCTGCTTCTATCTCTCCGTCAACTGTGCATACACACCCGCATCCGCGTTCCGAGGTACACGAATGCATACTGGATAAATCCAATCCCAAAAGGTACACTAGGATCTGGCTTAAACCAAAGCCCGCTAGTGTAAACTGTCCGGACACTGTACGTGCACAAGTGCACGGATGTGACCGAACCCTGTAGCAAAACCATGCGACCTGTCACAAAACCATGCGACCTCTACTCTTTTGCCTAAAGGCGAATAGCTTTCTGTGTGGGACTCTAAAGACTCGACACTACGCTGGCAGTGGGTTTAACCACAGACCGCAAGCGGCACTAGCTGTGCGTAACGGTCCCCAGGTAGATGCCGACAAGAAGACTGACGAGGTGAAACCCATCTGAACTCCTACTGAGCCTGAATGTGACATTCTCCGTACAGTCCGGTCTGTTTATCTGATACATCGCATGGCGGGCCTAGGGGGCGGTAAACGTCAGTCCCCCAATAGCGGTACAAGTCATGTCGGAGTGAAGCCCAAAACACCCTGAGATAACACTAGAAGCCTACCAGTATATCTCGTTTGCCCTGGCCAGGGACTACTCGTGTAATGGCTCTCCTAGACACAGCGCGATGTCAACCCCCAATACCGGGAGAGACGAATCTTGTCTAACCGTCACTGCCTCCAAGTGCTTCGGGACTGCACCCAACTACTGTTAGTTGTATGTATGCCCTAGAGGCCAGTATTGTACAGATGATGTATATTATATTGGATGCTTGGACATATATAGAGATGACTTTCTTGCTCGATATGATAGTATGCTATCTGGTTACTCTTTATCTTAACATGTACACTTGTCTCTTTAAACTGTCTTATAGTTACATGTTGATAAAGCCCTTAGGATGTGTACTTGACTACCTGGACTATGATGCAGATCATACTAGTGGGGACATGGTAGTCTATAAGTACATCCTTCAAGGTCCCTAGTCGTGGGTGTATCGAGACGGGGCATCGATATACCACAGTAGACTAGCATATACGCTTCTCGACCCATGAGATGGGCGATGGATGATCCCATATCCATTGGTGTTTGACATCAGAGATGGTATACGGGTGCTCAGTAGAGACTGGGTACACTGGACGGACTCGCCGAGAACTCCCAAATGGTATTATACCTCACGTCAGATGGCAGTTCTCAGGTGACACTTGTACAGGTTAGTCTGTAGACCCGAGATCGTCATAGAGTCTTGTGTGATTCCCACTGTGCTTTGATCTCCACCTTACCACGTCCATGAGGGCGTGCAAAACGGTGGTCTTTGGGTACAGTCCCGAGTCACATGGAGGCAATGAGCGATAGGAGGGGTTTCTTCTCTCCCGGTATTGGGGGTTGATGTTGCGCTGTGCTCGATTGGCCGTAACAGGGAAGTCCCTGGCCAGGGTTGATCAGAGATTTGCTGGTAAGTGTTACCAGTAGTTTCTCGACCCGTTATGAGCCTCACATCGGCACGACTTATCGGTTATTGGGGTCTGACGTTTACCACCCCTAGACTTGATATGCGACATATCAGACGAACAGTCCGGACTGTACGGTAAGTGTTACTGGTTGGATTCACAGGAGTGTGAGCGGGCTGGCTCGTCGATCTTCTGATCGCTCAATACCCGGATGGCCGTTACGTTTAGCAGACCGCTTGCGGCTTGTGGGTGCTTGATATAATCATCATCTGTTACCGGCGTATTGACGAGTCTTTAGAGTCCTACACAGAGGTTTCCTGGCTCAAGCGAAATGAAATAGGAGCGCATATGAGATATGTGCGGGACCGAGAATAATGCGTGTATGTGATACCACATTTCATTCTCGCGATGAATGTTTCGATTGGTTATATTCGATATGACCTAGTTATCGAATCATTGATTCGATAAATCGATACATTGGATACTAGTCGGTTATGTGCGACATGACCGGATCATTGAATCAAATGTTGATTTAATGATTTAATGTATAATTATATATTTGATATATTACTTTGCATTAACTATTATTGGTTCATTTTAAAAGGATTTTCTCACTTGATGCACATTGTATATGTGATATATTTTTTGTGCACTTGTTTGTATCATGTTTGATGATACTTGCTCACTTGGGTTTGTGTAAAGATTAAACCATGGTTATATGAATGGTTAGGGTTTTGATTATTTACTTAGTTATTTATTTATTTATTCATTTTGGAAATAGTTAAGTATGGTGGCTTATTTTGTTTCATGTTGAAGCTTCAAGAAGCTTTGAAAAAGTCCACCATTCTTATCTCTTCCTTAACCTTAATCATTCCAACTAACCTTAGTTTAATCTCTACACTTGACCATGGTTTACATTATGATAAGTATTCATTTTCTTTTCATTTTTAAATAACTTATCATAATATTTCCTTCTTGATCATCTTCTTTTTCAAGAAAGAAAGCTTGATGCCATCAATGGCAACTTGAGCAAAAGTGAGTGAAATCCAATTCTAAAGTGAACCCACCTCCTATTTCTTCACCCTCTACCTCTTGCCAAGTTGTTTTGGGTGTTTTCTTCACAAGTTTCACAACTTGGTGAAGTTGGAGCTTGAACTTGTGCAACCTCGACGTAGATCATCTTCGGCACGAAGCCGACGACCTATTCTGCTCGTTTTTTCGATGAAGCCGACGATTGAGTCTAGGATTTGAGATGGACAGCGAGAGGATGCCTACGTGGAGCTAAGGAAGTGGAGAACCGGATCTACAAAGGTTGTAGCCTCTCTCCTTTAGTTAAGTTGTTAACTAGTTTCGTTTATCGCCTAAATTTCTAGTTAACGATCCGTATTAGGGTTTCTCGGCACCCGTAAAATTTGAAATTGGAATGGTTGATGCCTTGTGAGACTCCATTAGAGTGCCTAGGAACCCTACAATGGTATCAGAGCCTAGCTAGAGCCTTAGGCGAAGTCTAGACGGCGTTTGAAACCCGAATACGCATCGAAACCCTAACACATCATGCTCTCTGGACTTTTTCTAAAAACTGGGATTTTTCCAGATTAAAAATGCTTAAAAAATTCAGCAGGGAAATCTAAGAATTACGATGCAAAAATTATTCCATGAACAGTACATAGTGCGGCGGAACCGCGGCAGAAGCCTGGCTTCTGCGGCGGTTCCGCGGCAGTATGATGACGTCAGCCCTCATGCTTTGCACAGTAATCCATCATTTCAGCAGCTGAGTTTTATGGGTATTTTTAATATTTTTCAAGAGTTGAATTTTCTGGGGTGTTTTAGAGCTTCGATGTTTCGATCGGATTATCAAATTTCGTCTTTGTGTTTTTCCGGATGACTTTAGAATATGTTAAAAAGTTCGACCGAATATAAATACCCAACTTTTCCCCTGCCGGAAACTATCCAAGTGTTGGATTTTTGTGTGGTTTAAGGACGTTCTGAGTAGTGCAAGTAACGCGATGGTCCCTCTAGAAGACAACAAACCTTAACTCGATTATGTGACCGTCTTGAACTGCCCATTGAACCTTAGGGTTTGGGGCAGTACGGCGTGCCACATGTGAGGCGTTGGCTTGACCCTTCTACGGCTGGACCGTTGGTACTGAGGCATGAAGTGAATGTCTTTGAACCTATTTCATGTGTTGAACGGTTTCGGGAAAACTTGGGTGTTCGAATGTTCGATCGGAAAGTTTAATATATTCTATTTATCCGGAATGGGATACAATAATTGGAATTCACAAACAGTTATGAGATAACTGAATGAATGTTATAAATCTAGCGGTTTAGTTTCATTTGATATTGGAAAGAGTTTTCGATAATGAGACTAAAATGCGGGGTTTATAACCGTTAGGCATATGATGTCTAAGTATTTCATTTGATTAGGCATGCGATGTCTAAAGAAGTTGCGGATTCCAATTGTTGTAGTTTTACACTTTCTTTTCTGTGACCGTAAGTGTAATATGTGATATCGCCGGTTTCGTTGCTATATGTCAACGACAATTGGGATGTGCATATTTACTTACGTTGATGACATGTGATGTTATGTGTTGCTGGATATGTTATATTGGATCGTCGTGTTTGAATAGCCGGGGGTTTTTATGTGAAATGAGTGTTTTTCATTTTCATTCATGTAAAAACTTATATGTAATATTCTTTTATTTGGGGCACTTCCAGGTAGCGGAAATTGTCACCCTTTGTATATTATTTACTTTTCTGCATTAGGATAGACCCAAGGAGGGGAGCACAAGTAACCGGGTTCTGGGGTCCAGTGGGAGACCAACTCGAGGAGTCGAGTCCGGATCTCCTAACCCTAGAATTGGTAGGGTTGCTTGCCGCTCTCGTAGGGGTCTAGGGGTGTGGGATTGGTTATTCATCACGACCGTGGAATCCGTGTTTTATACTGGCTCGTATTGAAAACACGGACGTCCTAGTATATCCAATGTTTCATATGTTTCTTCTGCTGCGATATCTGTGATGCGATCATGTGATGTTCTTTGATAGATACTTTATATAGTATATATGATATATTATATAGGCGTTACTTATGTTTTTCACCCGCACTAGCCCTGTCCTGCTCTGTCGTTAGTTACCTAACCTAACGGTGCACGAGGGGACATCGAGGCGAATGTGGATGGCATAAGTGTACGTCGTATTTATCTGTGATGTTTAGGTATTTAAATGATGGGACTTCATTAATGTGATTAATGAAAGAAAAGAAACCTAAGATGTTGTAGAATCAAATTTTAAATAAAACAGGTAGCTACAGTTCTTGCTTTGCATAGCGGTATATGTGATATATCCTGCACCTTATTCGATGAGGAAAGGACCGAGATTCCTTCACTGGGAGTGACTCCTTTAGCAATAACTGGCAGATGCTACACACTCGGTTTGGCTTTGATTGCTTTTAAGAGTTTTTGCTTTGCACAGCGATATATATGATATATCCCGTACCTCATTCGACGAGGAAAGGACCGAGATCCCTTCACCGGGAGTGACTCCTTTAGCAAAACTAGAAAAGCCTCAAAATCACTCCATTTCAAAACTTCATTTGATTCTACAACGATATCAAGTTCATTACGCTCATGGTTTTTATGAAAAACCTGCGTAGCCCTCCGTCAATTCAGATATGTAATATTCAGTATTCGTGCTACGGTTGTTTGGCATGCGTCAAGAAGTAGTGTACGGTAGCTGATTATTACTTATCTGTAGCATGAGATGCGATTGGATTAAGGTATTCGTACGGCGTTGTTTGGCATGCGTCAAGGGTCGTACGGGTGGGTTTAATTCGATCACGAATTGTACGGGTTGAACTTGACTAGCGGACTATGGGTTGTTTGGCATGCGTTAAGGTCATAGCACGCTAGGGGCAAAAGCATTATCGGGAATTTCAAGTGTTGAAATTTGCAATGAGATTGCATACCTTCTATGAGATAGTTGGATCCCGATACCCACTGCGAGTAAGAGTTACTCCTGGGAGAGTTTTACACATTACAATTAGCCGATCAAGTAGGTGTCTAGAAAGGTGTTAACGAGGTTACGCCTCTGGGAAAATGAGGTTTACATTAATTAGGTTTGTGCGAAAGCACGGGGGACCTCCCTCAAAGTACCGACACTGGCCTGGCTGAAAGATTGGCGAACTTGTAGTTTGTAATTAATCCCGGCTAATCTTTCCTTTTAGGGTTTGAAGGAAGATTTGATAAAAAGCAGTGGGAGCCATCCTGATTAGATAAGATAATAACCAATCTGATCTTGCACGAACATACACTAAAGTGTTTTCTTCTCTCTCTCTCCAGGTAGCGACCATTTCATGCCTTAATCAAGATAATAATATGGATGTATTGACCGAACCCGCATGTTATACTGTGCTGGGGAACGTTGGTTCCGTTCTTTCTTATAAGAGTTATAGGAATGAACAGGATATAGGGGAATACCAGGATTCCCATGCCACCCGATTGAAGAAAGTACATGTTGATGCATTTTCTTCGGGTGTGTTCGTTACAGAGAACTGTTTCTCCATTTGCCCTACGTCCTGGGTATTAGATACCGGGTCAGGATCCCATATATGTAATCAGTTACATGGGCTAAGGAAAGGTAGAGAACTTGGAGAAGGTGATAAAGACATTAGAGTTGGAAATAGTGCAATTGTTGCAGCTAAGACTGTCGGGGAATATCACCTTGAATTACCAACTGGTAATACATTGGTTCTGAACGAATGCTATTACATGCCGAACCTGATATGCAACATTATATCAGTTTCTTTGTTGACTAAAGAGGGATATAATTTTGTATTGCAGGACAATGTTATGAACATTTTCCGTAACCAAAAGTTGGTTGGATCAGGCACGTTGTGCAATGGCATTTATGTTCTTAATCAATCAACAGTTCTGTGTATAACAAACACACACAAGAGGAAGAGTTCTGAAATGAACGAATCCTTCTTGTGGCATTGTAGACTGGGTCACATCAATGCGACACGACTAGCTAAGTTGCATAAAGATGGATATTTAAATCCATTTTAATTTTCATCTTATGACACTTGCTAGTCATGTCTCAAAGGAAAGATGACCAAAACTCCGTTTACGGGACACGGAGAAAGAGTTACCGAACTCTTGGGACTGATACATAGTGATGTATGCGGTCCCATGTCTACACATGCCAGGGATGGTTCTTCGTACTTCATTACATTCACTGACGATCTCTTAAGATACGGACATGTGTACTTGATAAGACACAAGTCTGAAGCTTTTGAGAAATTTAGAGAATATAAACAAGAAGTCGAGAACCAAACCGGAAAAAGTATTAAAATCCTTCGATCTGATCGAGGAGGTGAATACTTGAGCAATGAATTCCTGAACTTCCTAAAAGAGAATGGGATTCTCTCTCAGTTGACTCCTCCCTATACACCACAGCACAACGGTGTATCAGAACGGAGGAACCGCACCCCATTAGATATGGTGCGCTCTATGATGAGCATAGCTGAGTTACCTATTTCCTTCTGGGGATATGCACTTGAGACAGCCATGGACCTATTGAATAGAGTTCCTACCAAATCAGTGCCTACCACTCCATATGAGATATGGAAAGGGAAGAGACCACATCTTAATTACATTAAGATATGGGGTTGTCCAGCCTATGTCAAAAGACAAAATCCGGACAAACTCGAGGCAAGATCAGTCTTGTGTAAGTTTGTAGGATATCCCAAAAATTCACAAAGGTATATCTTCTACCATCCCGAGGAACAAAAGGTGTTTGTTTCTCGACATGCCACTTTCTTAGAAAAAAGTTTTCTTATGAAACAGACAAGTGGCATTGAGGTAGAACTGGAAGAGGTTCCAGCGGGACAAACTATAGCAGAAGACTTGGTAGAACCAGAGGATTCAGTAGTACCCGACGAACCCCAGCCTCTCCGCCGATCTAGTAGGTTTCCTCGCCAACCTGAGAGATACTACGGTTTTCTCATGGATGGAGGGAGCGAGGATTGCATCATGGATGATGATGACCCAACTAGCTTCGAGCAGGCCATCACGAGTAGGGACTCAGTGAAATGGCTGGATGCTATGCCGTCCGAGATGGAATCCATGTACACCAACAAAGTATGGACTTTGGAAGTTGCTCCTGAAGGGGTAAAACCCATTGGGAGCAAATGGATCTTCAAGAAGAAACTTGGTGTAGATGGGAAAGTGGAGACTTTCAAAGCTAGACTTGTTGCAAAGGGTTTTCGTCAAAGACCAGGTGTGGACTATGACGAGACCTTTTCTCCAGTGGCTATGCTTAAATCCATCCGAATCATGCTTGCCATCGCTGCATATCATGACTACGAAATCTGGCAAATGGATGTTAAGACCGCCTTTCTAAATGGTGATTTAGAAGAGTGCGTGTACATGACTCAGCCAGAGGGCTTCGTAGACAGTGGGAGCAGCGGGAAGGTGTGCAAGCTGCTTAAATCCATTTATGGATTAAAGCAAGCATCGCGGAGTTGGAACATCTGCTTTGACGTCGTTATCAAAGAGTTTGATTTCGTCAAAAATCCAGATGAACCTTGTATCTACAAGAAGGTGGCAGAGAGTAAGGTAGTCTTCCTCGTATTGTACGTGGACGACATACTCTTGATAGGAAATGATATTCCTATGCTGCAATCGGTCAAGCTCTTCTTATCACAAAGATTCTCAATGAAAGATCTTGGTGATGCCTCCTGCATATTGGGAATCAGGATCTATAGAGATAGATCCAAACGGATATTGGGATTGTCCCAATCCAGGTATATTGACACCATACTAAAGAGGTTTAGTATGGAAGAATCCAAGCGTGGGAACCAACCCACGATCACTGGACTCACTCTCTCCAAAGAGATGTCTCCCAAGACTGATTTGGAAAGAGCTCACATGCAAGGGATACCCTATGCTTCGGCAGTAGGCTCTATCATGTATGCGATGCTATGTACCAGACCCGATGTTGCATACTCACTAAGTATAGTGAGTCGCTATCAAGCAGATCCTGGAGAGAGTCACTGGACAGCTGTGAAGAACATTCTCAAGTACTTGCGAAGGACTAGAGATATGTTCTTGGTGTATGGTAACGGAGAACTCCAAGTGGAGTCCTTTACCGATTCGAGCTTCCAGAGTGATAAGGACGACTCTAAGTCGCAGTCGGGCTTTGTCTTTACCCCTTACGGAGGGGCGGTTAGCTGGAAGAGTTCCAAGCAGGAAACCGTGGCAGACTCGACGATGGAGGCTGAATACATCGCTGCCAACGATGCTGCCAAAGAGGTTGTCTGGATCAAGAAGTTCATTACTGAACTTGGAGTGGTTCCATCCATTGAGTATCCAATACCTTTGTATTGCGATAACAATGGAGCGGTGGCTTTGGCCAAGGAACCCAGGTCCCATCAGCGATCCAGGCATATTCTGAGGCGGTATCACCTGATCCGGGAGATAGTTGATCGACGGGAGATCGAGGTCAGGAGGGTCGACACGAAGAACAACACGGCGGATCCACTCACGAAGGCCATTCCCCAGATACAGTTTGAGAGACTCTTCGGGATGCTCGGTATGCGATACTACAGCAGCTGGCCCTAGTGCAAGTGGGAGATTGTTAGTTGTATGTATGCCCTAGAGGCCAGTATTGTACAGATGATGTATATTATATTGGATGCTTGGACATATATAGAGATGACTTTCTTGCTCGATATGATAGTATGCTATCTGGTTACTCTTTATCTTAACATGTACACTTGTCTCTTTAAACTGTCTTATAGTTACATGTTGATAAAGCCCTTAGGATGTGTACTTGACTACCTGGACTATGATGCAGATCATACTAGTGGGGACATGGTAGTCTATAAGTACATCCTTCAAGGTTCCTAGTCGTGGGTGTATCGAGACGGGGCATCGATATACCAGAGTAGACTAGCGTATACGCTTCTCGACCCATGAGATGGGCGATGGATGGTCCCATATCCATTGGTGTTTGACATCAGAGATGGTATACGGGTGCTCAGTAGAGACTGGGTACACTGGACGGACTCGCCGAGAACTCCCAGATGGTATTATACCTCACGTCAGATGGCAGTTCTCAGGTGACACTTGTACAGGTTAGTCTGTAGACCCGAGATCGTCATAGAGTCTTGTGTGATTCCCACTGTGCTTTGATCTCCACCTTACCACGTCCATGAGGGCGTGCAAAACGGTGGTCTTTGGGTACAGTCCCGAGTCACATGGAGGCAATGAGCGATAGGAGGGGTTTCTTCTCTCACGGTATTGGGGGTTGATGTTGCGCTGTGCTCGATTGGCCGTAACAGGGAAGTCCCTGGCCAGGGCTGATCAGAGATTTGCTGGTAAGTGTTACCAGTAGTTTCTCGACCCGTTATGAGCCTCACATCGGCACGACTTATCGGTTATTGGGGTCTGACGTTTACTACCCCTAGACTTGATATGCGACATATCAGACGAACAGACCGGACTGTACGGTAAGTGTTACTGGTTGGATTCACAGGAGTGTGAGCGGGCTGGCTCGTCGATCTTCTGATCGCTCAATACCCGGATGGCCGTTACGTTTAGCAGACCGCTTGTGGCTTGTGGGTGTTTGATATGATCATCATCTGCTACCGGCGTATTGACGAGTCTTTAGAGTCCTACACAGAGGTTTCCTGGCTCAAGCGAAACGAAATAGGAGCGCATATGAGATATGTGCGGGACCGAGTATAATGCGTGTATGTGATACCGCATTTCATTCTCGCGATGAATGTTTCGATTGGTTATATTCGATATGACCTAGTTATCGAATCATTGATTCGATAAATCGATACATTGGATACTAGTCGGTTATGTGCGACATGACCGGATCATTGAATCAAATGTTGATTTAATGATTTAATGTATAATTATATATTTGATATATTACTTTGCATTAACTAGTATTGGTTCATTTTAAAAGGATTTTCTCACTTGATGCACATTGTATATGTGATATATTTTTTGTGCACTTGTTTGTATCATGTTTGATGATACTTGCTCACTTGGGTTTGTGTAAAGATTAAACCATGGTTATATGAATGGTTAGGGTTTTGATTATTTACTTAGTTATTTATTTATTTATTCATTTTGGAAATAGTTAAGTATGGTGGCTTATTTTGTTTCATGTTGAAGCTTCAAGAAGCTTTGAAAAAGTCCACCATTCTTATCTCTTCCTTAACCTTAACCATTCCAACTAACCTTAGTTTAATCTCTACACTTGACCATGGTTTACATTATGATAAGTATTCATTTTCTTTTCATTTTTAAATAACTTATCATAATATTTCCTTCTTGATCATCTTCTTTTTCAAGAAAGAAAGCTTGATGCCATCAATGGCAACTTGAGCAAAAGTGAGTGAAATCCAATTCTAAAGTGAACCCACCTCCTATTTCTTCACCCTCTACCTCTTGCCAAGTTGTTTTGGGTGTTTTCGTCACAAGTTTCACAACTTGGTGAAGTTGGAGCTTGAACTTGTGCAACCTCGACGTAGATCATCTTCGGCACGAAGCCGACGACCTATTCCGCTCGTTTTTCCGATGAAGCCGACGATTGAGTCTAGGATTCGAGATGGACAGCGAGAGGACGCCTACGTGGAGCTAAGGAAGTGTAGAACCGGATCTACAAAGGTTGTAGCCTCTCTCCTTTAGTTAAGTTGTTAACTAGTTTCGTTTATCGCCTAAATTTCTAGTTAACGATCCGTATTAGGGTTTCTCGGCACCCGTAAAATTTGAAATTGGCATGGTTGATGCCTTGTGAGACTCCATTATAGTGCCTAGGAACCCTACAACTACTACCTGTTTGCACGACTCCTTTGAGCCGTGGTAGGGTAGTAATCAAAGTGCAGTGGGAACACACTCGAGGCGAAGTGACAGTGTCAAGTCAGCGGACTAAGCTGTACTCATGTCACCTGGGAACTGATAACTGACGATAGGCATAATACCAACTAGTCAGTTCCCGACGAGTCCTATCCAGTGTACCCGTAACCTAACGAGCACCCGCATACAATCTCAAGTACGACGTACTGACGGCTGTGGGACAGACCGTCTCCCACACTGGGATGAGAAGCGCATGCGCTAGTCTACTCCGGAGTATCGATGCCCTGTCTCGATAGTCCTGCGACCAGGGACCGGCATAAGGATGTGCTTATAGATTACCCAGCCCTACTAGTGTGACTGCCATCACATCGCTGGTAATCAAGCAAAGATCCTAAGGGCTCCACTAATGTGTATAGGCGATATACTAAAATAAACACATGTACACATTGAAGTAGAAACAAACCAAGTAGCATACTACTATTTTGAGCAAGATTGTATATACAAGGTGAATATCCCAAGCTTCCATTAAGTAATATACAAACTAGTATGATACAGTAATGGCCTCTAGGGCATATACACTAACAAAAGTCTTGTGTGATTCCCACTGTGCTTTGATTTCCACCATACCACGGTCAAGAGATCGTACAAAAAGGTGGTTTTTGGGTACAGTCCCGAGTCACATGGAGACAATGAGCGATAGGAGGGGATTCTTCTCTCCCGATATAGGGAGTTGATGTTGCGCTGTGCTCAATTGGCTATAACAGGAAGTCCCTGGCCAGGGATGATTCGGAGATATACCGGTAAGTGTTATCAGTAGTTTCTTGACCCGTTATGAGCCTCACATCGGCACGACTTATCGAGTTATTGAGGTCTGACGTTTACCACCCCTAGACGAGATATGCGACATATCAGACGAAGAGACCGGACTGTACGGTAGTGTTATTGAATGGATTCGCAGGAGTATGAGAAGGCATGCTTGTTGATCTTCGGATCGCTCAATACCCGGGTGGCCGTTACGTTTAGCAGACCGCTTGCAGCTTGTGGGTGTTAGATATGATCATCACCTACTGCCGGCATATTAACGAGTCTTTAGAGTCCTACACAGAGGTTTCCTGGCTCAAGCGAAACGGAGTAGGAGCACATATGTGATATGTGCGGGACCGAGATTAATACGATATGTGATACCATATTCTATTCTCACGTTTTGTGTTATCGGTCGGTTATATGTGATATAGCCGGGTTATCGAATCAAGTGTTGATTCGATAAGTTGATACACATGATATTAGTCGGTTATATGTGATATAGCCGAATTATTAAATAAAGTGTTGATTTAATAATCTAATGTATAATTATATATTTGATATATTAATTTACATTAACTAGTATTGGCTCACTTAAGTTTTCTTTTCTCACTTGATTGTGTGCATTAGTGTATATGTGATATATATTGATGTACATGTTTTTGTGTCATATTTGATGATACATACTTCATGGGTGTGTGTGTGTGACTTACACCATGCTATATATAATGTAGGGTTTTTAATTGATTAAGTAATTCAAAAATGCTTGGATATTGGTCATGGTTAGAAGCTTGTAGAGCTTGGATAACCATTGACTAAAGTCTACAAGTTTTGTTTTGCTTGAGATATTTATAAACCCAACATTACAATTAACCATGGTTAACTCTCTACAATGGTTAGTATATGATACCAACTCACCCATGGTTTCCATACTCCACTTGATTTTGATCATGAGAGATTTCTTCATCTCCTTCCTCAAAGCTCCCTAGCTTTTGGGAAATGAAGAAAAATGAGTGAGAAAATTATTTTTAAAGTGAGTAAAATTCCCACGTCATCATCCTCTATTACTAGCCATTTAGTATAGGGTGTTTGCTTCACTAATTCCACATTAGTGAAGGGGTAGCTTAGGTTAGTGTCTCCTCGACGTAGATCATCTTCGGCCTCAAAGACTTCGTGCAAGCTTGCTCATTTCTTCAGGAGAACCCTTTCTAGTGTTTGGGTGTTCATGATTTGCAGTGAAGGGACTACTACACAGAGCATTAGAAGTGAAGGACCGGTCTACAAAGGTTGTATTCCCCATTCACTTAGATGTAAAGTTGTTTACATATGTTTTCGTCGGATTTTCTAGTAAAGATTCTAGGACAGCCGGCGAGCTTGTGAAAACCCGAAAGGGCGTGAACTCGTGAAATGAAAGTAAAATACACTTGCAGAGTCCTCTCGACTTTGTAAGGAGAAAATAGCTGAGTGAGATCCTTACGACTCATAAAGGAGAAGCACACTTAGGAATCCATACGATTCCTAAGGAGAAAATGCATTTACGAGATCCTCTCAACTCATAAGGAAAAATGCTTCTATAAGACCCTCACGACTTGTAAAATTCAAAAGTCTTAACTTACAGGGATCCAAGCCTATTTCTTAAGCCATCATCCCCCCCCCCTCGAAATTTATGCCCTACAAGTAATTCAATATTAACTCTTGTATACAATCCATGGGCGTAAATAAATATGCACCTTCAAAGTCCTACCAAAGGCGAACGATACTCATCGCATGGTGAATGACATTTGTAAGTCATCTCAACTTGTAAGGAGAAAACACTCTTGTAAGATCCTTATGACTTGCAGGAGAAAATCCCACTTAGGAATCCTCACGACTCCTAAGGAGAAGATACACTTATGAGATCCTCTCGACTCATAGAGAGAAATAACTTTATAGGACCCTTACGACTTATAAAGATTAAAAAGCCTAAGATTAAAAGGATCTAAACCTATTTTCTAAGCCACCTTTGTCCAAACAGGCAATGGCAAATGATGAGTCGCTCCTGGCATTACGCTTCAGTGTTAGCGATACTGATGCTGAACGACGCGCAAGATTCCATGTTCCAAACTCTCGACCCCTAAGTCATTAAACGGAGAAATAAAAATATATGAAATAGCCGAAATGATTAGGCAACTCATAATAAAACTCAGCGAGTAAAAATAAAATGAAATAGCCGAAATGATTGGACAACTCACAACAAAAATCAGCAAGTAAAAATAAAATAAAACAACCAAAATGATTGGGCACCGCGAATAAATAACCGAAATGATTGGGCAATCGCGACTTTCGCGATAAGAAAAACTGAAATGATAGAGCATTTGTAGATATAAACAAAAATATAAAAATAAATATTTATGGAATGTTTGTCATGCAAGTAGGTCAATACTGACTCTTGTATACAATCCATAGGCACAAATAAGAGAAAGGAAACCATATTTTCCACCATACTTCGCCAAACGAAGAACAAAGTCTCGATGGCAATATATACAGTCTAGAGATTATATCGGCATCCTCCTTATTCCTGCAGATTACGGATGCGATGTCAATAAAGTGCGAAGAGCCAAAGCTAAAGCAGAGTAACGGCATATTCTTAACTCCAGATCTCGATAGCAATATATGAAGCTTAAAGACCAATTTTGAAACCCCATCATATTCCAGCAGAATACAGACGAGGCATCAACAAGGGCCGAAGGGTCAAAGCAAAAGCAGTAAGATGGCATCAATCTAGCACTGAGTCTCGATGGCAACTCATACAGCCTAAGGTTTATTTCGGTGTTTCTTCTTGTTCCAGTAGAATTCAGATGCAACATCAGCAAGGTGGAGTTATGGCATATTCCTAACTCTGGATCTCGATGGCAACATATACATTCTAGAGATTATATCAACGTTCCTTCTCATTCCAGCAGGGTGCGGACGCAACGTCAGCAAGGACCATAGGGTTAAAATAAAGTGGAGTGATGGCAAAATCCCAGCTCCAGATCTCAATGACAATATATACAGTTTAGAGATCATATGGATGTCTACCCTACTTCAATGAAGAAATTGGCACGACATCATCAAAGCAAAAGCAGAGTGATGGTATATTCCTAGCTTCGGGCCTGGATGGCAATATATGCAAAGTATAAAGACCGTTGGATGTTATCCCTCCTCAGATGGATGCGGCTCTGACTTCCCTGAGACTCCTCAAAGAAGGGAGTCTGACCTCAAGGTAAAGCGTCATGGTGATGCCTAACGTTGAATATCTGACGGCAATATAGAGATACCAGCCTAAGAAGATTACTTGAGACGTTATATCCTGCATTGGAATGGTTGGGTGATACAGCAAATACGTGGCTACTCAAACCAGCGACCCGAGTGGATGTAGATCGAGAAGAAATCGGCTGACGTAACGGTGCGACGGACCAAACCCGGTACCACAAACCTAACGGGCTCTTATGTTAACAGGGATTATGTATATTTAACGTTAGGATAAGTGTGTTTTTACCTAAGGGAAAGGTAAACTTAACACTCCGGAATGAGTAAATAAACTAAGGTAAGCCATTTCGGCACAGAAAGAAAAGAGAAGTGCAGGTATAAAAGGAAAAGATACTTTACATTCATATGTTACAAAGAGGAACTACATACTATCAACTAAAGACAACTACGGAGAAGCAAAATACAAACTAAATGGAACGCTGTTGTATTGATCAAAATTACAATGGCAAAACACTAAATTCCGAACACGGATCCTCGAACTTAAAAGCAAGTTTAATCGAGGCATCTCGGTTTCATCAACCATCTTCTTATGCGCTCTCTCTCGAATACAAGCTTCTGGATTACCGCTGATATCCTCCACCCTCTGGTATGAGGATATTATTGCTTTATATTAGAAAGCGTGATGCAGAATAGTGATGAGATCATCTCTTCGTTTTTTCGAGATCAGACCCATCAGATATACTGAATGCATCTTGTCTTCAGTATCATCGAGTGCTTGGAGTGACATAGCCTCAAAAAGCCCAGGTAAGGCTTCTCAGATCGATCCAACAATGATCTTAAGGAGGGCAGAGCGGCGAAGGAGTAATCGCCCATTGTGATCCTCGAAGCGATGTATCATAGAAGCGCACTTAGCGGCAATATATTCCTGACCGTGAATATGAATCTCTTCGTCGGAGACAATTTCTCGGATGGAATACAAACGACCAGCCACGGTACCTAAAAAGAAACAAGAAGGAAGGTCAGCAAAAAGTGTTGCAAGTCCAAAATCTAAAATCCCTAACTCCAAAAGTTAGTGGACCCCACAGAATCAAAATAGCGGCTTATTAAAATTGAAACATGTGTCCAATGAGAAAACCTAAAAAGATTCTTCTCAAATAAATGCTGGAGCTAAACTCCAAAAAGATTTCGAAATAAAAAAAAATTCGAGAATGCTTAAAAGATAAGCATCAGATCCAATATCTGAGATAAAATGGAGTTAAACTCCAAAAAAAATTCCCAAAGGGAATGCTCAAATCATGCTTCAAAATTGAGATCTGTTAATGGATAAATTCCCAAAATCAAATATCAGAGCTAAGTATTGATTAATATGGGTGCTTACCAGAAATTTTGGCAAGACAAATCTTTTCAAAAGACTTTAAAGATGAAGAACTAAACTTCAATGGTAGAGCTAAGCTTTAAAAAGAGAATTAAATTCTCAAAGGAAGAAAAAGATAATGGAGGTGCAGCTCTTTTCTAGGGCTTAATGCCTTATTTATAGGGATGTGGGGTCAGTTCAGATCCCCCACATCCAGAAGATGATCAGACGGTTTAGGGGCTGGACACCGTTGCGCCCACGTGCAAAGCACATGAAAGCGGCGGTGGGGGCATTTGTTCCCTCTTAAAAAATATGGCAACGTCTCATGTGCAAAGCATGTGAGCAGCACCCACATGCAAAGCATGTGAACGCCAAAGCCATATAATATGGCAGCGTCCGCGTGCAAGCCACGTGAGCATTAAGGCCATATAATATGGCAGCGTCCGCGTGCAAGGCACATAAGCGCTAAGGCCATATAATATTGCAGCGCCTCACGCAAAATGCACATGAGTGGCATGGCCAATATGTGAAGCGCTTGCTTTAGATAGAATTAAATTCTATTTGGGAAAAAATATTTCTCTAATCTTTTTAAAACGAGAAAAATTTGCTCTGTTAAACAGAGAATCCTTGGATTAAAAAATCCGGTGATGATTAAAAATCACCGTTCAAATCAAGAGATAGAATTAAATTCTATATGGAAAATATTTTTCTTGATCTTGTTAAAATAACAAGAAAAAATATACTATGTTAAACAGAGGACCCTTGGATTAAAGATCCAACGGTGATTAAAAATCACCGATTGATTCTAAGATCAATTTGATTAATAAAAGATCTTTTAAATGAGAGATTCTCTCAACAAATCAACAGTTTCTCATGCCCTATATAAAGGACACAAGAGATTAAATCTCAGAAACGAAATCACCCTCATAAGCTTCTGCTACAACCGAGAATTTAATTCTCTTTTAAGATCGTCTTCCTCCTCATAAAACCCTACGTAAATAATGGAGAAATAGATCTCCTTTTGCCTATCTCTTGTATAATTAGGGCCTAGCCCTCCATAAGAACTTGGTTCTTCTTTTGGATCTGATATCCATAAAGCAAGTCTCTCATAAAAATGAGAATTAAATTCTCAGAGAGAGATATCTTGATCTTAAAGATCCAGAGGAGAACTTTGGTGCATGTTCACCATCATAAAAAAAAGAGAAGAAAAAAGAAAAGAAAAGGAAGAATATGGATTTTTATCTTCAGAAACTTAGTTCCCCTACGAAATATTTATATATTGGAGAACTTAGATCTTACATAAAAGGATCTTCAAAATTGTTCTCAAAGGACCTGCCTTCATGTGAAAAAGATAGAAATTTTGATCCATCTCCTTGAGAGTTTAATTGTATTAAAGATCATAGTTTAATCTTTGCACACGTGGTAGCGTCGCACGTGAGCGGCCCATGTGATACCTACGTGATCGCCAGAGCCAGAGCATCTTACGTAATACTCATGTGAGTGCCAGAGACCCGGCGTCTCATGTGATACTCACGTGAGCGCCAGAACATGATTTGGGTATTATACTTCCAGCCCAAATATGGCTGAGTGTCTAGCACTACTGGGTAACATAAAAGCCCATCACTCAGCCCTAGATTGGCTAAATTTTCTGAAGTTAAACTTCTTTGATTATGAATCAACAGAGCCCATATACTCACAATACCTAAGTTAACCATGGTCCAAATATGACTAATAGCCCTTAGATGATACCTAAGTTGACCTTAGTTCAAACATGACTAATGGTCCTTAGATGATTATCTAAATTGATTTTAGTCCCAAATACGACTAACGATCCTTAAATCAAACCAAAGTATCACATGAATTGATGTACCTCGTTTATATAAGATATACGTCCTAAGTTCAACCCCCAAATCTAATGTACAGATTTGAACTAATCCGCGCCCTACGGGTGACGATATATGTTAGTCTCCGTATATAATCCAAGAGCAACTCCAACAAAAACAACATATAACACGACACGAAGTGATAGACATGAAGAATGTGAAAGTTTTATCATGTAGTGATAACGTAATTAACTATAGGGGCTTGCGTCTGCAGGAAAAAAGCGTCCCCATAATAAAAAAAAACCCTCACATATGAAGGGGAACCCGATAAGTCTGCTACAAGAGTCGCATCCATCCAAACCTCTAATATACAGTGGTATAAATCAACTTGGTATCTTCGGAGAGGTGGATGGGTATGTTTCATATAGCATCTGCCCCCAGATTTAGGCTAGGCGCACTCCCCGTTGTTGGCTATAATGCCCTCAAGGCAATTATCATAGTCGCAGGTATGTGATCATGATGATTGAGCGAGGACCTATACCGATAAAACAGTCTTATTCGAGATGATAGTATGCTATCTGGTTTGTCTTTATCATCATATGTTGATAAAGCCCATAGGATTCTTGCTTGACTGCCAGCATTGTGATGGCGATCACATACGTGGGAGCTGGGGGTCTATAAGCACATCCCTAAATGTCCCTAGTCGTGTGAGTATCGAGACTGGGCATCGATACTCCAGTATAGACTGGTGTATACTTATCTAGACCCTGACGAGGGGCGGTGGCCGGTCTCACAAGCCATTGGTGTTAGTTGTTCACCTAAGATAGTATACAGGTGCTCATTGGGTTATGAGTATACTGGACGGACTCGCTGGGAATATGCTAGTTGGTATTATACCTATATTCAGATAGCAGTTCCCTGGTGACATGTGGACAGGTTAGTCTGCCGACCTGAGATCGTCATTTGTCTCATGTGAGTTCCCACTGTGCTTTGATTACTACCCTACCACGGCTCAAAGGAGTCGTGCAAACAGGTTTTAGTTGGATACAGTCCCGAGCCACATGGAGGCAGTGAGCAGATCGTCAGGGATTCGTCTCTCCCGGTATTGGGGGTTGATGTCGCGCAGTGCACGGGAGGCCATCACTAGAAATTCTCGGCCGGGTATGTGAGAATTATCGATCCAGGATCGATAGTTTCTCAGGTAGTGATGGGTTTCATACCGACACGAATTATCACGTTGTTAGGGGCCTAACTTTATCCACCCCCCTAGACTCGATATGCGATACTCTTAGACGAACAGACCGGACTGTACGGATATTGTCATTGACAGGCTCAGTAGGGGTTCAGATGAGTTTGCTCGCCGGCCTTCCTTTCGCTCAATACCTGGGTAGCCGTTACGTACAGCTAGTGTCGCTGACGTGCTTGTGGTTAAACCCACTGCCAGCGCATTGACGAGTCTTTAGAGTCCCACACAGAGGGTTTTCTCGGTTCAGGCGATATGGTGTAGCTGACGTATGTTGATACATACAGGTGTCCGATTAAATATGTGTATGGACTGCACAGAATTTAATCGGGCGGTTGATAATACTAGCGGCTTAGGATTAAGCCAGATTGTTAAATCGAGTTTTAATTTAATAATTTACATATGTATTTATATATATGTGTGTGTGTGTGTGTGTGTGTATTCTAGTATTATTGCTCACTATTTATTTTCTCTTCTTGGCTATTCGTATTTTCGTACGAATACGCGTATGTGTATTTCGATACATATACCGGGAAGCATTCCGTATTTATACGGAATGGCTTCTAGATGATGCCACCTCATTATTGATTTTCTTTAGAAAATCATTTGTTTTAGATGGGGTGGAAATGGTGACTTGGCATGGGTATGGCTTTTGGTCAAAGCATGACTTTTGTGCAATGTAGAGATTGGTATGGGTATTTGTTTATTGTAAATTGGATAAGCTTTTGAGGGTGCATTATTTTTGTGGAGGGAGTAAGACGGGCCGGCCAATTTTTTAGAAAGGAAATGGGGCTTTGCTCATTTGGCACTCACTCTCTTACTCTCTCTTCATTCATTTCTTTTTACACCCAAAAGAAACTTAGCCAATTTTCTCATGCCTTTGATGATCACCTCCACATCTTCCATGGTTGCTCTATGAGCATTAGATTTTGAGAGAGAATTATAGTGAAGAATTATAGTGACACTATCCTACACCCCCCACTCTCTACTATTAGCAATCCTAGAGAGTCGGTTGGTCCGCTTGGCGAATCTGGAGCTTGCGTCGTTTCCCTCGGGTGGATCATCGGAGATGAAGGAAGACCGGCGACCAAAATCGATCCGCATCGCTAGGAGCTTAGAAATAGTTGAAGATCCGAAGGACTTGGTTCATTAGGTATAACCATTCTATCTCCTTTTGTTAGCTTGCTAGTTTTAGAGTTAATGGTTTCGATCTTGCAAATCGGGTAATGGTAGCGCCGGGTTTTAAGAAATTTTTGTTCCGCATTTTGCCATGGTTCGATGGCCGGGGCGCTCCCACTAACCAACACCCGCACCTCGGTCCGATTTCCGGTGGTAAACAGGGAGATTTGCAATCAATCAGAAGCCGATGATTGCAAAACTTAAGCACCAAGCAACGGTGTGACTGGTATCCGAATCGAGGAGAATCTAGGGTTTTGAACAACAAACCCTAGTTCTATAAAAACCGGAGTCTACTACGAAGATCGATTTTCCTAGTTCTATGGCTTCTCAGCCACCCTACCGTAGTTCATGTAACCTAGATTTTGGCGACTAACACCATCTCCATCGAGACCCTGTTGAGTCTTGAGACGACCAGCCCTCCACGATTAGGCATGTCTCCACGTTCCTTTAAATCTACAGAAAGCAAAGCATGCAGATGAAGGAACGCCTATCGGACTTCCTTTCGGCGCGCCAGCAACCATATAGCACCGATTGAAGCATGGCCAAGGGCACCGACAACCGGATCAGGGCTATTATTATAGCTATGAGAGGTTCAGACATCCATTCTTACTCTTGTGACGTGATAATAGAACTGATCTTGGCCTCAACCAAATCAAGCTTAGTGGTGACAATACAGGGGATTTAGACGTCCATTCCTACCTTTGTGCTATAATTGTGGGATTGGTCTCGGTCTAGGCAAGGCGATCATCCCTCCGCTCGGTGCTAATAAACGACCGAGCAATTTAGACGTTCGTTCCTGTGCTCGGGTATTGAGAGCAAGCTGAGTCGTGTGGCCGATGAATCATGATTCGGTTTGAATTGTGTAGGAGATTTAGATGTCCATCCCTGCTCCCACTCTTGATCTTCAAGGCGAGGTCATGATCTAAGGGCTTAAGAGTTTGTTTTTATTATCAAATCATATGTAATTGTAACCCAATTTTTATCAATAATATGATGGCTAGATGACTATTATTTTTTATGTGTCATTTATAAATGTATGTCCATGCAAACAAGAGATCTATTTCTATTTATTTTAGAAAGAATGTTCTCCCTTTTCTCTAACGACGGCCCATCCGTCGAGGAGGGCAGTATCGCACTAATTATTTTTTCCTCTAGTGCAGATCTAATTTTAGAGCGTATAAGAAGACAAGCGAGCAAGATCAGAGATCAAGTTGCCAAGTAGCAATAGGTAGCAAAGCATCTTTTTTGAAACAAAGGAACAAGTAAAAAATATAGAGCAAGGTCAAATATAGATTTCAAGGCGGGAATTGGAAAACATGAGGGGTTTCAGATTTTGAGATGGTTCTTTTCGTCGTGAACTGATCCTCTTTTCTTTCATCTATGGCTTCAATAAGTCGAGAAGATTTGAAGGAAGTTTATAAGAAATTAAATAATACTTCACAAATTTTAAAGTTATACCAAAATAAAAATAGGCATCATAAAAATTAGTTAAGTTAATTAAGTTTTATATAAATATATAAATTACATAATTTATCGTGCATAGCACGTGCAAAAGTCCAGTAGAAATAAATATGGATAAAGATAAAAGCTAAAATAGAAAGGCTAAATTTGGTTTTGACTTATAAAAGATTTATTAACCAAGCTAAAATAGAAAGGCAAAATAAAGCTGAAGGCATCTATTCTAGGCTAATGGGATTAAAAAACATCAGGAATAGTAAACTCAAAATCATACTGCTTATATATATCAGAAAATGCTGAAATCATTAAATATGAAATTGTTGTTGTGTTCATACTGAAATGAAAGGGGACATAACATAAAATTTGACATCTAATTCTTTGAAAAGATATAACCAGGATCACATAAATTTCAAGATGCTAAAGACGATTAGTTTCGATTCCCGATTGTATATCTGATCTTCAAAACTATTATAAAAATATGAGAAATTTCACCATAACAATCATGTACTATGGCATATTTTCCCACAACCATCCTGAAGAAATTTTCCAGTACAGAAACCCCCTAAACTTTCTTCCGTTAAACATGACTCCTCCAGCTACCCCTGCCGTTAGATTTCCAATTTTTTAAGTTATTTTACATCCCTCATATGAGTTTTTACTTTTTTAATCCCCAAGTGTCCTTTCTTCCCCATTTTAACACCACATCTTCACTTAACCCTCAACCCCATAATTTCAAGGGTTTGATTATTCGTGGTCAACGGAAAAAGCGGAATGATCGCTACCCATTGCTCCATTACCTCCACCAAGCTTTTCAAAACTCAAGATTTGTAGCACCATCATCACCACCCTCTCCTCGCTGCCCACTCCGACGTGGACACCATCTCCCTCACGTGTTGCCGTCTCCATCGTATGCTCGTCGTCTCTGACAAACTCTCCTTGCTGTCCACTCCCCGTTGCGCACTCCGACGTAGACACCATCTCCCTAACATGCCATATGCCATAGCCTCAATATGATTACATCCAATTCAACTGGGTTATCATAAGTAATTTCATCCCAATTATGTGATCAATTATTCATGCAAACTTTTCCTCTTCCGTGATTTCATCCCAATTCAAGTGGGATTTTTTTTAAATAACCAATTCAAATGGGTTATCAAAGATTTATTGAATGATATTTGGAATGTGTTTATATAAATGATTGAATAATAATGATGTTGTATGTTGTAATAAATTTTATGTTAATGAATGTTGCTGAGTATTTGTTTGTATAAATGCTTGAATAATAATGATATCGTTTATATTGTGTTTATATTAATGTTATTTTAGATGGTGTTTGGAATATGAATTGTGTTTTGTAAATCTGAATCGATGGCTACAACGGCGGGCCCACAGAGGCAGCGGCGATGACGAGGATCAGAAGCAAAAGATGAGGAGCGGCAGGAATCCACCATCAGAGACGACAATCCCATGAGCTCCGGAAACGACAATGCGGTACTCGACGTCTACGACGACTCGTGTCCTTACTTTGAGGTCGGCAATATCTTGAATCAAGATCCCATCATCAGAGCCGAGGAGGCCGCCATCGAGACCCTTACGTTGGCGACAAGGGAAGTGATCGATCCTTCCCTTTGATTTCAAATTTGGATGCTTTTTGTGGTGATGTTACTTTAAATGGATATTGTGACGTGGTTTTTTCATTGATTTTAGGAGTTGGGTTACTACTGCAAAATGAAAGATTTATATTGAGACTCGAGAATGAAATGCATTTGGATACTCGATATAATTTAGCTTAATCAATTTTCAATTTAAACAGTAAACAACTCAAAAAAATATCCCTCCCTCAAGCATATATACAAACACTTTTCAAGCACTCATAATCTCCAAAATTTATACAAACACATTCCAAATATTTATACAAACGTATTTTAAGCACCATAATCTCCAAAATTTAAATATATTCTAAACAAGAAATAACTCAAAAAAATCTCTCGCTCTCAGTACCCTCCCCTTCCTCTCAAGCATTTACACAAATTCTAATCACCATTGTCTCCATCCATTCCATACTTCTTCAGTTCACTGGCTCTAGTGAACAATTCCATGCAACTGCTCATATCCGCCGGTTTTGATGCTAAAACTCAATAAGAAATCAAAAAACGAGACATCAAGTTCGAATAACAATCAAGGTTCATTCTTCTCTCGGTCATTTCGTTTAACTGTTTGAGAACGTCCACATTGCGGCAGGATCGAAACGGTAGTGCGATAACATGATGGTAGACGGCGGGAGAGAGCGCCATGTGGTCGCCTAGAAGTATCGTGAAGAGATCATGCATGGTGTTAGGATTAGGAAGGAGACGGATTGAGAAGAGAGTGACGGAGAGGGTTTGGCACTCCAATCATGCAAGACAACAAACTCATTCTTTGATGAACTCATTAACACAAGAAAACTTCAAAAATTGGAGGTGCGAGAGCCCCCGCAAAGAAAAAGCTCGAGTATGGTCATTCTTTTTTCTTTCAAAATGGGGTTTCAAACTTTAACTTAATCATTTAACAAGAGATTTAACAGCAGAAGGTCAAGAGATGTTTAAAGAAGGGCAACGCTAGTGGGTTTTTGTGCACCAAAAACACGAGGACCGTTTTAGAAGCACATGATACAGTACAGGATGTTTCGATGAATTTCCCCAAAAATATTAATCAAAAGAATACATAAATGCAAGTTCAACATCCAGAACGGTTCCAAGGGTTCCAACCCGGACTTATTACCAAACAATATGGTCTCCACCAAATCTACACATCACTAGAAGACACGGAAATAAACATAGTACAGCAACAGAATATTAAAAGCATATCAATAATTTCATGTCCAAAGCAGCATAAACAAAGACTAGACTGTCAAAATTTTAAACAAAATAGGGACATCGAAATTTAATCTTACTAGAGATTGTCTCAAGATATAACATAAAAGCAATGCAAGCGAGGACACTTCTTCATTTGAGGGGAATAAACCTGGAAGAGTGAGTAGCACCAATACCAGGCCTACCGTGCTTCACAGGCTTGTAGGAGATGGAGAACTCGGCAAGGTAGTGACCAATCATCTCCGGCTTGATTTCAACCTGGTTGAAGGTCTTGCCGTTGTAAACGCCAATGATGCTCCCAATCATCTCGGGGACTATGATCATGTTGCGGAGGTGAGTCCTCACCGGCTCTGGCTTCTCGCCTGGGGGTGCATCCTTTTTCTGTTTTAGGCGAAAAAATAATAAATGCAATGTTACATGGATAATGAAACATCACAAGTACTCGTTGATTAAGAAAATTTAATCTCATGAGGTAGCGTTTCAGAAGCACACATAAATGAAAGAAATGATTTTTTTGTCGGCAGCCTAAGAGACATTAATCTACAGAAACATCCATCTTTAAAGAAGATGGATCATCTCCACATCCAATCATATAGATATATTTTTTTTCAACAGCTCAAACAGAAAAAGGAGCAACACTTTAAATTATGCAAGTACAGTCTTCAACATTTCACAACAAATTAGCGCAAGCTTACCTATATGCTAATAAATTCAAAAGAACCAAAAAATTATATAGTCTGAACAAGCGAAACCTCTTCAAGTGCAATTAAAACCTAGCATGATTAGACAATACCAATGGTTTTTGTAACATGAAATCTTACTTGAGAATAAAGGGTTGCAATCATTTTATTATAAGGCTCTAGGTTGCCGTATCCGTGCCCGACACTTGCACGATGCTAATCGAATGCGTTGTATATATGTCATATGTGTTTAGTATGTATTCTCTGTGTCATATGCGTATAAACATTTGTAGTATGTTATCCGCGTATAGCATGTTAAACTTGTTAAACTTTCCTCGTTTAATGTCGTTATAATAGTTTGGTGTCTTATTTATCTTTATAAGATTATATATATATCCGTGTTCTCGTATCCTATTATACTTGTATACTATATTTTGGGATTTTCCCGTGTGGTCGTACTACATCGTGTCGTATCCGTGTCTCCGTAATCGTGTCCATGCAACCTTGATAAGGCTCGATCGTGGCTGTTACTTAAAACTAAAAGGTACAACTTGGTCGATAAACAAATAGCCTAGATTGACCAACAGGTTATATAATTAAATCATCAACATTCTCTCGCAAATTGGTAGTAGATAACAAAAAATCATGTAGCTAGAACGCTGTGCCTTGCTTGAATCATAAAAGACCTTGATCATCAGTTGCTTCCGCATCAAGCACAGCACATAAATGAGCACACAACATGGACAAGCAAAATTGGTATAGCCGGTAAGGGGCTTGAAGAATGAGCTAGAATCAAGAAGAATGAAAGAAGAGGCAAGGGTCTCTATTATACAGATGAGCGGCAACCAAATGGGCTTGCAATTGATTTTCATTGCAATTCAAGTACATAAAAAAGGTTGAAGTGAACTTGGCCAATTGTTATAGCAAGGAGTAGGTTTATGGTTTTGCTTTAGTTGCACAGATGCATGAATGAACAAATAGAGACTTAATGGGACTCTCATGCTGTTGGATATTACTACTACATGCAAATATACAGTACTGGTACTAGTTATAAATAAGGTAAATCGCCAATCAGGGTCTTGTACTTCGAATAAGGGGGGAAAGGTGCAAAGAAAGTGACCAGGATAAAATTTAAGCCACTGTTACTGGGAGAATACAATCGAATGCTGTGATCAATGGATGCATTAGACAAAAAGATAAACCACCAAATTGCACGCATTGATTTGGAATGTGATGGCATTGGCATTCACATCCATATCCCCTGCAGATATTCTAGGTGATGACATCTTGATTCAACCTATTTAGCTTCTGAATATTTATATTGTCATGAATGCATTACAACCAAAGCAATTTACTAACAATAGATTTTAATAATCACTGTGGAGAAAATAGCTCCAATGACAACTTCTAGCTCCAATGTAGTAAATCACTAATTTGATTACCATGAGGGGCAACTCCATAAAACTAACATCATAATCAGAAGTTCTAAAGCGCTGTCCATCTTTCAACCAATCATCAAAGACGAAAATAGAACAATGTAAAGAGATATGGGCAACCGTCCTCCGCCACTTGAAGCAAAAAAGAAAATCAAAAGAGAAATCTTCAAATCTCGAATATTCTGTGATACTTGAGCCCCCCACGCCCCCACCCCCTGCCCCCTTCAAAAGAAGGAAAAGAATTATTGCAGGAACTAATCTTTCAGTAGCCCTCCGAAAATTTCTAAAATCTGTCCCTGCCAGTAGTATAACTGCCTAATGTAGTTATTATTTGAAAAAAGGGTTAGTTGTGCATAGACCCCTGAACTATGTGGGGTTGATCACTTATACTCCCTAAACTATTATAATAAGCACTTGTACCCCCATATGCTTCATAGATATTTTCCTAATACCCATTTTACCACTTTCTTCTTTTCTACTCTAAAAAAACAAATCCTTAATCATAAAATAGTTTTAGCCCTAATCTAAAAGCTTGATGTTATCTTTCTTCCATCACATCTCCAAACATTTTTCCATTATCTCAAATATATTTAAGTTTTTGACCCTAATCTAAAAGCTTGATGTTTAAGATATTATCTTCATTAATAACGAGATGCGGGGAAAATTTCAAGATGAGTATTTTTCAATTTTATTTTATTATCATTTTCTTTAGTTAATTTTGTTAAGATGTTCTTTTTATTAGATTATTAGGGTTATGAGTTCTTCATACTTGAAGAGTAAGAGGAAAGGAATATAATGGGAATTAGAAAAACATTTTTTCAATGAGCGGGGGTAAAAGAGCTTATTATGATATTTCATGAGGATATAAGTGCTAAACCCCCCTCATAGTACAGAGGGTGTATCCGCAATTAACCATTAAAAATGCCTAAAAATTATAGTTGTGGCTTCTTTGATATCCTTTCTATTGACCGTCTGAGTAAATGGACAATGAACTTTGAAGTAAATCATGAGACAAGTGTGAGGTTGAAATTTGTCTAGTAAAACTTCCTAACAATAATAGCTATTCCTGCATTCGGTTTAACATATACGAGATTTGGCATTGAAACACTTATCAACAAATGGAAACGTATCAATTTTAATTATTAGAATATGTACAATATATTTTAACTAAGAAACCATATTATGTAAAGCTTCTAATACCAAAATCAATCTTATGAAAATTAAACACTCCCAACTGCAATATTCCGATAGATCATTGTTCTCTCTTTGATTTGTTTGATTTTTTCGATAGATCATTGCTCATAAAAAGGATCCTTCACCACTTAATAGAACGAAAAATGCTCATATAATCTCATGAGTATTTCATCTATTCAAACAAATGAAAACTTGACAACTTTTCCTAATTTCCAAGTTCATTGTTATTGCTAAGTTGCTATGTACTTATAATTTATCCCACAGTTCTATTTCATTTTCTTCAAATTGAAAGATTTTTCATCACACAAATCTAGTTGATATTGATCAAAGAATTATTCCTCATCGATGATTTAAGCGGGAATAAAAAATATTTTATATAATCATCACGTCATAATATATTAGGCAAAAATATAAAATGTTGTATATCTTAATCTTACTACTAAATACTCTTAATAAATTGTTCTTACTGGTGGTTTTACCGCAGTTCATAGAGAAAGATAAGCAGTAAACAACGTCAACATGATTCAATATACTGATCAATGACTTGCATAAGTTATCCTCAACACTAAAACATTGTCTGTTGAAACCTTAGCACCAATGCAAAAATTTCACATGCTTAAATCTTCGGCGAAAAACGCAACGAGTAATACAAACAACTTATCAGAGAAGCAAGACACTATAATAATCCCCTAATATTCACTCTTACTAATGTTGATGCACTCAACATCCAATAAAATTCACAAGATTAGACCCAATGAAACAATTTATAAAATGACATTTGAAAGATTTAACGCCGTGGTTATAAAAATCATACCGCCTTCCTCAGCTTCTTGATCAAAGCCATCGGCTTCCGCGTCAATCCCCTCTGGAATCTGTCAAATGAAACCTAGGGTTAGGTTTTCGGATCTCAAAAAAGAGAATGGATGCAAATCAAATCAAATCCGATACCTTCTGCGAGCGCGAGCAGTGAATAGCTTGACGAGCTCATCAGTGGACATGTCAAGGAGCTGATCGAGATCCACGCCTCTGAAACTGAATTTCCTGAACGTCCTCCTCTTCGGCTGCCCTGTGGCAACATCGGTCTCAACGTCCGCCTGCGACAGCGATCGATCCAAGGAAAAATGTTAGCTTTTACAGGAAAAATAATAGATAAAGATCTTAACTTTGATCGATCTCTCACCATGATTGCGAGAAAAATGTGAAGAACAAAAACCCTAGCAAACGCGAGACGAGAGCGTTGCAAACTTAGGGTTTGGGAGCTGGGTTATCTTCCCATTTTATATAGTAGAGAAAATGGGCCGGCTCATATGGCCCATTTATTGTTGTTCAAAGCCGATCTGATTATTAAAGAGGTAAATTCTTTTTTAGGAACCCCTTTTCGAATGATAATAGAGTGCTCGACACTAAAACATTGTCTGTTGCAATCAATCATATATTATCATTTCGATGTCTATATGTAATATGGTACTTTTACAATTAAATCCATACCCTTTAATCTATTAGGCTCAAAATTTATTAACCAAATCAATCATATTGTTATCAGGATCCGATTTCTTTTAGAAAAAGCAACCAAGAAAAAATCAGTGAGTACGGTTTTTTTTTTTTTTTGGAAAATATTGGAGAAATATCAATCAAGAAAAAAAATCATAAAAATAAGCGGAGAAAAAAAGCAGTATCCTTTCTTGCTTTATTCATTAAATAAATTATTTAATACAATCATGAGCAAAATATTAAAAACACATTTTTTTTTTGTTGATTGGAAAAATCCATAAGTCATTGTTTCATAAGATTCTAACAATTTCGCGGTAAGTATAAAATTAACATCTGATCAATTGGGAGATTCTTGATCTAATCATCCAAAAAGACGAACGAAATAGAGGGTGATTACAATTGAAGAAAATATACGGAATTGATTTTAGATTAAGGGTTGACTCTCATTCTCGAAGGGCAGAGAACTAGCGTTTTTGCAGCTATGATGCACCTGCGATTTCTAATTTTTTTTCTCTCTGTTGATTTTTGTCAACGCTTATTTTTTTATGATAGGGTTCTTCTACTGATTTTTTTCTCTACTGTTTTCAATAAAAAAATATATTGTTGATTTTTTTCCTCCGTAAATTTTTCTAAGAGAAATCGGATCCCGATAACAATACGATTGATTTGGTTAATAATTTTGAGCCTAAAAGATTAAAAGATTTGGATTTAATTGCAAATGTACCATATTACATCTATGCATCCAAATTACAGGATATGATTGGTTGCAATCTAATTAGTCAGTAAATGACCAGCCATATAGCAACCAGTATAAAATTTCTCAAAACCCCCTCGTTGTGTCCATTCCTCTTAGTCAAATGTCATCAACTCAATTCATATAGGGATTTAGGAATCAAATTATTAGCATATTTAATTGAAAAGAATCTTTTTGGCAAAAATGACAATCATTACAAGAGTAGAGTATCCTGCTTATCGGATGAAAGCAAATATCCTCCTCTCATGTTTGATACCCTTGGATAGTTTAATATAACTGTGGAAAATATTAGATGACGTCGTAAAACTTTTTTGGATGTCATCACTAATTACCTCTATGCATCTAAGGCTGTAAAACATAAGAGCAGAAGATTCCCACTCCTAGAAGTAGAATAGTCATGCTCTCATTACAATTCTAAATTCTCGATTCCAAAATTATTTGACACTAACACTAAGGATGTCAATCGGATTAGCTAGCTACGGATCGGTTACAGGTGTTACCATATCTGTATTCATCAATCATAAACAATATGAATACAAATACAGATATTTATCGGAAATAAATTACGATCTCTATTTGGTTAAAATCGGATATTAGATACAAAGGTTAGATGATTATTGGTGAAAATATACCCAATAAAACCAAAAAAATGGTATTTTTGATGTTTGCGGATGCGGATGGTCATCAGAAATGAACATAACTATCATAAAATTCAGATACCAATACGGAGTCGGCTCGGATCGTCTGTATCCGTTTTACAACCCTAACTAACCCCCCTCACCTAAAAACAAAGGTAAGACGATAGAATATTAATTTTTTTTGAGATAATAGATGGGATAAATTAATCAACCCTCATAAATGGAAGAACCCAGATTCGACACGTGTTTTCCTTTTACACTACTCCAACCCTACCAATGGTCTACTCCAGGCCTCTCACAAGATCTCACAAGATGACTGAATTCGCTTCTATCACTATCAACTCTCGAAACGATTTCACAAACATAACACCTCCAATGATTTAACTCCCTTGATATGTATAATATAGAACATTAATGTTGTAATAAATGTTACACAAGGTAAGTCGCATCAAGATCGCAATGGAGAAGGTGACAATGCTTGACACTCTATAATCTTGATTGCCGCCTTAAGCTCTTGTTGAATCACGGCCCTCGACTTGCACATCACCGCAGTATTCCAAAGCGAGTAGGACCCACATTTTGTGTCCGAATTTGGATACAAATCGAATATCGAATGTGCATCCTCATTCAGCTCGCCGACCTTCCGCAGACAACCAATTTCCTCAGGGTCGACCAATAAGTTGTTATCGCCTTCTTTCCATGCAATTAACTGCAGAAAATATAATTTACTTTTATAATGCTGCTTTCATAAATTTTTGGTTCCGATATGCCCTGTTTTTTGGAAAGAAAGTGGGTCTATAGCCTCTTTTAGTCATCTTATGTGAGCCAGATGATACTTCAAATTTTTACTTTCAGAAAAATCCCTAATTTCGTTTGCTATAAATGAATCAGGCTAAATTGCACAAATGTACCAATGAAATTTCATGAATTTTTCGATTGATACCATGAACTAATTTAATTACAAATAACTACCATAAACTATCACCCCGATTGCGACGAATACCATTTTACTGCCACGTAAGCAATATTTTGAGTTGTTTCTCCCATTTTACCCTTATAAGATTTCTAAGGCAACTTTCTAATCTTCAATTTCAAAAACAGAAAGAAACGGAAAAGGAAAAAGAAAGAAACAAAGGATTCGGATGCAAACCAAGGTTCATGGTATCTATTTGCAATTATTAAAGTTCATGATATCAATCGCAAACAACATGAAAGTTCATGGGTACATTGTGCAATTTATAGCCAATAAATTAATTGCCCTTACTTGGTAAATGCAAAAAATGCCGTTCTTAAATTGAAAGTTCAGGTAGTAAGTAGCATGTTACTAAGTTTAGGGTACTTGTTCCTACTGTGAATAGTTCAAGGTGTTTTCTGAAGAATGCTGAATTGTTAAGGTGCTTTGTGAAATCTAGCCATTTTTCTGCACAGAACCCCTTCAAATATCACAAATGCAGATAAAAAAAAAAGATTTTGCATACAACCTTTGAATGATTTGATTAACTCGAAATATTTTTATATAAAAAAATTTAGTTATTCTATAAACTGTTAATGCAAACTTCTGTTGTTGTGTGTGCCACAAAACTAACAAACCTTGGGAGCTCCCATTGAAGTTGTGCAGTATATTCTAGCATTGTCTACTAGCCTGCAGTACTTAGGGAAAGCAGTTGCAAATCTCTTGTGGGATTTCAGTTGAGAATTCACTCTCACTGCTCTTTTCATTATTATAGCCCTCCTGCAATTATCGAAAACAGATAGGATGAGGAAACAGATTTCTTAAGAATAATACATAGCACGAATAATGATCTTTAAAAAGTGAGAGAGAATCGAAAAACTAGGTTCCTATTGGTTAACTTGAATTAATAACTCATTCCAGGCATTTATCTATAACAATTTCTTTATAAAAAGATACAATGTTTTCTAGGCGTGTGTTAAGCACCAATTTACCTAAAAGCTTTAAATATTTGGTCGTGGGAATATTTGACAGTGTGCTTCGGTGAATGGCATGGCTCGGTCCAAGACAATAAGCATACTAGATATTGCACATTCGGTGCTGAAAGTGCATCATGTCAAAATCAAAGGAAAAAATTAGTAAATAATGTGCTCCAATCCTAATTCTTATCAGTGACTAAGGCCGAAAAGGATTGGTCTGAGGTAGACCCTGCCCTAAAGTGGCTTTAATGGGCTATATTCCACATGACATTTTCTTTCACAAGACCCATCATCAACAATGGCAGACAACAAAATCAAGTCCAATCTTATCAGGAATATGTTGAGCACATATACATTCATACGAACTTTGATCAAATACGCATCATAACTCTTTTCAGGTCACGTATGTTCAAGTATACATATACAGTTGGTACCTGATTCCTCTGACAACCGCAACATAGGCATCACACACAACTCCAACTAGCTCTATCCTGTAAGGCTTCCTATTTATCGACTCACTGCTATTGTTCTCATCATCATCTTCAACTTGCTCCCAATAATTTTCAACAACCGTTCCATCATCATCAACTTTATAGCCGACCCCCATTCGATATTTGTAACGATGTACGGCCCTAGCCATGGCGATGGTCTGCTCAACGAATGGTTCCCATGATAAAGTGCCGTCCATTATCACGTCTCGGCCTTCGTTGAGTGCGGTTACTAAGAGGGAAGAAGCTGCATTTGTCGATGACTGATGCACCTGTATTTGGACATATTCAAGGATTAGTTTTCTGGCGCACTCACAGCAGTATTCACATGTTGTTAACTTTATTAATCTTTGGCTAAGAAGAAATTTAGTATACAAGTTAATGAATAGTGACAACGCAGATATTGATTAGTATTCACATGGTCCAAAGGATTGGTAAGAACAGAGTTTATTTTATTTTTCATTTGGTATGCAAGCAAGCAAACAATTTATTGGTGACATCAAAGTACTAACATATATTATCTTATTATAATATCCTTTCATTTATTTGCAATTTTTTTATGTCTGGAGACTGCAATCCCTATCCCAATTCCTAGAACTATATTTATATTAATGAAATGATATTTCATTAAATATCATCTTCTACCAGCTCAAAACTTATTATCTAAATCGTTGTAGAGACGTAATATTAGCAAGGACAAAACTTGATATCTTATTTCATTAATTTTCTAGAATTAGATCACGCAAACTGGCTAGCTCGAAAATGTACATTCAAGAAGACACATGACCCGGCGCGTGCGCGTGCGCAGATGGGGGGTTTGATATCTAGGCAAATGTTACCGTCTGCTTGTCAACAAGGCATATTACTACAATGCATAGAGGGCCTAGTTATATATTGTTGCAAAGACTTGGAAGGCGCTGTAGTCGATTATCAATATTTAAGAGGACTGGCACGACAAACTTGGCAGTGAGCTTAATATTTGGGTGTAAACGGCACCTACGATGTCACCTTAGGGTGATAATCAACTTACATGCAACTTATTAACATAACTATGAACGGGTAATAAGATTTACACCATAAACCTTATACTATATGAACTTGAAGTTTTAGTCTGAAATTGAAGCGCACCAGTTCAGCAGTTTGGAGCATGTCATTGTGATGGCCCCTGGAGCTGAGGGCTCTATAGATTACATCCGTCTCCTTGAAAGCGTCTGCTTCAATCACGACTGCATTTTTTGCAGCTTCTGACCAAAAAGCACTACCACACGAAACAAGCAACAATAAGTACTCAATCAGTCCAAGGGTTGGGCTATTTGTCAGGGCGTGAGAATTATGACAAAAAGGTTTAAAGTTCAAAACAAGCAACAAACACAAGAGTTGAGGAGACGGTCTCTATTATTATAGAGGGAAGGGGGCGGGTTCCACATGGGTCCAATCCTATACCACAAATAACTAAAAAGAGAGAGTGCTCAATTAAGAACGTAAATGAATACCAATTCTCTTTAGAGCAATAAATTCTTACTCTTTTAGTATGTCTTTGAGCACGGTACTCTTGCCGGCTCCCATACCACCACCCATGAAAAGGAGGACAGGGCTTCTGTCACAGTGTGCGGCAGGAACCATAGTGTCATTCGCGTGGGATTCTTCATGAGATCGTAAGCCAATTGCCTTCAATTCCTCCACCAATGTAGAGAACACTCTTGCTACTTTTAAGTCCCTCGTTACCCTGTCAAATCTTTGTTGCCTGTTTTGAAAATAGACAGTTTCAAAGAGAATAGAATGAGTAAAATTTAATGGTAACTTGGAGTTTGACAGAATGCTGCAGAAGAAAGGCCACAGGTTATCAGAGGATATTTCTCCGAGTAGGAAGGGGGCGAGTGCGCTATAACATATATCGATTTTTTCCCTTAATCCTCACAATTTCGCATATTTTTGGCAAGCACTTGGGGACATTAAGCTGGTATCACAGTAATCCGGGTTTAAATCCCACAGGAACGCATTTTCAGCGGATTAATCTTAAAAATATATCACAAGTTTCAACCACGGAAAAGGACAATACGGTTTTGTGGGGATGTGTTACAATATAAAAATAATCCCCTCAACCCATAACACCGTCTGAATTTCGGTGTAGTGACAAAAACATTAAAAAAAAGTATCAATTGATAAAATAAAAAATATAAAACAGATCACAGATCGCAGATTAATCCATGTGACAGTTTTCGTAAGATTCAACTAGTATCTATTTTTCTTCCTAGATATTCCATCCAAACCTTTAAGGAAGCAATCTTACATTAATGTCCAATAGAAGATTGAGTCCGCTTAGATTAGAAAATATTGGAGCGATCCTCATGCAATTTCCTATTAGCTTTATTTTATTGGCTCAACTTTATCCATTGGTTTAGACGCTTTGCCTACTATGGTATTAATTAAAGAAAACTAGATTGTTATCGGCAGAATCAGCTAATATATTAAGATTATTAAAAACATCCATAAACCAACTCTGATGGTGAAGTTTTGGACAGATAAGTGGCATATGCCAATTAATTAGCTTATAAATCAAGCAATAAGTCCTAGTTTTATTATCAGCCGGTCAACAAAAGCACTATGAGGACAAACAAAATTAGCGCACATCGAGTCATAATCAATGGAAAACCAGCCAATCAATGATATATCATCAACAAAAGGGTTAGAATAATTATTCCACCAGCAGGACTAGAACAAGAATTAATCGTTCACCGTCTCAAATTCTATTTGATTCTCAAGTGGTTCAAAATGGCCCTCAAATCTTAGGTGGTGCAACTTCTATTAGTCTCTAACCTTCTACAATTAATATATGAGGGGATAAAATCAATAGGGTCGATGAAATAAGTGGAAAAGACCATGTTGATTATAGTCTATTTTTAGGAAATGTTTGAAGAATTATCGATTCTATATATATAGATAGACTCATTAATTAGTTGCACACCTTGTAGCCTCTAACACAATGTTCTTGAGCTTTCTTTTTGGTTTATCCGTATCGGCACTCAAAACCTACAAAAACAATAATCCATCTTCAAAATTCGAACAATTTTTTCCCTGTATTTTTATTTACTGATTACCTGAGAAATCATAAGAGAAGCATGAGTCCAATGAAAAGCAAAATACCCAAGTATGCATCTATCCAATTCCTGTATGAGCTTCACATACAAAAATTCGGGATCAGGCTCTTGAGAAACAAAAGCGAAAATATTATCCTCGCATCCTTGTGATTTCTTCAAATAATCAAGTGCCAATTTGTCCAAATGAGGGCACTCGCTTGCATCCCCAAATCCCAATTGCCTAGCTGCAGCAGCCAAAAAAAAAAACCATCACCGAAACATCTATATCACCACCAATAAACCCTCAAAATTCGATCTTTTTGGGATGTAATTACCGACGTAGCTTGAGAAATTTTCGAGCTTTTCGATTCTGCCAGAGTCGCTGACGGTGAGCTTTGGGATCGGCGTTGGCTGAAACTTCACTTTCCGCTGCCGCTTCCACCGCCGCCGGAAGTGGAAGGAGGCGGCGGCGGCGGCGGAGAGGACGACGGCGTGGATGAGGAGCCTACTGATCCCATCTGAAGTTAGAGAGAGAAAGTGGGTGAAAACATAGAAAACAGGGCTTAGAGAGATAAAAGTGATACCTTTGTGCATGACGATGACGGTAATGATGGGTTTTAGAAATCGAGATCCAAAGGTTTAGATCGTTTGTTATAGAGAGAGAGAGGGAGAGGGTGGCGACATGCAAACAAGTCTTTTGGTTTATATTATAAAAAAAATGGTGTGGATAGAGGGCAAAATGCTCAGCAACCCTCCATTTTCATTCAAGTTTTATTAGCTTTTCATCCTTTTTTACAAATAAATCAAGATTGCGGTTAACTCTCTCGTCTTCATTACACATACAGTTTACTATTCTCACGTTAACGACTTCAGTGTTCCATTTATAAATTGATTTATTTTTATTTTCACGATGTATTGAAAATCGTATTGTTTTTACATCATATTGTAGTAAGTTTTTTTTCTTCTTTTCTCCAAAAAGTATTTTGGAAATAAAAAAAGATATAAATGAAATAAGTTAAACGTATTTAAATAGGGAGATGTTGACTTTTGAAATAAATGGAGGTCTGATCGGGTAAAAAACGAGGGAGGTTTCCTACAATTCAGTTGACAAACAATAGTGTTAGGCGTTGGGTCTGGTCAGGCCTGCCCAATGGGCTGCCCAATTAGGTGGACGGGTCTAAGGGTATATATGCCGTCCCGACCCGGTATGAGAAGCCGAGTTCAAGTCGGGCTCGAGCACCATGAAGGGATCAGTCTAGGAGGTTGGTCCCGATGGTTCGATCTTATTAAGGATTTGGTCCCAATGCAATCTCAACCGTCTGTTTACTCCTCTGCCTATATAATAGGTAGAGACTAGGGTTTGCACTTGTCATGCTCCAATGCAGATAATGTTGTCTGCTTTGACCGAAACCGTACAGTTTTTCCCTTTTGGAGCGAAACGGACTCGAGAAGGGGTCGCTTCCCAGGAGGTCACCCATCATAGGATTTCTCTAGCCCGAGCACTTCAAACACCGGAGTGCCGGTTCATCCAAAATGCGCATCTGTAATTGAGAATGACATCATTACATTTATAATGTAGTTCGGTCATCTTTCGGAATGTGCTTCAGGAACCCGATCCCATTGTTCCGAAGCAACTCCACACTCAAATTATCATGTGTCCGCAACAGACCGCACTGAGTGTGGACAGAGCGGATCACCATGATGCCCGAAGACCGTGCTGCTTTAGGGTATTACATTCCCCCCACCTAAAAACAATAGTTCGTTCTCGAACCACAAACCTACTGTAAATCGTCAATTCCATGTATATATTTTTCCAGATTTTTTATCCTATTTTTTCATTTTATATATACTTTTATTACTTTATTTTAATTTCTTAAATCTAAACTCTAAAACAAAACCCCTAAGCCTACCCATAACGCGACCCGACCCGCTCCCCACTCCCCCTTCTTCTTTTCTTTTCCCGCTTCTTTTCCTCCTTCTCCTTTTTCTTTTCTTTTCCCACTTCTTTTCCTCGTCTCCTCCTCCTTCGTACCCGCGCCCACCTCCGCGAGACCCATGCCCACCATGCCAATGATCCCCCCACGATCCCCTCCACCAAATCTTCTCCTTCCAACGGCTCTCCCTCTCTCGTCCTCGCCACGAGACCGGTTCTCCCACGTCCTCGCCTCATCCACGTCTCAACCGAGCCTCTCTCCCTTCTTTTCCCAGCTTGCTCCTTCTCCCTCGCCATCTTTAACGTTTTGAAAATTCATTTAGGTTAATTGTTCGATAATTAGTAATACAATACGTGTTTTCCGTAAAAACTAAAATATAATTATTTTTCCACATAGATTTAAATATACATATTTTAACCATGTAATTGCTAGTATCGGTATTTAATTAGTCACTTATTAATTGCTAGTTTACTTAAATATTTTCCTTAATTAATTATTTTTAAATATTATTTTAAGATTTCACCTATACATTTAATTAGTGTTAATTACAATTAGAATTGGTTAAGTATACTTTAGTGCACCATGACAATTTAATATCTAGTTGTAACATATTCTTTTTAATTAGACTCCAAGGTTCTAGAGAATTCTAGGATCAAATAGAAAAATAAAATAAAATAAAATAATAAATGAAATGAAAGATTAGATGTGTGCGGGGAGGGGGGGGTTGGTTATAGTTACCTCTCTCTCACTCATCCTCTCTCTCTCACACACTTCGCTCTCTTTTCTCCCCTGCTGGCCGAGACAAGACAGTAGCCCCTCCCCATTTTCACCACCTTATTTACACCTAAAAAATCCTTAAATTTCCATCAAAAATCCATGCAAATTCTCACTAATTTATAGTTAAATCTTCACCCAATATTCCTTGGCCTAAATTAGCTTGGATCTAGGAGCAAGAAAGCATTTTGGGAGGCTAAGTTTGTAAGTTAGATCTCAAAATTCTTGAGGTATAAATCTTAATCTAATGGTTACTTTGTTGGTTAATTACTTTAATCAAACTTATTTAGGTATAAATATGGTTCTAATTGCATGTTTGAGTTTTTAAAGAGAAGGGTTTGACTTCAAGTTAGGCTTTTTATCACTTGATTATGGTAATAATGTGCAGTTTAACATCTAAAGACTTTGCAAAATCCAATCTAGTTGTTAATTTGCTAATTGTTACTTTTAAATTGTCCTAATTAAATATTCTTGCAAACTAATTTCATGATTAGAGTGTAAATAGATGAGATTAAAATTTAGTAATAATTGTGTGCCTTAATTAAGATATTAAATGAACTTTGTGGCCACTATGTTTGCTAAAACACCTAGCTTTGCACAAAAATTCCTTTTGTTTGCTTACTAGGTTTTGAGAATAGATTTTAATTTAGTTTGTGGTTGTGATGAACTACAACCTAATTTCTAAGATCTGTAATGTGATGTGAATGCGCGATTGGGTTCTAGATTTAGGGATTGTCACATATAGCTACCCCTAGTTGTGGTTGTGGCTTGTCGCGAGCGCGTTTTGTGCACCAAGTGCGTGCGCGTCTAGTTAGTGCGCGTTGGTTGTCTTGTATCGTTTGTGTCCGTGGATATTAATATATCTATACTCTTATTTACTTGTGTGCGATTCTAGAATCGGGTGCAGAGACGTCAGACGCGGCGCGGAAAGGCAAGGCTGTGATCGAATCAGATTAGCCGAGGCGTCCCGATGAGTAGATGTACTCATTTATAGAGGGTCGTTTGGATGGCGCAAGGCGCCCAATAGTTAGGATTGCTGGTAGTGCTTTTATTTATATGCGTAGTCTCCTAGTCATTCATCTCATTGTAATGTATCATCTTATATATATATATATATATATATATATAATATTATCTCATAGGACACTTGCACTGCACCATTACTATTGGTCCATGCCACACATGCACTATTTTATGCGAACACGCACGCCATTGGTAATTGCTATGTCACGATCACTATAGAACTTAATTTGAATCGGTATCTGTGCAATTGTACCATACACCATATGTAGACTTGCAGTTGTATATTCATCTCATCAGGATTGGATACGTAGGTTGCTAGTCATATACCTCATGTGCATTTGCATCATATATAATATGTAGGCTTGTAGTTGTATATTCATCTCATCAGGATTGGATACGTATGTTGCTAGTCATATACCTCATGTGCATTTGCATCATATATAATATGTAGGCTTGTAGTTGTATATTCATCTCATCATGATTGGATACGTAGGCTTGCTAGTCATATACATCATTGCATCATCATTCATGCATAGTTTTCTAGTCACATATCGTATTTCATATTATTGATACCATAGGCATTCATCATCGCCGGCATGTTCATATATTGTGATTTTTCTTGGAGATTTCAGTATTTATGAAATTTCCGGATTTTGGGGGGAAACCGCAAGAATTTATATACCTATTATCATTTTAAAAATGCAAGTTACGGTTTTCTCGTGATATGAAGTATGTGTCTTCCACCACGAGTTTTCCGTGATGTCTGACGTGGCGGATATCCGGAGGATACCGACGTAGCTGTGAGATTTGATGATATGGGTCGATCCGGACCGACGGAGCCCGAGATATTGAGATATTGAGACATTGAGATATTGACACATTGAGATATACATATTTTTGGGTCGATATTTGACACGGATTTCTGTCGATTTCACTGATAATAATCCAGTTTTATTTTACAAAAGGTTTTACTAAGTTAAAGATACAGATCTTCTCATATCAGATATATCATGATTTCGTGTTGGTTATACATTCATGTTGCATTCATACTTGCGCATCACATCATATTAGTATACGTAGGCTGTGACGCATTTGCGTGCATGCTTACGATAGCCTTATTAGATGTTACTTACTACTCACGAGTTGGAAACTCACCCCCGTTGTGCATGGTGGGGAGTGGGGTCGGTGGTGCACGGTGGGGAGTCGCGGAGTCGATAGAGGTTGTAGCGCGGCTGTGGGGGATGGAGTTGGGTTGGCTTAGCTTGAAGGCTTGGGGAGTTCGGTGGGTCGACGGAGATGGCGAGGTGGTGAGCTCGAGCTGAAGGAGGAGGAGCTAGGGAGTTTGGTAGGGTTGTCGGCGATGATGTGAGGACGAAGGGGGTGAGCAAGATTGTAAGTCCACGTTGCCACCCCCGGTTCTTACGGGGAGGCGGAAACGGTATAAAAATCAAATTTTTAGGGCAAGAGGCAACATGGACTATGCATGGTCGGGATCGTTGTCTAAACTAAACTAGCAAATACACTAAAAGGAGTTAGCTACTATGGAAGATGGTTATACCTAAACTTGAACTCCTTCTTCTTCAAACCTTGTAGAGGTTGATGGTTCTCTTTACGTCGCCTTCTCCCGTCGAAGATGGATCCACCTCGAAGGTTCGACTTTGGGCTCTTCCTCGATCTTTGAGTGAACTAGGGTTTCCGGTTTGCTAAACCTTCATCCTAGAATGAGTAGAGATAGATTAGGGTTTGCTTTTCTTTCTAAAGAGAATGATTCTCAACACATGAGAAGGTTTCTCTTTTCAAGAGGAAGAAGAAGATGAAAATGAGGAGAGAGAGAGGTTATGATAGAATGAGCTCAATTATTTCTTTCTTGCAACCATATTGCAAAAGAAATGAATTATCTAAATGATAATAATTGAAATAAGAATAGTTGATGGTAATTTTTGAATGACCACAACCATGCTTCATTTAATAAAAAGTAAGCATGAATCAAGGAAGACTTTCAAGGCATGAAAGTGGTCAATGGTCAACAAGTCAACCAAGGTCAACAAGTCAACAAAAACAACCATAACATAATTCTCATTTAATTATTATTATTAATAGATAATATATAAATCCATTAGGGTTTGGAAAATGAAGACTGTCAATTGTGCATACGCACCCGTTCCGAAACCCTAATGAAAAACCTCATTCTCCGCCTCAAGCAACTGTGCATACACACCTGCATTCTCGTTCCGAGGAACAAGAATACCAAGATATAAAAGCAACCCCAAAAACATATACCAGTATCTGGCTCAAACCAGAGCCTGCCAGTATAATCCGTCCGGACTCCAAACGTGCACAAGTGCGCGGATGAGAACGAACCCTGTCGCAAAACCATGCGACCTCTACTCTGTTTTGCCCAGAGGCGAATACCCTCTGTGTGGGACTCTAAAGACTCGACACTACGCTGGCAGTGGGTTTAACCACAGACCGCAAGCGGCACTAGCTGTGCGTAACGGTCCCCAGGTAGATGCCGACAAGAAGGCTGACGAGGTGAAACCCCATCTGTACTCCTACTGAGTCTGAATGTGACATTCTCCGTACAGTCCGGTCTGTTCGTCTGATACATCGCATGGCGGGCCTAGGGGGCGGTAAACGTCAGTCCCCCAATAGCGGTACAAGTCGTGCCGGAGCGAAGCCCAAAACACCCTGAGATAACACTGGAAACCTACCAGTATATCTCGTTTGCCCTGGCCAGGGACTACTCGTGTAATGGCTCTCCTAGACACAGCGCGATGTCAACCCCCAATACCGGGAGAGACGAATCCTGTCTAACCGTCACTGCCTCCAAGTGCTTCGGGACTGCACCCAACCACCACCTGTTTGCACGACTCCTTTGAGCCGTGGTAGGGTAGTGATCAAAGTGCAGTGGGAACACACTCGAGGCGAAGTGCCAGTGTCAAGTCAGCGGACTAAGCTGTACTCATGTCACCTGGGAACTGATGACTGACGATAGGTATAATACCAACCTGTCAGTTCCCGACGAGTCCTGTCCAGTGTACTCGTAACCCAACGAGCACCCGTATACTATCTCCAGTACGACGTACTGATGGCTGTGGGACAGACCATCTCCCACACTGGGATGAGAAGCGCATACGCTAGTCTACTCCGGAGTATCGATGCCCTGTCTCGATAGTCCTGCGACTAGGGACCTGTATAAGGATGTGCTTATAGATTACCCAGCCCCCACTAGTGTGACTGCCATCACAACGCTGGTAATCAAGCAAAGATCCTAAGGGCTCCACTAATGCGTATAAGTGATATAGTAAATAAACACAAGTACACATTGAAGTAGAGACAAACCAAGTAGCATACTACTATTTTGAGCAAGATTGTATATACAAGGTGAATATCCCAAGCATCCATTAAGTAATATACAAACTAGTATGATACAGTAATGGCCTCTAGGGCATATACACTAACAAAGATGGGATAAGAGTGAGAGGGGGCTCGGTTGAAAGATCAACATTGAGGAGATCGTGGGGGTCGGCGCCCAGATCATGCGACCGTTGGCGGCGAGCTAGCGTGGGACTCGCGGTGTGGGCGAACGGGTCTCGCGGCGAGGATGAGAGAGGAGGGGAGCCGTTGGAGGGAGCGGATTTGGTAGAGGGGATCGCGGGGAGTTGGCGAGCGGGGGCGGCGTCGACGAAGGCTGGGTCATGGGCAAGCACGAGAAGAGGGGGCCCTTGGGTTTGTGGCGGGAAAACAAAAAAGGGAGAGGAAGAAGAAGAGCGGGCATGGGTCGGGTCGGGTTCGGATCGGGTAGGGGTAGGTTGGGTTTAGATAGGTTTAGGGTTTAGATTTGGGGAAAAATAATTAAAATAAAAAAAATATAAAAAGTGCAAAAATAATAGGAAAAAATCTGGAAAAAATACGAAAAATATATATATACGGAAACCGAGAATTTACAAGTGTGACCGCCATCACAACGCTGGTAGTCAAGTAAAGATCCTAAGGACTCTACCAATATGTATTAGCGATATGCTAAAAAAAACATATACACATATTAAAGTAGAATCAAATCAGGCAGCATACTATAATTTTGAGCAAGAATGTTATATCTGTGTATATCTCAAGCTTCCAAAATGTAATATACAATCCAATACTATACAATAATGGTCTCTAGGGCATATATCACCAACAGTCCGATCGCCATCGGAAAATCTGTGCTAGACTACATGAGCTCCAAGAGAGCGTACGAGCCGACCGTTTAGCCGTAGATGATCCGCGGTGAAGATGACACGCCCAAAGCTCCAACTTCTCATCGAATGAGAGAAAACTCCACTTAAAGACTTGCTATGTATAGAGATGCTATGTATAGAGAGAGGTGATGTGAATAATGAGTACTCTATCTTTTTCCATTTCCCTCACTATTTCTAGACTTGTCATTAATGTGAAGAGCAAACTTTAAGATTGGAAGAGGAAGAAGACGATAAAAGAGACCGCTAATTAAAAGAATAATCCCTCTTCTTTTAATTCCCTTGTTATATAATACATGACCATCTCTTTTCCCTCTTTCTCGTCTCTGTGTTGTCATACAAAGAGAAGGAAAGATAGAGAGGGAGAAGCCCACCGCTTATATATATATATATATATATAGAGAGAGAGAGAGAGATTAATGGAGGAAAGAGGCCATAGGAGGGGATTTCCTCCTATGGCGTGGAAAAAATACAACCTCCACCATTTTTTCCGACGATCGGCACCCATCATCATCATCGTTATTATCTAAGATGTGCGTACACCAAATTTCATGTGATTCCACAATCTTTTCACCGTTGATTTAGTGGGTTCAAAATTAACGGTTTACCGACAATAGAACTTTTTACATTGCTAAATCAACGGTGAAAAAGTTGTGGAATCACATGAAATTTGGTGTACGCACATCTTAGATGATAACAATGAAGATGATGGGTGCCGATCGTCGGAAAAAATGGTGGAGGTTGTATTTTTTCCACGACATAGAAGGAAATCCCCTCCTATGGCCTCTTTTCTCCATTATTCTCATATATATATATATATATATATATATATGTTTTCTATACACATGTGCATCATGTATCAACTACATGACCGGCCATCAATATCATATCAGTATCATATACTATAGAGTGTGTGTGTGTGTCAAATACACAACACTAGAAACTGCATTTAAATACGGTTATCAAGCTTGACTTTATGTTCCGGCTTTTAAACTGGCTAGACGTTCGATTAAATCAATCATTTAATTGAACTCCCGCATATATCTCATACGCACACCAGATCATATTTTTCCCGGGCAGTTTGTCGCGGACCTGTCAATACGCTGGCAGTAGGCTAAACATGATCACATCCAATTGAATCCGAAACACTTTTAAATTCAATCTCCTCATGAGTTAATCCACAAGCATGTTAGCAGTACTAGCTACACGTAACGGCTACTCAGGTATGAGCAAGGTAAAGGCAGGTCGACGAGCGAACTTATCCGGTTCCGACAAAATCTATAAACGACGAATACCATACAGTCGGGTCTCTTCGTAAAAAAGTATCGCATATCGGGTCTAGGGATGGAAACTGTCAGACCCCAATAACCCGATAAGTCATGAAAACAGAAGACTCATAACCAACGGAGATACAACTGATAACAATTATCAGGTTATCTACAATGCATTGGCCACTGATTTAAAGCCCTATTCATGGGATAGATAGTATCCAAATAAGCCCTTAATGATTTAAAGCCATATTCATGATTTAATTTGTAAGGAGATTATTACTACAACTAAATTGCACGTAAATACCCAAGTTTTTATGCGTTTGACAGATAAATACCAAAGTTTATGTGAGTTACAAATAAATACATGTCTTTGACACTGGCAGTTTGATGACTAACGGTGTTGATGAAAATTGCAAAATTGCCGTTATACCCCAGTCAAATAATCTGCCCCTCTTCCCATCTTCTTCTGCTTCTTTCTCGGTCTCGCCGCTGTCAACTCTAACCTGGCCGTCAACTCCATCTCAAATCTCGCCGCCGCCGACTCCAATCTCGCCGCCAACTCTAACTCGCCGTCAACTATAACTTCAACCTTGAAGGATCTTCAGAAACTAAGTTAGGATGATTAATATATATTAGTTTTGATACAATTATAGTTTATTTGAGAAGCGGAAGAAGAAAAAGATGAGAGAAAGAGGGATAGGATTAAGATTCAATTGAAGAAGAAAAAGATGAGCGAAAGAGCGCGAATGTTGGGGCTCAATTAGTGAAAAAGAAGAAGAGGGGAGGAAGAGGGGAGGAAGAGGGTTATGATTCAATAGGAGAAGGAGAAGAAAAAGGAAAGAGACCTATGAGTTTGAATTCAATTAGAAAAGAAGAAGGAGGAGGACGAAGATATCCATTAGTTTGGGTTCCATTGAAGAAGAAGAGAATGATGCATAAGATGGGCAAAATAGGCAAAAAAATCACGTGCAATACGTTTGGGGATCAAAAAACGAATATTCTAACAGTTTGCTTACTATAGGTATTTAAGTGCTAACGGTGCAAAACGTTGGGTATTTATGTGTTACTTACATAAACCAGTTAAACGCTTGAAACATTGAATATTTATAGGCAATTTAGCTTATTCCTTATTAAAAAGGTAAAACGATCACGTGTCAATAAACAGCAGGTAACGCTGACAAGACATTAGCACATTCAGTGGCTCTAATTAACTTTGGCATAAATAGAAATTAAAAAATTAAAAAACAATAAGAGGCAAAAATAGACTTCGTTTGAAGTCAGGGGTTTCGGAATAATTTGTCTCTAGTGGATCAAATTTCAGTCAAAATCAAACGCATTAGTTTGGGCGGCAAATGGGCCGTCCCGCCCGCGGCCCAGGCTGGCCAGGCCGGACTCGACTCGGGCAGCCCGATGGCCCGGAACAAAAAAAAAACAGAATTTTGGGGTTGGGTTTAAAAAAATTTGCAAACCATATTTGAATTGATTTGTACTTAGCCAATCAAATTACAGCTGTTGTGGCCGTATGGAGGTGGGTGGGAAATCAATGTTTTTTAATTTGAGTTAAATGGGGTGGGGATCCGGAGGAAAAAAACAAAACAAATTGAAATAAAAAGGAAGGAATACTGTGTGAATTGATGCCGAGCGGGGGGATTTTCAATTGTATGAGAGATAAGATTTGCCAACTTATGTCCCGTCAGAAAAATGTCAATCAATAAAATATCTAGATCTGCTCCGGGACCAACACAAAATTCGGGCTTAAAAAATTCCCCAAAAAACCCTAATTTTGAAAAATAATATTTTAATTGCGTTTGGGCCGGCCTGGTCCCACCCAAGCCGGGTTGGGATATGGGTCACCCCGGACGGGCCAAGGCCTGGCCTGAACCCGGTCAACCGAGCTTGGCCGGGCCTGTTGACCGGCCAAGCCTGACGGGCTTCAGGCCGGCCGGCCGTTTGCCGTCTTGATTTGCACATTGTATGCTTGCGCGTCTTTTTCAAATAAATCGGACGTCAGGGCGCTAGCCGATAGTTGATTTTGCGCTGGGATATTTGGTGTGACTAACCCATTAAAGAAATTTGGGCTTATATATATGTAAATGGGTAAATGTTGTGTGCATGAGGCCTGTTGGTCTTATCCCACTGATCCATGCTCTCAATTTATACAATGCTTATTTTCATTTTTCATTTTTATTTTAGGAGAGCATCTATTCACTACTGGTGTTTATTTTCTACTAGTATTTTGCACGTGTGTAATGCACATCTTTATTAAAATAAAAACATGCATGATGTGAATATTTTCATTCAATATCGATATTTTTTTCAAAAGTAAAAGAAATTTTCAAATATTTTTTACTCATTTATTATTTCAAGAAAGGATATTTTCTCTATTATTAACTAAAAGTTCTTAAAGTGTTTATTATCTTAACTAAAAGTCATTAAAAATCTTTCAAAATCTTGGTTGATTAATGCTAATATGTATCAACATGCGCCACATGTGCAAAAATAGATGAAGGGCACCATCTAAGAATAAAGAATTAATCTAAAATAAAGTTGTAAATCCCCAGTTTCCGTATATAGTTTTTCCGAAGTTTTTCCAGATTTTTATTCCATTTTTTTTTCTCATTTATATATATATTTTATTAAATTTATATTATATTTTAATTATTCTTAAACCTAAACTCTAAACCCAATCCTAACCTGCCCGACCCGATCCGACCCGTTCACCCCCACTTCTTCTTCTCCCTCGCTCGCTTCTTTTTCCCGCCTCTTCTCCTAACGTCTTTCCCCGCTCCTCGCACCCACCTCCGCGACGACCGCGCCCGCTCGCCAACTCCCCCACGTCCCGCTAGTTCCCCCCAACGGCCTTTCCTTCCAACAGCTCCTCTCTTCTCGCGTCATCTTCGTGAGACCCACTCCCTCCACGTCCCCATTTCCCCTACGTCTTGACCGAGCCCTCCCTTCTTTTCCCTCTCGCTCCTTCTCCCTTGTTCTCATTTTTCCTTGTCCCCTCCAAGCCCTCTCCTCCAAAACACCCGCCAACTCATCCATCGATGACGAGCCCCGATCTCTTCATCGTCGACGACCACCGCGAACCCATCACCAGCCACACTTCTTTCATCTCTTTCTTCTCCTTCAACCGTCCCATCCATCGCCACTAGCCTCACTCCCGTCGACCAACCACCGCAAGACCCAAAACTCCAGCATCGTCCCTGCATACCAAACTCCATTGCACACGAGCGCGACCACCTCTGCGTCCACCATCGTCGAAGCTCCCCAACTCACCATCTCCAAGCTCCGAGCATCCCATCACCGACGACCACCAGCAACTCCACCATCGTCGGAGCCACCCCTCTCTTCCACTGCAACTGAACCCACTACCCACTGCACCCCCACTCCGTCGCCGACGAGCTCGAGCTCCTTGCAGGCGCAGCACCCCGAACGCCTCACCCGAGCCACTGCGAACCCACTGCCCGTACCTGCCTCCACGCCGGTGCCGAGCCCCAAGTCCTCCCCCGAGCCAGCCGAGTCGCGCGTGTATCGTGCCATGATCGTGCCCATATCGTGCCGCCGTCTCAAGTCGTGCCACCTTCGCCAAAGGCAAGAGAAAACCTTTCTCTTATTGTTCATGCTATTTTAATACCTAGGCTAGATGCGCATGTTAGATTAAATTGTTATATAGTAGTGTAGATGTGCGTTTTTCGACCGATTACCAAACGCTACACTAATGTTTGATACGAACTATAATCTAAACCCTATCTTGTTATGGCGGAACCTGTGGTAGTTATGCGCTTGTTTGATCATGAATACCATTTAGGAATTTGGGTGCAAAATGTTGTGTTTATAAGCATGTAAAGTCGCCTCCTAAAGGCAACACAAAATCTGAACTTTACCGCGCATGGTACCTTGTTAAAATTATTGTAAATTAAATACAGTTTGGAACGTAACATTCTATGGCTCATATAGAAGCCGACTCGATAACCTAAAACCATCCATAGTTTGTTTGTCGACAATTTTAGATTACTGTAACGATACTTGATCGTGAACGCGGCACTGGACTGCAGTCCGGGGCAGCATTTCGATTTGGATACCAGACTTTGACTACCTGTACATCCCTGCTTTAAACTGGAAATGCATGGAGCCCCATATGTTCGCGTAGATAATTTAGTTAGCTAACACATGAATCTGGTCCCGTGCAGTTTCACCATCGTTTGATATTTGATTTGTATTTTTGAGTACCGATGTATTCTGCAGTTTCTGCAGTAGCATTTCTTACCTCTTCACATTAGGTAGGACATAACTTCTAGTACAGGAAGGCTATTGATAATCCGTTTGATGCGTTGGAAATCTAACGGATAGAACTAGATTTTATTCACTGTGGCAATACTTGAATCTGAACATAATCACTGGTAAAACGCACGTGAAGTTGGACTTTCAGTTCTGAAGCTGGAATTTCAGCAACTGATTGCTAATTTAAAATGATGATAATTCCCTAACCTGAATTCCGATTGACATGAAATAAATTTTACTGCTTAGATAATCAAGTGTGCTTTGTACGTCTTTTGTATTATTTTGGTCGATTCTATACGTGTGCATTATGGTAAATTTTGCAAGTTATATGGCTATGAGTATTGTAATTTAGTGAATACATGTTCAGTGCATTTCTACCTATTATATGTTTGTTGTATACCTTATGTATAGTGATAGTTGCATTGAGACCCAGCGACTGTTGTGCATTGTCGATATAAGTGTTAGTGATTGGGTTGTGGTAAATATGAAAGTGATATTGAGAAGTGGAAACGTGATTGAAAGTGAAAGTGATACGTATTTGTTCACAACCCATCTAAATTCATACTATAACCTGGGGAATGGGGAAATCAATGTGGAATTGAACTCGTATTTAGCGAGGTACAGTGATTTTGAGGATGATTATTCGCTACACACACACACACTAGGTCGTGGGCCTAGTGGCACGACTGACAGGGTTATGTCCCGGATACAACGGATCGTAGTCTCAGGCATGCACGAGACCCTTATTAAACACGAGTATACTTTCCACCATTTGATTTCATTGACTTGGTGACCGATAAATAGTGACATACACACTGCCTAGTTTACTGACATGATGCCTATATTGCACTATTCATATTTAGTTGATATTTATTATACTCATGTTATGTATTTTGTTGTACTTCTCATGTTCAATAATATTGTATACCCATTATATATATATATTTATTGCTATATGTGTCGCCCTGACGACCTGAGTGTGCATGCTCAGAGGGCGAGGTGGATCCAGCCCAGAAGTAGGACCCGCCATTCGAGATCGCGGAGGTCTAGACTGTATCATGCCATTTCTTTTGCTCCCAGCACTTTGTATTTCGTTGGTTAGTTTTTATTCTGCAAAGTAAATGTATCTCGAACTCTTTTATTGCAATGTAATAAAGTTGTGAACTGTGATTTTCCTTTGCTCCAGTACTGTTTACTGACTACCATATAATGCTAAAAGCCGAAATATGACTACGGCGGGATTATTCCCTAACCGCAGGAGCACGGCTGGCCTAGTCACCCTTCGTATTCCGTATTTTGAGAAGCGGGACGTGACAAAAGTCGAGAGTGTAATATGGCGCCCCTTCTCTTCGCATTATTATAGTAGAGATAGAGATATAATTCAATTGAATATATGTAACAGGTAATAACTGAAACCCCCAAAAATACTATTTTAGCAAATTGTTCCAGAGGATATTAGCCGTCTCGAATCGGCTTTATCCATCACGATCATATCAGTAAATTACACAACAATTCCTCTTTTAGCTATCATGATTTTCACTAAAATTGACTCTTAAGTCAAGATAGTTTTATGTAATTTTGCATGAAAAGGATGGTTTCTGCCACAGTTTGAAACATAAGGGGAGTTTTTAAGTAAATTATGCTACATCATAATTTATGGAAAACAATGCTATTTCTGAATGAATGTGTCTCTGGTAAGTGATGATGCCAATATGAATAATTCAAGCTTACAACTTATTTAAAGGCTATCAAAAATAACAACCCGAAGGTCCGACCTGAACAGACCAAAAGATTATGACTCGAACCCGTGAAGTTTTTAATCGGATTAACCCGACCCGACCCGTTTAATTAACGGACCGAGTACGTGTCATGTATAATAGCCTACTTCGACCCATTTGATCCAAATACATTATCCATGAATTGTTTGTTTTCTCTCCTATCCCTTATTCTCTTGCATTTGGTTTTATTTTTTGAATATCCCCAAATTTATTCATAAGCGTTAAATTTGTATTGCTCATACATAAAACAAAATAAATAATGAATCAACTTAGGTCGGGTCCGGTCACCCGATTATGACCCGTCCCGAATATTAAACGGGTCGGATATAAGTCTTAAAAAACTAACCCGGTTATTAGAAGTATCGAATCGACTCGAACCCGATTTTGGCAAGGTCAAACGTAACCCGACCTGATTATGACCAAACCAGACCTATTTGACATCCCAAACCGTATTCGCATCCGATTATTATTAAATATAGACAGTGAATTTTATTTTCGATGACTCTCCATATACACTTCGTATAACGGGCTGCATTTTGCAACAGCCAATGGGTATGGATATGGTAATATATATCAACTGTATCTCATGTTTAAATGCTGGAATGATAGATGAAAATAGCAATATTTGATTTTATGGATACAGTCATTTTTTCAATAAATCATATGATTCATATCCATATCCATTTTCGCTGAACACGGTTTGCGGTTTTTTCAGCTTGCCATTGTTAAAAGAAGGCCCATCTTTCCTTTCTTCTTTTCTTTTCCCAAAATTGAAAAAACAAAGAAAATGAAAAAGAAAAAAAATTTCTTCTGCATTCTTATGATATAAAACACCTTCTAAGGATAGCTACAGACCAATTTTTTGAGGCATGATTTTTTAATTTTTAATGAAGGTGATGTACTTTGAGGGAAATAATCAATTTATGGAAGAAGATTTTTTTTCTTCTTTCTATCCATCTAAATTTATCAGTCTTTTTTATTCATGTCCTAATAAATAATCTAAATATCTATATATCTATATAAATTTAGGTTTTTTTCCATTAATAATAATAACATAGTAATGGTAACACACACACACACATACAGACACTAGAATTTATTGCACGTGCCACGCACGTGGTTTGCTAAAATATAGCTGCAGCCCACCGTCTTAAATAGATATAACAAAGATATAAACCACATCTTATTTAAATAAGATTTTAAATTAACTAACTTTTTATATTAAATTTTATCTCCATCAAAATAATTCATATACTGCACATTTAGAAGAAGATAAATCAATTATTATTTATTATTTTAAAAAATTGATAATTGCATATGTGCAATTAAAAAAATATAAAATGTACTTTATCTTTAAAGGAAATAACTAATAGAAATACAAAGAGTATTTTCTTAAAATTCACTTATATTTAGTTGCACATAATTTGTTTGTTTTGAAAAGATATTAAATTGATAATTGCATATATATATTATTAAAATTTAAAATTTACTTTATCTTTAAAGGATTCAACTTATAAAATATACAAATAGTATACTACTTAAAATTCAAACATAATTAGTTGCACATAGTTTGTTTGTGTTCGAAAATATTTCTTTAATTTATATATATATATATATATATATATATATATATATATATATATATATATATATATAATTTTTCTAAATTCATGTTTCTTATTTCAAATTTTATATTTGAATTTGTAGCTATAGTAGTAATGTTTTATTTTATGCCAAATCCTAACTAAACATACAAACCCCCAAAAAATGTCAATTTGCTTATAGGAGTAGTGTGTGCGCGCGTGTGTAAATTATGTTTTTGCCATTAAAATCTTTTCTTATATTCTTGGCCATATTAAAATAATAATGATATAATAGTAATCGTAAATAGTAATGGTAATAGTAATAATAGTAACACTATAAAGTAATAATAATAGTAATTATAGTAATAGTAACAGGAATAACAAATAATAATATATAGTAATGTTTTATCAACAATAACAGTAATCTATAGATATGGAAAGGTATTAAGTAATTGTAAATATAGATATGTGTAGGCTAAAAAAATCTATTCCATATCACAATATGGTAATAGAGAATAATAAGCCTTGATGCAGATTAGGTTTTAATAATAGATTTTATAATTTAGCACTATATATTACATTAATTCAAATCTATATATTGAAAAATAGCAGCAATTAATAAGGCCATGTTAAAATAATAATAGCAATAGTAATAGTAATCTTATATACATACATTACATATATGTGTGTGCTTGCCATTAATATCTTTCCTTATATTTTGGCCTTTCTTATATTTTGACGATGTTAAATAATAATAATAATATAATGGTAACGGAAATAATAGTATAATAATGGTAATAATAATAATATAATAAGGCCATTAACAATAGTGACAGCAGCAATGATAATAATAGTTGTCTTTGATATAGATTTGGGTTTTTTCCCATAAATTTATATCCGCATGTATATAGAAAAATACAAAAATAAATGAGAAGGTTTTAATAATTAATTTATTAAGTTTGTATCCTAACACAGGTAATACTCTAATTCATTGCATCCATGATTAATATTTTTTCATATATATTTTTGGGTATTATGGATAAGATTTTAATACTTTTATTTACATGAATAATCATGTTATGATTCTATCGTTATTATGTTTTTTTTTATTCTCTACACCGTTGGTAGATTATTTTCTGCGGTTGATATTATATTTCATGGAGTAAGACATGTAAGAAAAAGTTAAACCCACTCAAATCAAAACTAAGGTACCATTTTTGTAAGAGATTTGTATAATATCAACAATCAAGATAAATAATTTCATTAAAAGTTGTTATCGATTTAGGATTTTCGCAATTTTTAAATTTATTATGTTTTAAATAAATTTAGATCAGAGTTTGAAATTGACGATGAATAAAAATTTTATGATAATTTGCTTTCGATTGAGAAGGAGGTTTTTAAGATTTTATGTATTATGTTTTGAACAGGTTTATGATTCGGCTTGAAATAGAAGATGGATCTGAGATGATGATGGTAATGATTTTTTGATGATATTTACAACTCTGTGAAATGCATTTAAATTATATATATATGCGCGCGTGCACCATAAATACTTACCTTTACTTCTTGGCCAAGTTATAATAATAATAATAATCATCTGTAACAACAATAATAATATATAAATTTATATATAAATTTATATCTAGCAACACACGGGCCTTAAAACCTAGTAATAATAATAATAGAGATACAGCCTCAATATTTATAGCCTTATAGGCATTAAGAGAATCGGATCTATGTGTGCAAGTAATTTCGTGAGAGACACTTACTTATAGGGGTGTGTACAGGGTTGGTTGGACCCAACACCCATCCGCATCTGCACATATTTTGTGGGCCAAAAAAATAGCTCAAACCTACCTACCTTTATCTATATTGGGCTGGACTTGAATGTATTATAATTAGGTGCGGTTTAGAGCAATAAACCTATCCGATCCCCTAATTGAACCCATTCATCAAACGCACCCATCCAGATCGATCCCATACCTGCCAAAACACATGAAGAATCATCGTAACTTAGTTTATTTGTAAGCTTGATGATACTCAGAAGTGGTATTTCCTAAGATCACGACACATGGCGGCTGACGTGTCCATGGCTCACGGGAAGGGAACGACAACGGTACATTAGAAGCATGTCCCGAGCCTTCGACCCAAAGGTGTTTCCGACCTTCAGTGGCCGTCCAGACCACTCATATGCCCTCCTTACAAACAACCGTTGGCTCACCTTCGAGCCTCCTGCACGATGAGCCTCCTCGGCCCTCCCGGCTCGCCTCCGAGCCATCAAGAACCAAGCCTGCTCGGCCTCCCGCTCGTTCCCGAGCCTCCTGCCGAGTCTTGCTTCCTCGGTCTCATCGACCGACCCCCAGCACTGATCACCGGCATCTCTGCCACGGCTCCGCGAATCTCGCCAGGCCCGAGATATCCGCCGCCCATGGTCCCGCGTTCCACGCCATCACGATCCCCCATCAGCGAGCATATTTCGTCATTAATGGGGAATCCCGCCTATCACGCGGGCGTAACGCCAGGGGCGTAACGGCCGGCATGAATCTCGCGCACGTCTGTCCATTGTTTCCGCTATATACACCCCTCTCTCAGACGATCGGGGTAGGCCATTTTTTACTCCACTAGGCCGTTACTCTGCCAAAATACCTCGACTAACTTAATCGTCGGAGGGTCCTCGGTGGCACAACCACCCTGGGACTTCTTTGCAGGTAGCTCGGCCTCAACCACACAAACCCATTGAGATCCACACGCTCCAGGAGGTAACCCTTTAGATCAATCTCAGCCGTCCATCAGCGCTCGCAGCAGATCAATGGAAGAGAACATCCGAAGGAGATCCAGAGATCTATCAGTTGGCGCCGTCTGTGGGAAACCAGTTCCACTCAACCAAAAGTTCATCTTCCGATCTCGACTACATGGCAAGCAGTCACTACGAAGATCCAAGCACCAGCCGTCAGCCTCCCCACAGTGGAGATGAGGGAGAATCCCCTCCTCCACCGAACGCCATTCACGCCCTATCCGCTCGGATAGATCTACTCACGTCCGTCGTGGATGCGCTCGTCCGTGTCCAAGCGGCCGGGCAAGCTCCCCAGGTCGCCGCTCCCCCTCCGCGGGACCGGGACCCCTATAGAGGGAGAGAAGACTCTTCCCGCGTTGGCATGACCGATCAACGCCTCGCTGTCTCCGGCGGCCGCAGATCCCCCGGGCCGACATATTCAATGACCCGGTGGGCGCCACACAGTTTAACTCCGAGGTCTTATGCCAGAGCGCTTTACCCCGAGCCCCATCGCGCCCCTGTCCCTCCCGAGGAGGTGTCAGTCAGCTCGCCTGCGTCCAGGCATGACTGGCACCCCCTCCCTCGACGGGGTCGCGTGCACGGAACTCTCCACGGCAGCTCGAAAATGACCTCGCCAGGAGACCTGAGGAACGTCATCAAACGGAATCGGGGCCGTGGCCAGGCAGAGGTCTCCGGTAGCAGAGGCCAAAAATCAGAGTATGCCGACTCATCGGGATACCACGACTGACTCGACGCCCTCGAAAAGAAGATCGAATGTATGCATCCGAAAGGTCGCCATTCGAGCGACGGGGCAAAATACGCCGCCGACTAGCTCACGAAGCCCTTCACCGAGGAGCTACTCGCCGTCCATGTCTCCTCCCGGAACAAGCCCCCGAAGGTCTTGATCAGTCGAAAATAATGTATTTTTAACACGACAATTTTCCTACCATTTGCACTCATCTAGAGGTGTTCGGTATTAATATAGCACATATTAGCAAAACAGTCGTAAAATACCAAATTGCCTGTGTTATACTTTAAAACCGACATTTTGAGGGAAATTGAGTGTTTATCATGGCATTGCATCATCTTTGTATAGCGCAACACTTGTTTCGAGAATCTGTGCAGGAAATTCCAGGAGAAAAGCCAAATCTGTGAAAAAGTGCTGATAAAAATACGCCAACTCCAAGACTTGAGATCTGGCAATGAACTGAAGATAATTAAAAGATTCCACACATCAGAAGATAAACCTAAAGTCAGAACAAAGCACCACAGAGAAATTGATGCACCAAGGCACCAGAACGGCCGCGGATCCGCGGCCGGAGCAGGGCATGTGCCACGGATCCGCGGTCAGGTGACAGTAACATCAACAAAGCTCAGCTCCAGTATTCTTCTCTTAAGACCTACACCTCATCAAGCTATGGAAATTTCCAGAATTCTCCAGACTCTTCTGCCAGATCAGCAAGCTCCTTATTCAAGCTAAACTTCCAGGTTTCCAAAGCAAACTTCTTTCTTAACAAACTAAGCCTAGAAGTTTCTCTATAACCTCCAAGCTTAAGAAGGAAGCTAAGCCTAACTAACTCCATCTAGAAGCTTCTACCTAACTACCTAGCTTACAAGCTAAGCTAACCTAAATCCAGCTTCTAAAGAAAGCCAAAGCTAGTGAAGGCTATAAAAGGAACCCTAAGGCTTCACTTCTAGGGTTGTTCACTAATTGATTCCTACATCAATTCCAATACAAGTTGAGTGACACAACTTGTAAACCCTAATCCCCAATTCAAAATCCAAAGCCAAAATCAAGAACTCCGAGTACCAAATCAAGCATGAAGCCTTCGATCCTTTAGAAAGCGACGCCGAACTTCATCGGAGCAAGTGATCCAAGGAGATCCGCGACTCAAGGAGACGAGCGAAGCCGAAATCGACGATCGAGTTCTTTCCTCTTGTAAATCTTGAGAGAATTGTAACGAAATTGTTGATAAATAAAGGTGAAATTCTTTTATCTTGCTTTCTTTACATTCTTGCATCATGATTCGATCTCAATTTGTGATTGTGTGTCTTGTTATGATGTGTGAGTAAAACTCCGCTCGTGAAGGAGTCGAGACGATCAATAGATGATGATTAAATTCTTGTACAATTCTTAAGTCCTACGAGTTTGTAAACCCTAGCAAATTGAAGAATCGACGACCTAGTTTCGATGCGATACTTTCTTGATTGTGTTCGCTCGAAATTAGGGATCCACGATCGATTCTTGAATTTACTAGAGGTTAGAATGTGAATGAAATCGACGAAAGGACAAGGGATAGAAGATGAAACTTTAGTTTCCACAAGAAATCCCTAATTCTCGTTGATCATCATCGATCTAGTAGCAATTCATCGATGGATAAGAATACGTAATTAATAGATTTCATCACATCTATAGATCCGATCGATTCCTATGAGCCTCACTTCGATTCTTGATATTTGGATTGGATATTATCACTTCTTGATTCTTGATTTTAATGTTTTCTTGTTAATTAGATTAGATCTAGATGATTCTTGAATTCATTTTATAAATTTTGAATTGAATTGTTTTTTTCTCTTTTCTTTAATTTTCTATTCATCTAATTCGAAATACGAACGGATTACACTTTCCCTGTGGACGATCCGCACTCGCTAACGCGCTACAATCGACACCGTTATTGATTGTGGTCAAATAATTTTTGGTTGTGATTTATACACATTTTCTAAAACGACACAACGAGAATTCGTATCAATCAAATGGCGCCGTTGCCGGGGATAGTGCGCTAATTCGTTCGTTTTTGAAATTTGAGTTGAAAAGTTTATTCCATCATAATTTTGAGATCAAAATTCGCACAAATACTAAACAATTCGTTGTGATTTGTTGCGAGGAAATCTGGAATCATTGGAGCCAGAGGAAAATTATTCTGAGCATTCCAGAGAGCTTAGAATGTGAACAGGAGCTTGCGCACAAAATTTTGTGCAGAGATCAGGCTAAAGAACCGCGTTTCACTGGCAAATACCCACCTCCCACTGCGGTTCGGCGGCTTGGTGGCTGCTTCGCTGTACCAATTTCACTCAGGTCCTTTCTTACTTTCTTATCTCCTCCTCTGTCTGCTCCAATAACAAATTTGCTGCAGGTTTCTTTGCAAAAATTCGCAGCGCTGCAAAAGCAATAAAAATTGTGCGTGTTTGATCTTGGTTGTTTGCATATTAATACGGAATTTAAGGGGCACGACCAAATTCAGATTAGGTGGGGAGTTCATTACCCTTCCTAAGCCCCAAAAATCACAAACTTGCATCCGCATTACCCTCATTAACTAAAAAAAAATCTAGAGATGACTCTAAGGACCATCACGCTCACTTAGGACAAGAGAAGGCCGTGGGTAATCCATTGTTTATCCGCATTTCTTTTGTGGTGTCTAAGGCAAGTGTGTCTAAGACAAGTGGTTACTTAATTAGGCCCACTACTTACGTAGTGGAGAACCTCCCACTTACCTGGCACTTACTTAGCCACAGGAGAGACAAAGAGGCAGTAGAGGATTGATCCTGCGACTTGTCTTTTGGCAGTTAGGAGCGGTCTAGAGCCTTAACCTAGGTGACCACTAGACTTAGGATTTTGTGTGCATTTTTTGTGATTTGCATTTTTTCAAAAATCCGTATTCTTTTTCAAAACAAACACCACTTCATTCATTTCCCCTAATTATATTAACGCTGCCACTTGTACTAAATCCTTTAGTGCAAGATAGGCTGGATACGGGATTCTAGTGCCCGTTTAGTCCGCGTTCCTTCGATCGACCCCAAAGTCGGTATTTCTACATTTACCTCTTCTTTACCCACCACCACACCTATTTCGATGGACGATTCTCCATCGAACTTCTTCACCACTACTCTGCCGCCGTCCGTAGGTGTGCAGAATCCACCCCGCATCTCTCTGCAAGAGAGGTGCTATCATATTCGAGATCCTCTTTTGACCTGTCTCTCCATTCCACCAGCCAACGGGGACAATTTTCAGATTAAACCCCAATATATCAACCTTCTACCCAAATATCACGGTCTCGAGTCTGAAGACGCATATGTCTTTATTACAAAATTTGAAAATGTATGCGCTATGATGGGTACTTCACAGCTTTCTGTGGATGCTATGCGTCTACGTCTTCTCCCATTTACCTTGTGCGATATAGCCGAGAAGTGGCTGTATAACACTACCGCACATTCCATTTCAAACTCGGGAGAATTCGTCAAAGCATTCCTAAAGAAATTTTACCCCTATCATAAAACAGCTCGAGTCCGTAGAGAAATCAATCAATTCACCCAGCTTCCAAATGAAACATTCTCAAAATGTCTTGAACGCTTTAAGGATCTGTTAGTTCAATGTCCACATCACGGAATCCCCAGATGGGATCTGTGCCGAATTATATATGAGGGCATTAATCCTAACACAAAACAGACCCTTGAATCCATGTGTCAAGGCAACTTCATGACCAAAGATGATGGGGAAGCCTGGAAATTCCTAGAAGATTTCGCTGAAAAATCTTTACAGTGGGAGGGTGTGAGTCAATCATCTAGGGGGGAAATAACCAATCGGATGTTTCCATAGGAGTTAGAGCTGACATTTCAGCTATGCAAAAGAAACTCGAGACTATGGAAAATAAATTTTTAGCCGCCGCCCTAAATCAAATGTCACTCTCCAAACCTGTATGTAGATGCTGTTATGATCCTTCTCATTTGACGGAAGAATGTCCACTAAATTCTTCGTTTCAAGGTCATGAGCATATCAATTCTGCTTTCCAACAAAGACCTAGAAACGATCCATTTTCTTCCACTTATAATCAGGGTTGGAGGAATCACCCTAACTTTGCTTGGAACCAATCACAAACTCAAAACACGGTTCCAAATCAAAACAATTTCCAAAGGGTCCCTCCACCACAACAGAAACCACTTCACTTGAGTCAGCACCCCTTCCAAGCACAAAACTTCTAAAATCCGGTCAACACACCTGCACCGTCGAGTCCTTTGCAGTTGACCGGGACTGATGAATCCTCTTCATTTGCACAATACATGAATTTGGTCCTAACAAATATCATGCAAGTTTCGGCTGAAATGAAGTCTTCTGTCGATGACATGAAAAGAAATACTGTCACTCAAAATGAGACTATTAAATCGATGGAAGAAGAAATTACACGATTAAAAGCCGAAATGAGTGCAAGAGAGAAAGGGAAACTTCCAGCTCAACCTCTGCCCAATCCTGGCTATTCACATCATGTGAATGCAATCACGTTGAGATCTGGAAGAGTGCTTGACAATCACGTTGGGGAAGAGATTGATGATACAGAAAAATCTATCAATGATACCCCGGCTGAGACCTTTCCTTCCACTTCTACTTCTAATTCTGACCCCAGTTCTTCTACCCCACCGCCTTCTCACGAGCCTATTCTCCGTTTTCCCCACGGCTCGACACCTCAGCCCAGCTCTTCTAGTCCATCGAAAACGATCCCCACTCCTATTCTTAGTGTTAGTGTTTATGCCCTAGAAGGCCATTACTGTATCATACTAGTTTGTATATTACTTAATGGAAGCTTGGGATATTCACATGTATATAACAGTCTTGCTAAACATGGTAGTATGCTACTTGATTTTTCTATCTTAATATGTGAGTATACGTATTGATAGAGCTCTTAGGATCTTGCTTGACTACCAGCGTTGTGATGGCAGTCACACTAGTGGGGGCTGGGTAGTCTACAAAGCACATCCTTATTCAGGTCCCTAGTCGTTGGATTATCGAGACAGGGCATCGATACTCCGGAGTAGACTAGTGTGTACGCTTCTCATCCCAGTTGGGGAGATGGTCTATCCCACAGCCGTCAGTACGTCGTACTGGAGATAGTATGCAGGTGCTCGTTAGGTTACGGGTACACCGGACAGGACTCACAGGGAACTGTTGGTTGGTTTTATACCAGTCGTCAGTGAACAGTTCCCAGGTGACATGAGTACAACATAGTCCGCAGACTTGACACTGCTACTTCGCCTCGAGTGTGTCCCACTGTTCTTAGATTGCTACCCTACCACGGCTCAAAGGAGTTGTGCAAACAGGTAGCAGTTGGGTGCAGTCCCGAGCACTTGGAGGCAGTGGCGGTTAGACAGGATTCGTCTCTCCCGGTATTGGGGGTTGATACCGCGCTGTGTCAGAGAGCCATTACGCAAAGTCCCTGGCCAGGGCAAGCGAGATTTACTGGTAGGTTCCAGTAGTTTCTCAGGGTGTAATGGGCTTCGCTCCGACATGACTTATACCGCTATTAGGGGACTGACGCTTGCCGCCCCTAGGCCCGATATGCGATAGTCTTAGACGAACGGACCGGACTGTATGGAGATTGTCACAGCAGGCTCAGTAGGAGTTCGGATGGGTTTCCTCATCGGCCTTCTTATCGACATCTACCTGGGGACCGTTACGTACAGCTAGTGCCGCTTGCGGTCTGTGGTTAAACCCACTGTCAGCGTAGTAGTCGAGTCTCTAGAGTCCCACGCAGAGAGTTTTCCTACTCCAGGCGAAACGATATAGAAGTCGTATGGTTTTACGACAAGGGTTCGGACGCATACGTGTGTTTACGCACGTACGACTTTCGGACAGTTTTTACTAGTCGGCTTTGGTTTAAGCCAGTTACTAGTATCCGGTTATTGGATTTATACAGTCTAAAGTTTTTCCGTGTTTTCACGGATAGGAGGGGCGTTCTCGTAATTATGCGAGAAGCTTCTAGAAGATGGTGACTAAGGAGGTTTAGGTGGCATATACATTGAATGAGATTAGTGAGTCATATGAGTGATTCATCCATGTCATTAATGCATCATAAATGCTTAATGACTCATGGTAATGAATCACCATTAGATATTTATGAAGCATGATTATTCATCATTTGATTTTCTTTTCTTGATAAATCTTAATGCTTCATATATATTATGATAACTCATTTTCTCATATCAATTATTATTCTCACCTTCTCTCCCCTCAAGCTCTCTCTCTTCAAACCCTAATCCTCCCCTCTCATGTGTTGAGTACAAGGATTAGTTAGACTACTTAATCCATAACCCTCACTCTATATCATCTAGGTACTTTAATTAGCACTTAAAGAAACCTAGTTGCCTCAAGTTTAGAGGCAAAGCTTGGAGTAAAGCTCTCGTGGTGGATCGTCTACTACTTGGAGAAGGTCGAGGAGGAGGTGGAGTTCGTAAAGACGAAGGACACGGTTCTACAGGTATAATCACTTCACATAGTAGTTTAGAACTTCTATGTTAGTTGTTAGTTATCGTTTAGCCTCGATTCATGCGGTTAGTCGATGTTTATGCAAAGAACAAGATCGTTTTTCATTTTTCCGCCTCCCCGCTAGTAGTGGGGTGTTGTACATCGACTTACAGTGGTATCAGAGCCTCGCTAAACAATAATTAACTCATTAGCAAAGTCTTTAGATATTCGAACGCAAAACGAACCAAAAACCGACATCGATATCACTACTTTCTGTCGAATTTTAAACAGGCTCTAAAAATTTTTCAGGGTGCTTCAGAATAACCTACAGAGAGATATAAGAAAACTGGTGAAAAATGGGTTCCTGAATCGGCCAAACGACCGCGGAACCGCGGCGGATCCCACCGATCCGCTGCGCAACCGCGGCCGAGTTGGGGCCGATTCAACCCAATTTTCACCAGTAATTCTTCTGTGATATTTTTGTGTTTTCTGGGATGTTTATTTTTCTGCTCAAGTCTCAGGTGCACAGAGAAGTATTGGAGTAGAATCTAATGTGTTTGCACGATCGAAATTTTACGATATTTGCTAATTTGATTATATCTGTGTTTGTATAATGTGTTTGTAAACCTCCCCTAACTGCTAGTATGTCGGTTGGCAGGGGGTTGCACATTTCTGTAATGGATTTTATCTGTTTGTGTATATGAACTGTGTTGGACTGTTGTGATGTATAGCCGGGGTTTTGTGATGGGTTATTATTTAATTCATTTGATGTAAATGTAATTTGTTGTAATATTATTTTACGGGGCACATCCAGGTTGCGGTTGTAGCCACCGTTGTATTATTTTATTTTATTGTTTTTTCTCCTATGACAGACCCAAGGTGGGGTGCACAAACTGCCGGGCGGGTAGTTTGCCGTACCCGTTGGGGTCTTGGGTGGGGTAATGGCTATTCATCACAACTGTGTAATCCGTCTTTTGTTGCAGGCTCAAAACAAACACGGACTGCTTGCAAATCCAATAAAATTCATCTGTGATCTGGAATGCCTATTATTGCGTCTGACGAATGTACAATATCTATATATGATAGCTATTTAGACGTCACTTATGTTTTACACCCGCGCTAGCCCAGCCCCCGCTCTGTCGTTAGTTAAGTAACCTAACGGGTAATGACGGGACCCCGTGGCGAATGCGGATGGCATAAGAGGACGTTGTATTTTCGTTGTTTTCTGCAATGATAGGTTAATGATGGGACGCATTATTTATAATGCAAAGAAGATAAACCAAAAGTTGAATCGTTGGAACAATTTAAAAGAAACCACTCGGTTATTTTAAAAGAGCAGAATTTTTAATTGCGGAGCTTTAACCACTCCTTTTAAAAAGCTATCAGGTTCCTTCGATTATATCAAGTTCACTACGTTCACGGTTTCGCCAAAACCAGTCGTAGCCCTCTGTCATTTCTTATGAATGGTCAGTAGTATTCAAGTTATGTTTGTTTGGCCCTTAGTCAAGACATAATGATTGGTAGCTGCTGGGGTATTCATTTGTTGCATAGATAGATGAGTTGGTTTGGGACAGTCGTATTACTTTGTTTGGCCCTTAGTCAAGAGTATATACGGATGGGTTCAAATCAACAGGATAATGATGGGCAGAACTTGACATGTGACTTATGATTTGTTGGCCCTTAGTCAAGATCATAAGAACATGGGGCAAAAATCTATATCGGGAATTTCTAAAGAAACTGAAATTTGCAAAGAGATGCATACCATTTGGAGTTTGGATCCTGATCCTACTGTGAGTATATGCTACTTATCAGGATATTCGTCACTTAACGATCAATGCTATAAACCAAGTAGGTGTCAAGAAAGGTGTCAGCGGGGTTACGCCCCCAGAGAAAAGAGGTTCTTTAATTAAGGAACTTCGCGAAAGCGTTGGAAAACCTCTCTCGAAGTATCGACACTAGCCTGGCTGAACGGTTAAGCAAGAATTGTACAGTGAGAATAGTCCTGGCTAATTCTTCTTTTATGGTTTGAGGAAGGATTCGAGAAACAGTGGGAGCCATCCAGTTTAGATAAATTAAAAACCAATCTAAACTTGCAAGAGCATCATGCTAAAGTGTTTTCTTCTCTCTCTCTCATTGCAGCGACCTTGTGACCATGACTAGGTTACATCTAGATAACAAGTTGACTGAATCTAACTTATATGACTGGCAAAGGTCTGTCCAGATGACCATTGCCTATGACAAGCTGGACCACCCTATTACTACTCAAGATCCCACCGTCCCAGGTCCAGTTTCCACCGTCGCGGATATGGATATCCGCCAGACAAAGGAAAAGAATAAAGCGAAAGCCAAGTGCCTCGTGTTGGCTTCAGTTGACGGTATATACCAGAAGCAGCACGAGAAGATGGACTCTGTTTCCATCTTTCTCCATAACAAAGATTTATATGGAGAGCAATCTCATATCGCAAGATATGAGGCCTCAAACGAATTAATTCAAGCGAGGTCGGCTGACGGGTCATCTGTAAGGGACGACGTCCTTACGATGAGTAGCTATATTGATGAGCTCAAGGACCTGGAGACCACGTTGGGAAACAGGTCATATACTGACTTATTTCCACAGTCCCTACCTTCTACTTACACCCTGAAAGAAACCAGGGAAACACAAGCTCTGCTTAATAGGGGACCTTCTTCTTCTTCATCCAAGGCAAAAGCAAAGGGTGAAAAGAAGAAGACCTCTACAAAGCCGATATACGGTGTCAGCAAAGTAGGAAGAAAGGGAAGAGAAAAAGTTTCGGGACTTGGTATAGGTAAGGAGGGATATTCCTATTGTTATGGGAATGGACATTGGCAGAAGGATTGCAGGGCTTTGGAAGCCAGTAGCCAGGATACGAAGCATGTTGTGGCTTCAGCCTCAAGTGTGTTTGTAATTGAGAACTGTTTGTCAATTAACTCTACTTCCTGGGTACTAGATACCGGAGCAGGATCTCATATCTGTAATTCATTACATGCTTTGAGAAACCATAAAGTTATAAGGATAGGTGATTTGTCTCTCAGAGTTGCAAACGGAATGAGCGTAGACGCTGAATCCGTGGGAGAATATCGCCTAGGTTTGACAAGTGGGCAGATATTGATTCTACGTAACTGTCTGTATGTACCTAGTTTGACTTGTAATATCATATCAGTGTTCTCACTTTCAAGAGAGGGATATGACTTTACATTCGTAAGCGATGTAGTTCACATCCACCTAAATCAAGTTCTGATTGGGTCCGGTACATTAGATGACGGTATATACGTATTGAATCAAGCTCAGGTTTTCAATGTCCAGAACACACTTAAAAGAAAGTCTCCAGAAATGAATCAGGCTTTCTTATGGCATTGTAGACTAGGTCACATCAATGAAACACGATTAACGAAGTTACATAGAGAAGGATATTTGAATCCGTTCGAATATCAATCTTATGCCACTTGTGAATCTTGTCTCATGGGAAAGATGACAAAAACTCCGTTTACTGGACACGGAATAAGAGCGAGCGAGCTCTTAGGACTCGTACACAGTGACGTGTGCGGTCCAATGTCTACACATGCGCGAGGTGGTTATTCCTACTTCATTACTTTTACGGATGATTTCTCTAGGTATGGATATATCTTCTTAATGAAGCATAAATCCGAGGCCTTTGAGAAATTCCAAGAATACAAGAATGAAGTGGAAAAACAGACAGGCAAAAGTATAAAGACATTGAGATCTGATCGAGGTGGTGAATACTTAAGTGCCGAATTCCTGGGTTACTTAAAAGAGAATGGAATTCTCTCTCAGCTTACTCCTCCATACACACCACAACACAATGGTGTATCGGAAAGGAGGAATCGAACCCTATTGGATATGGTTCGTTCCATGATGAGTAAGGCTGAGTTACCACGATCTTTCTGGGGTTATGCACTAGAATCAGCTGCATATCTTTTGAACCAGGTTCCAACCAAGACTGTGCCTACCACGCCATATCAGATGTGGAGTAGGAAGAAACCCTGTCTAAAACATTTTAGGACTTGGGGGTGTCCAGCTTTTGTAAAAAAGCAGCATCCGGACAAGCTCGAGGCACGCTCTGTTAGTTGCATGTATGCCCTAGAGGCCAGTATTGTACAGATGATGTATATTATATTGGATGCTTGGACATATATAGAGATGACTTTCTTGCTCGATATGATAGTATGCTATCTGGTTACTCTTTATCTTAACATGTATACTAGTCTCTTTAAACTGTCTTATAGTTACATGTTGGTAAACCCTTAGGATGTGTACTTGACTACCTGGACTATGATGCAGATCATACTAGTGGGGACATGGTAGTACATAAGTACATCCTTCATGGTCCCTAGTCGTGGGTGTATCGAGACGGGGCATCGATATACCAGAGTAGACTAGCGTATACGCTTCTCGACCCATGAGATGGGCGATGGATGATCCCATATCCATTGGTGTTTGACATCAGAGATGGTATACGGGTGCTCAGTGGAGACTGGGTACACTGGACGGACTCTCCGAGAACTCCCAGATGGTATTATATCTCACGTCAGATGGCAGTTCTCAGGTGACACTTGTACAGGTTAGTCTGTAGACCCGAGATCGTCATAGAGTCTTGTGTGATTCCCACTGTGCTTTGATCTCCACCTTACCACGTCCATAAGGGCGTGCAAAATGGTGGTCTTTGGGCACAGTCCCGAGTCACATGGAGGCAATGAGCGATAGGAGGGGTTTCGTCTCTCCCGGTATTGGGGGTTGATGTTGCGCTGTGCTCGATTGGCCGTAACAGGGAAGTCCCTGGCCAGGGCTGATCAGAGATTTGCTGGTAAGTGTTACCAGTAGTTTCTCGACCCGTTATGAGCCTCACATCGGCACGACTTATCGGTTATTGGAGTCTGACGTTTACCACCCCTAGACTTGATATGCGACATATCAGACGAACAGACCGGACTGTACGGTAAGTGTTACTGGTTGGATTCACAGGAGTGTGAGCGGGCTAGCTCGTCGATCTTCTGATCGCTCAATACCCGGATGGCCGTTACGTTTAGCAGACCGCTTGCGGCTTGTGGGTGCTTGATATGATCATCATCTGCTACCGGCGTATTGACGAGTTTTTAGAGTCCTACACAGAGGTTTCCTGGCTCAAGCGAAACGAAATAGGAGCGCATATGAGATATGTGCAGGACCGAGAATAATGCGTGTATGTGATACCGTATTCCATTCTCGCGATGAATGTATCGATTGGTTATATTCGATATAACCTATTTATCGAATCATTGATTCGATAAATCGATACATTGTATACTAGTCGGTTATATACGATATGACCGGATCGTTAAATCAAGTGTTGATTTAATGATTTAATGTATAATTATATATTTGATATATTACTTTGCATTAACTAGTATTGGTTCACTTTAAATGGATTTTCTCACTTGATGTGCAAGTTGTATATGTGATATAGTTTTGTGCACATCTTTGTATCATGTTTGATGATGCTTGCTCATTTGGTTAAGTGTAAAGAATTAAACCTAGGTTAAGAAAGTGATTAGGGTTTTAATTATCCATTCTTTTATTTATTGATTTTGGAAAAAGAATGGGATAAGAATACAAAATGGTTGCTTTCATTCTTGAACCTTTGTGAAGCTTCATGAAGCTTTGACCAAAGTGACCAATTTGTCTTCATGCTTAACCCTAACCACTCTTCTAACCTTGGTCAATTCTCTACACCTAACCATGGTTCCTATTATGATAAGTATTCATTTCTTTTTCATTTTTGATTAACTTATCATAATATTTCCTTCTTCTTGATCTTCTTCTTCAAGAAAGAAAGCTTGATGCCATCAATGGCAACTTGAGTTCTAAAGTGAGAAATCCAATTCTAAAGTGAACCCACCTCCTATTTCTTCACCCTCTACCTCTTGCCAAGTTGTTTTGGGTGTTTTCTTCACAAGTTTCACAAATTTGTGAAGTCGGAGCTTGAACTTGTGATGCCTCGACGTAGATCATCTTCGGCACGAAGCCGACGACCTAGTCCGCCTATTTCTCCGATCAAGCCGACGATTGAGTCCGGGATTCGAGATGGACAACGAGAGGACGCCTACGTGGAGCTAAGGAAGTGGAGAACCGGATCTACAAAGGTTGTAGCCTCTCTCCTTTAGTTAAGTTGTTAACTAGATTCGTATTTCGCCTAAACTTCTAGTCAACGATCCGTATTAGGGTTTCTCGGCACCCGTAAAATTTGAAATTGGCATAGTTGATGCCTTGTGAGACTTCATTAGCGTGCCTAGGAACCCTACAGTGGTATCAGAGCCTAGCTAGAGCCTTAGGCGAAGTCTAGACGAAGTTTGAAGCCCGATCGAACCGAAACCCTAAAAACCTAAGTGCTCTCTGGACTTTTTCTAAAAACTTGGTTTTTTCCAGATTAAAAATGCTTAAAAAATTCAGCAGGGAATTCTAAGAATTACGGTGCAAAATTTTCAAAATGAAGAGTCCAAAGTGCGGCGGAACCGCGGCAGAAGCATGGCTTTTGCCGCTGTTCCGCGGCCTGATGATGACGTCATCCTTCCCTGTTTGCACAGTAATTCCTACTTTATTATGCTGAATTTTCTGGGAATTTTTAAATTGACTCAAGAGTTGAGTGTTCTGGGGTTGCATTGGAGCTTCGAAGATTCGATCGGATTATCAAATTTCGTCTTTGTGTTTTTCCGGATAACTTTAGAATATGTTAAAAAGTTCGACCAGATATAAATACCCAACTTTTCCCCTGCCGGGAAATTTCCAATTGTTGGACTTTTCCGTAGTTTAATGACGTTCTAAGTAGTGCAAGTAACGCGATGGTCCCTCTAGAAGACAACAAACCTTAACTCGATTATGTGACCGTCTTGAACTGCCCTTTGAACCTTCGGGTTTGGGGCAGTACGGCGTGCCACATGTGAGGCGTTGGCTTGACCCTTCTACGGCTGGACCATTGGTACTGAGGCATGAAGTAAATGTCTTTGAACTTATTTCATGTGTTGATCGGTTTCGGGAAAACTTGGGTGTTCGAATGTTCGATCGGAAAGTTTAATATTTTCTATTTATCCGGAATGGGATACAATAATTGGAATTCACAAACAGTTATGAGATAACTGGATGAATGTTATAAATCTAGCAGTTTAGTTTCACTTGATATTGAAAAGAGTTTTCGATAATGAGACTAAAATGCGGGGTTTATAACTGTTAGGCATGTGATGTCTAAGCATTTCATTTGATTAGGCATGCGATGTCTAAAAGGGTTGCGGATTCCAACTGTTGTAGTTTTACACTTTCTTTTCTGTGACCGTAAGTGTAGTATGTTGATATCGCCGGTTTCGTTGCTATACGTCAACGACAATTGGGGTATGCATACTTACTTACGTTGATGACATGTGATGTTATGTGTTGCTGGATATGTTATATTGGATCGTCGTGTTCGAATAGCCGGGGGTTTTTATGTGAGATGAGTGTTTTTCATTTTCATTCATGTAAAAACTTGTATGTAATATTCTTTTATTGGGGCACTTCCAGGTAGCGGAAGTTGTCACCTTTTGTATATTATTTACTTTTCCGCATTAGGATAGACCCAAGGAGGGGAGCACAAGTAACCGGGTTCTAGGGTCTAGTGGGAGACCATCTCGAGGAGTCGAGTCCGGGTCTCCTAACCCTAGAATTGGTAGGGTTGCTTGCCGCTCTCGTAGGGGTCTAGGGGTGTGGGATTGGCTATTCATCACGACCGTGGAATCCGTGTTTTATACTGGCTCGTATTGAAAACACGGACGTCCTAGTATATCCAATGTTTCATATGTTTCTTCTGCTGCGATATCTGTGATGTGATCATGTGATGTTCTGTGATAGATACAGTATATAGTATATATGATATATTATATAGACGTTACTTATGTTTTGCACCCGCACTAGCCCTGCCTTGCTTTGTCGTTAGTTAACTAACCTAACGGTGCACGAGGGGACATCGAGGCGAATGCGGATGGCATAAGTGTACGTCGTATTTATCTGTGATGTTTAGGTGACTTAAATGATGGGACTTCATTAATGTGATTAATGAATGAAAAGAAACCTAAGATGTTGTAGAATCAAATTTTAAATAAAACAGGTAGCTACAGTTCTTGCTTTGCACAGCGGTATATGCGATATATCCTGCACCTTATTCGATGAGGAAAGGACCGAGATCCCTTCACCGGGAGTGACTCCTTTAGCAATAACTGGCAGATGCTACAACACTCGGTTTGTTTTTGATTACTTCTATAGTTTCTGCTTTGCACAGTGATATATATGATATATCCCGCACCTCATTCGATGAGGAAAGGGCCGACGATCCCTTCACCGGGAGTGATCCCTTTAGCAAAACTAGAAAAGCCTCAAAATCACTCCATTTCAAAATTTCATTTGATTCTACAACAATATCAAGTTCATTACGCTCATGGTTTTCAGAAAAACCTGACGTAGCCCTCCGTCATTTCAGATAAGTTACATATAGTATTCATGCTACATTTGTTGGCTTTCGTCAAGGTGTAGTGTGCGGTAGCTATGTGCTGCTTATTTGCTGCATATGATGCGACTGGATTAGGGTAGTCGTACGACTTTGTTGGCTTTCGTCAAGGGTCGTGCGGGTGGGTTTAATTCAGTCAAGAAATGTACGGGTTGAACTTGACTAGCGGGCTGTGGTTTGTTGGCTTTCGTCAAGGTCATAGCACGCTAGGGGCAAAAATATTATCGGGAATTTCAAGTGTTGAAATTTGCAATGAGATTGCATACCTTCTATGAGATAGTTGGATCCCGATACCCACTGCGAGTAAGAGTTACTCCTGGGAGAGTTTTACACATTACAATTAGCCGATCAAGTAGGTGTCTAGAAAGGTGTCAACGGGGTTACGCCTCTGGGAAAACGAGGTTTACTTTAATTAGGTCCGTGCGAAAGCACGGGGAACCTCCCTCAAAGTACCGACACTGGCCTGGCTGAAAGATCGACGAAGTTGTAGGGTGTAATTAATCCCGGCTAGTCTTTCCTTTTAGGGGTTGAAGGAAGATTTGATAAAAACCAGTAGGAGCCATCCTGATTAGATAAGATAATAACCAATCTGATCTTGCACGAGCATACGCTAAAGTGTTTTCTTCTCTCTCTCTCCAGGTAGCGACCATGTCATGCCCTAATAAAGATAATAATATGGATGTATTGACCGAACCCGCATGTTATACAGTGCTGGGGAACGTTGGTTCCGTTCTTTCTTATAAGAGTTATAGGACTGAACAGGATATAGGGGAATACCAGGATTCCCATGCCACCCGAATGAAGAAAGTACATGATGATGCATTTTCTTCGGGTGTGTTCGTTACAGAGAACTGTTTCTCCATTTGCTCCACGTCCTGGGTATTAGATACCGGGTCAGGATCCCATATATGTAATCAGTTACATGGGCTCAGGAAAGGTAGAGAACTTGGAGAAGGTGATAAAGACATTAAAGTTGGAAATGGTGCAATTGTTGCAGCTAAGACTGTCGGGGAATATCACCTTGCATTACCAACTGGTAATACATTGGTTCTGAACGAATGCTATTACATGCCGAACCTGATATGCAACATTATATCGGCTTCTTTATTGAGTAAAGAGGGATATAATTTTGTATTACAGGACAATGTTATGAACATTTTCCGTAACCAAAAGTTGGTTGGATCAGGCACGTTGTGCAATGACATTTATGTTCTAAATCAATCAACAGTTCTGAGCATAACAAACACACACAAGAGGAAGAGTTCAGAACTGAACGACTCCTTCTTGTGGTATTGTAGACTCGGTCACATCAATGCGACACGACTGGCTAAGTTGCATAAGGATGGATATTTGAAACCATTCGAATTTTCATCTTATGACACTTGCCAGTCATGTCTCAAAGGCAAGATGACCAAAACTCCGTTTACGGGACACGGAGAAAGAGTTACCGAACTCTTGGGACTGATACATAGTGATGTATGCGGTCCCATGTCTACACATGCCAGGGATGGTTCTTCGTACTTCATTACATTCACTGACGATCTCTCAAGATACGGACATGTGTACTTGATAAGACACAAGTCTGAAGCTTTTGAGAAATTTAGAGAATATAAACAAGAAGTCGAGAACCAAACCGGAAAAAGTATTAAAATCCTTCGATCTGATCGAGGAGGTGAATACTTGAGCAATGAATTCCTGGACTTCCTAAAAGAGAATGGGATTCTCTCTCAGCTGACTCCTCCATATACACCACAGCACAATGGTGTATCAGAACGGAGGAACCGCACCCTATTAGATATTGTGCGCTCTATGATGAGCACAACTGAGTTACCTATTTCCTTCTGGGGGTATGCGCTTGAGACAGCCATACATCTATTGAATATGGTCCCCACCAAATCTGTGCCTACCACTCCATATGAGATATGGAAAGGAAAGAGACCATGTCTTAACTATATTAAGATATGGGGTTGTCCAGCCTATGTCAAACGACAAAATCCGGACAAACTCGAGGCACGATCTGTTCTATGCAAATTTATAGGATATCCCAAGAATTCACAAGGGTATATCTTCTACCACCCTGAGGAACAAAGAGTGTTTGTTTCTCGGCATGCCACCTTTTTAGAAAAGGAATTTCTTGAAAAAGAGATTAGTGGTCATGAGGTAGAACTGGAAGAGGTTCCAGCTACAAAAGCTACAACAGAAGACTTTGTAGAACCAGAGGATTCAGTAGTACCCGACGAACCTCAGCCTCTCCGCCGATCTAGTAGGGTTCCTCGTCCACCTGAGAGATACTATGGTTTTCTCATTGATGGTGGCAGTGAGGATTGCATCATGGAGGATGATGACCCAACTAGCTTCGAGCAGGCCATCACGAGTGGGGACTCAGTAAAATGGCTGGATTCTATACGGTCCGAGATGGAATCCATGTACACCAACAAAGTATGGACTTTGGAAGTTGCTCCTGAAGGGGTAAAACCCATTGGGAGCAAGTGGATCTTCAAGAAAAAACTTGGTGTAGATGGGAAAGTGGAGACTTTCAAAGCTAGACTTGTAGCAAAGGGTTTTCGTAAAAGACCAGGAGTGGACTATGACGAAACCTTTTCTCCAGTAGCTATGCTTAAATCCATCCGGATCATGCTTGCCATCGCTGCATATCATGACTATGAAATCTGGCAAATGGATGTTAAGACCGCCTTTCTAAACGGTGATTTAGAAGAGTGCGTGTACATGACTCAGCCAGAGGGCTTCGTAGACAGTGGGAGCAGCGGGAAGGTGTGCAAGCTGCTTAAATCCATTTATGGATTAAAGCAAGCATCGCGGAGTTGGAACATCTGCTTTGACGTCGTTATCAAAGAGTTTGATTTCGTCAAAAATCCAGATGAACCTTGTATCTACAAGAAGGTGGCAGAGAGTAAGGTTTTCTTCCTCGTATTGTACGTGGACGACATACTCTTGATAGGAAATGATATTCCTATGCTGCAATCGGTCAAGCTCTTCTTATCACAAAGATTCTCAATGAAAGATCTTGGTGATGCCTCCTGCATATTGGGAATTAGGATCTATAGAGATAGATCCAAACGGATATTGGGATTGTCCCAATCCAGGTACATTGACACCATACTAAAGAGGTTTAGTATGGAAGAATCCAAGCGTAGGAACTTGCCCACGATCTCTGGAATCACTCTCTCCAAAGAGATGTCTCCCAAGACTGATTTGGAGAGAGCTCGCATGCAAGGGATACCCTATGCTTCGGCTGTAGGCTCTATCATGTATGCGATGCTATGTACCAGACCCGATGTTGCATACTCACTAAGTGTAGTGAGCAGGTATCAAGCTGATCCTGAAGAGAGTCACTGGACAGCTGTGAAGAGCATTCTCAAGTACTTGCGAAGGACTAAAGAGATGCTCTTGGTGTATGGTAACGGAGAACTCCAAGTGGAGTCCTTTACTGATTCGAGCTTCCAGAGTGATAAGGACGACTCTAAGTCGCAGTCGGGATTTGTCTTTACCCTTTACGGAGGGGCGGTTAGCTGGAAGAGTTCCAAGCAGGAAACCGTGGCAGACTCGACGATGGAGGCTGAATACATCGCTGCCAACGATGCTGCCAAAGAGGCTGTCTGGATCAAGAAGTTCATTACTGAACTTGGAGTGGTTCCATCCATTGAGCATCCAATACCTTTGTATTGCGATAACAATGGAGCGGTGGCTTTGGCCAAGGAACCCAGGTCCCATCAGCGATCCAGGCATATTCTGAGGCGGTATCACCTGATCCGGGAGATAGTTGATCGCCGGGAGATCGAGGTCAGGAGGGTTGACACGAAGAACAACACGGCGGATCCACTCACGAAGGCCATTCCCCAGATACAGTTTGAGAGACTCTTCGGGATGCTCGGTATGCGATACTACAACAGCTGGCCCTAGTGCAAGTGGGAGATTGTTAGTTGTATGTATGCCCTAGAGGCCAGTATTGTACAGATGATGTATATTATATTGGATGCTTGGACATATATAGAGATGACTTTCTTGCTCGATATGATAGTATGCTATCTGGTTACTCTTTATCTTAACATGTATACTAGTCTCTTTAAACTGTCTTATAGTTACATGTTGGTAAAGCCCTTAGGATGTGTACTTGACTACCTGGACTATGATGCAGATCATACTAGTGGGGACATGGTAGTCCATAAGTACATCCTTCATGGTCCCTAGTCGTGGGTGTATCGAGACGGGGCATCGATATACCAGAGTAGACTAGCGTATACGCTTCTCGACCCATGAGATGGGCGATGGATGATCCCATATCCATTGGTGTTTGACATCAGAGATGGTATACGGGTGCTCAGTGGAGACTGGGTACACTGGACGGACTCGCCGAGAACTCCCGGATGGTATTATACCTCACGTCAGATGGCAGTTCTCAGGTGACACTTGTACAGGTTAGTCTGTAGACCCGAGATCGTCATAGAGTCTTGTGTGATTCCCACTGTGCTTTGATCTCCATCTTACCACGTCCATAAGGGCGTGCAAAACGGTGGTCTTTGGGCACAGTCCCGAGTCACATGGAGGCAATGAGCGATAGGAGGGGTTTCGTCTCTCCCGGTATTGGGGGTTGATGTTGCGCTGTGCTCGATTGGCCGTAACAGGGAAGTCCCTGGCCAGGGCTGATCAGAGATTTGCTGGTAAGTGTTACCAGTAGTTTCTCGACCCGTTCTGAGCCTCACATCGGCACGACTTATCGGTTATTTGGGTCTGACGTTTACCACCCCTAGACTTGATATGCGACATATCAGACGAACAGACCGGACTGTACGGTAAGTGTTACTGGTTGGATTCACAGGAGTGTGAGCGGGCTAGCTCGTCGATCTTCTGATCGCTCAATACCCGGATGGCCGTTATGTTTAGCAGACCGCTTGCGGCTTGTGGGTGCTTGATATGATCATCATCTGCTACCGGCGTATTGACGAGTCTTTAGAGTCCTACACAGAGGTTTCCTGGCTCAAGCGAAACGAAATAGGAGCGCATATGAGATATGTGCAGGACCGAGAATAATGCGTGTATGTGATACCGTATTCCATTCTCGCGATGAATGTATCGATTGGTTATATTCGATATAACCTATTTATCGAATCATTGATTCGATAAATCGATACATTGTATACTAGTCGGTTATATGCGATATGACCGGATCGTTAAATCAAGTGTTGATTTAATGATTTAATGTATAATTATATATTTGATATATTACTTTGCATTAACTAGTATTGGTTCACTTTAAATGGATTTTCTCACTTGATGTGCAAGTTGTATATGTGATATAGTTTTGTGCACATCTTTGTATCATGTTTGATGATGCTTGCTCATTTGGTTAAGTGTAAAGAATTAAACCTAGGTTAAGAAAGTGATTAGGGTTTTAATTATCCATTCTTTTATTTATTGATTTTGGAAAAAGAATGGGATAAGAATACAAAATGGTTGCTTTCATTCTTGAACCTTTGTGAAGCTTCATGAAGCTTTGACCAAAGTGACCAATTTGTCTTCATGCTTAACCCTAACCACTCTTCTAACCTTGGTCAATTCTCTACACCTAACCATGGTTCCTATTATGATAAGTATTCATTTCTTTTTCATTTTTGATTAACTTATCATAATATTTCCTTCTTCTTGATCTTCTTCTTCAAGAAAGAAAGCTTGATGCCATCAATGGCAACTTGAGTTCTAAAGTGAGAAATCCAATTCTAAAGTGAACCCACCTCCTATTTCTTCACCCTCTACCTCTTGCCAAGTTGTTTTGGGTGTTTTCTTCATAAGTTTCACAATTTTGTGAAGTCGGAGCTTGAACTTGTGATGCCTCGACGTAGATCATCTTCGGCACGAAGCCGACGACCTAGTCCGCCTATTTCACCGATCAAGCCGATGATTGAGTCCGGGATTCGAGATGGACAGTGAGAGGACGCCTACGTGGAGCTAAGAAAGTGGAGAACCGGATCTACAAAGGTTGTAGCCTCTCTCCTTTAGTTAAGTTGTTAACTAGATTCGTATTTCGCCTAAACTTCTAGTCAACGATCCGTATTAGGGTTTCTCGGCACCCGTAAAATTTGAAATTGGCATGGTTGATGCCTTGTGAGACTTCATTAGCGTGCCTAGGAACCCTACACGCTCAGTATAGTGTAAGCTTGTGGGATATCCAAAGAACTCCAAGGGATATTATTTCTATTACGCAGAGGAACAAAAGGTTTTTGTTTCTCGTCATGCCCACTTCTTAGAAACTGAATTTTTAGAAAATCAGAAGAGTGGGAGCGCAGTAGAACTGGAAGAAATTCCAGAACCACAAGCTGTTACTGAAAGTTTGGTGGAACAAGAAGTTTCAGAAGAAAGGGACATACCAGCGCCTATCCGCAGAAGTAGTAGGCAGTCTCATCCGCCCGAGAGATACTACGGTTTTCTCATAGACGGGGATAGAGAAGATTGCGTCATTGATAATGACGACCTACTAGCTTCCAGCAAGCCATTCAGAGCGGTGACTCGGTAAAATGGCTGGATGCAATGCGGACCGAAATGGAGTCCATGTACACTAACAAAGTATGGACTTTGGACACTGCTCCAGATGGGGTGAAACCCGTAGGATGCAAGTGGATCTTCAGAAAGAAGATTGGTGTAGATGGACAGGTTGAAACCTATAAGGTTAGACTTGTTGCAAAGGGTTTCCGTCAAAGACCTGGTTTGGACTATGACGAAATCTTTTCTCCAATGGCTATGCTGAAATCCATTCGGGTCCTTCTTGCTATTGCTGCCTTCCACGATTATGAGATTTGGCAGATGGACGTAAAGACGGCCTTTCTAAATGGAAATTTAGAAGAGAGCGTCTATATGGATCAGCCAGAGGGATTCATTCAGAGTGGGAGCAGCTGTAAAGTATGCAAGCTGCTTAAGTCCATTTATGGACTAAAGCAGGCATCGCGGAGTTGGAACATCTGTTTTGATGATACTGTCAAAGAATTCGACTTTATCAAAAATCCAGATGAACCATGCATATACAGTAAGATTGTAGGGAGAGTTGTTATATTCCTCGTCTTGTACGTGGATGACATTCTCCTAATAGGAAATGATATTCCTATGCTACAGTCAGTCAAAAGATTCTTGTCACAGAAATTCTCCATGAAGGACCTGGGTGATGCCACCTACATTCTGGGGATCCAGATCTATCGTGATAGATCAAAGAGGATGTTGGGACTTTCACAGTCCAGGTACATAGAAACCATATTGAAAAGATTCAGTATGGAAGATTCTAAGCGCGGTAACCTACCGGCTTGTCACGGAATCACCCTCTCCAAAGAGATGTCTCCCAAGACTGATTTGGAAAGGGAACGCATGTCGATTATACCCTACGCTTCTGCGGTAGGCTCTATAATGTATGCGATGTTATGTACCAGACCAGATGTAGCATACGCATTGAGCGTTGTAAGCCGGTATCAGGCAAACCCAGGGGAGAATCATTGGATAGCAGTAAAGAACATTCTCAAGTACCTGAGGAGGACTAAGGAGATGTTCTTGGTTTACGGCGGAAAGGACCTCAAGATGGAGGCCTATGCTGATTCCGGCTTCCAGAGTGACAAGGATGACTCCAAGTCCATGTCGGGTTATGTCTTTACCCTCAATGGAGGGGCGGTCTGTTGGAAGAGTTCCAAGCAGGACACCGTTGCTGACTCAACGATGGAAGCGGAGTACATAGCTGCTTGCGATGCCGCAAAAGAAGCTGTCTGGAAGAAGAAGTTCCTCACAGAACTTCAGGTGGTTCCTACCAGTGTTGGTCCAATACCTCTGTATTGCGACAACAACGACGCTATAGCTTTAGTGAAGGAACCCAGGTCCCATCAGAAGTCCAGACACATCTTAAGGCGGTATCACCTGATCAGGAAGATCGTAGATCGCCGGGAGATCGAGGTAAAGAGAGTAAATACAGAGGATAACATTGCTGATCCATTCACTAAGGCCCTACCTCAGATTCAGTTCGAGAGGCTACTCGAGATCATCGGTCTTCGATACGCCAGTACATGGCCCTAGTGCAAGTGGGAGATTGTTAGTCTTTATGCCCTAGAAGGCCATTACTGTATCATACTAGTTTGTATATTACTTAATGGAAGCTTGGGATATTCACATGTATATAACAGTCTTGCTAAACATGGTAGTATGCTACTTGATTTTTCTATCTTAATATGTGAGTATACGTATTGATAGAGCTTTTAGGATCTTGCTTGACTACCAGCGTTGTGATGGCAGTCACACTAGTGGGGGCTGGGTAGTCTACAAAGCACATCCTTATTCAGGTCCCTAGTCGTTGGATTATCGAGACAGGGCATCGATACTCCGGAGTAGACTAGTGTGTACGCTTCTCATCCCAGTTGGGGAGATGGTCTGTCCCACAGCCGTCAGTACGTCGTACTGGAGATAGTATGCAGGTGCTCGTTAGGTTACGGGTACACCGGACAGGACTCACAGGGAACTGTTGGTTGGTTTTATACCAGTCGTCAGTGAACAGTTCCCAGGTGACATGAGTACAACATAGTCCGCAGACTTGACACTGCTACTTCGCCTCGAGTGTGTCCCACTGTTCTTAGATTGCTACCCTACCACGGCTCAAAGGAGTCGTGTAAACAGGTAGCAGTTGGGTGCAGTCCCGAGCACTTGGAGGCAGTGGCGGTTAGACAGGATTCGTCTCTCCCGGTATTGGGGGTTGATATCGCGCTGTGTCAGAGAGCCATTACGCAAAGTCCCTGGCCAGGGCAAGCGAGATTTACTGGTAGGTTCCAGTAGTTTCTCAGGGTGTAATGGGCTTCGCTCCGGCACGACTTATACCGCTATTAGGGGACTGACGCTTGCCGCCCCCTAGGCCCGATATGCGATAGTCTTAGACGAACGGACCGGACTGTATGGAGATTGTCACAGCAGGCTCAGTAGGAGTTCGGATGGGTTTCCTCATTGGCCTTCTTATCGACATCTACCTGGGGACCGTTACGTACAGCTAGTGCCGCTTGCGGTCTGTGGTTAAACCCACTGCCAGCGTAGTAGTCGAGTCTCTAGAGTCCCACGCAGAGAGTTTCCCTACTCTAAGCGAAACGATATAGAAGTCGTATGGTCTTACGACAAGGGTTCGGACGCATACGTGTGTTTACGCACGTACGACTTTCGGACAGTTTTTACTAGTCGGCTTTGGTTTAAGCCAGTTACTAGTATCCGGTTATTGGATTTATACAGTCTAAAGTTTTTCCGTGTTTTCACGGATAGGAGGGGCGTTCTCGTAATTGTGCGAGAAGCTTCTAGAAGATGGTGACTAAGGAGGTTTAGGTGGCATATACATTGAATGAGATTAGTGAGTCATATGAGTGATTCATCCATGTCATTAATGCATTATAAATGCTTAATGACTCATGGTAATGAATCACCATTAGATATTTATGAAGCATGATTATTCATCATTTGATTTTCTTTTCTTTATAAATCTTAATGCTTCATATATATTATGATAACTCATTTTCTCATATCAATTATTATTCTCACCATCTCTCTCCTCAAGCTCTCTCTCTTCAAACCCTAATCCTCCCCTCTCATGTGTTGAGTACAAGGATTAGTTAGACTACTTAATCCATAACCCTCACTCTATATCATCTAGGTACTTTAATTAGCACTTAAAGAATCCTAGTTGCCTCAAGTTTAGAGGCAAAGCTTGGAGTAAAGCTCTCGTGGTGGATCGTCTACTACTTGGAGAAGGTCGAGGAGGAGGTGGAGTTCGTAAAGACGAAGGACACGGTTCTACAGGTATAATCATTTCACATAGTAGTTTAGAACTCCTATGTTAGTTGTTAGTTATCGTTTAGCTTCGATTCATGCGGTTAGTCAATGTTTATGCAAAGAACAAGATCGTTTTTCATTTTTCCGCCTCCCCGCTAGTAGTGGGGTGTTGTACATCGACTTACACTTAGATCGTTTCCACCCACCCGATCTTCTCCAATGTTGGACCCTGATCTTATTGCTCAAGCTCCTTATCCGAATCGGTTAAGGGAGAACACACTGAGTCCAAAAATGGAGAAGATCACTGAAATGTTTAAACAGGTTAACATCAACATCCCTCTTCTAGATGCTATTCAACAAGTCCCCGCATATGTGAAAGTTCTCAAAGACTTGTGCACTAGAAAGAGGAAGACTCAAGTGCCCAAGAAGATATTCATGGTAAAGACTGTAGACACGGCTTTCCCCCAACAATTACCGAGGATACGTAAGGATCCTGGCTATCCTACTATTTCCATTTCTATTGGGGAGAAACACATCAACCGTGCCCTACTTGACCTTGGCGCAAGTGTTAACCTGCTTCCTTTCTCAGTCTATGAGCAGTTAGGGATCGGAGAGTTGAAACCAGCCTATTGCACTCTCCAGATGGCTGACCGATCAAGTACCAAACCTAGGGGTGAACTGGAGGATGTGTTAATAAAAATCGGGGAATTTGTATTCCCTGTGGACTTTATTGTAATTGATACACAGCCTATAGCGAACCCACGGAATCAAATTCTGGTGATTTTAGGTCGCCCCTTTTTGGCCACTTCCAATGCTATCATCAACTGTCGTAATGGTTCTATGACCCTATCCTTCGGGAATAGGTCAATAGAGCTGAACATTTACAAGTTGGGAAGTGTACCATCCGAATCTACTGCTCAGGTCTGTTCTGTCGACTTAATGGATGTCGACAGCAGCGAATTTGATGATCCTCATGATACTGATCTAGACTCTTTTCATATGTTGTTGTTTGACCCAACTATGTATCATACACATACGGACTCTTCCACCGAGATGTCCGGGTCAACAACTAACACCGATTATGAACTGCTTTTAGAGTCTGAAGATCACCCCGCGCTTTGTGATGACATTATTCTTCGGGGTATTGATGAAACTTTTGAGGAGATCTTCGCTGATGAACTCGTATTTCTGAATGATACGGGTGTTGAGATGAATCATCTCCCAAACAATGAAATTGAACCTCCACCCCTTCTTCTGGATTGTAAAAAGAAAGCGAGCAATCCATCACATTCACTGCATCGTCTCTCCAAAATGAGACGCACACACATTCTATTCCACCACTTACCTTTTCCCCACTTCTTCTTCCACCAACCAGAGCACTGCATTGATAAAATCTTTGAATGGTTGGTGTTAACTTTCGGTCTTTGCAAAGTTTGGCATCGACCAATGATTCTTGACCCCCTCTTGTGATTTTCAAAGCTTAACATTGTTTAACTCAAGTTTGGGGGGGGGTATAATCTGGCTCTTGAAAAGAAAATTTTTATAAAATGATGAGCCAAAAATAAGTTTGGGGGAGGATTTTCACTTAAATATTTTGCCCCCATTAATAAATTTCCTCCCAAGCTTACAGGTTTTCGAGATTTAGCAGAAGGCAACAGTGAGGACACTGTTGAAAACAAGTTTGGGGAAGGTTTGTGCTTATTTTTGCATCATTTGCATATCACCTTGCATAAGCACAAAACATTTGAAAATCTATAAAAAATTAAAAAATTTCAAAAAATTTCAAAAAATATAAAAATATTTTATACATAAATAAGATAATAAAAGATTAGATAGTGAAAAATTACATCCAAAAGATTGGAAAAATTTAAGAAAACCAAGAAAATTAGAAGTTTTCTTAAACGAACTAGTAATAAGTAGTTATGAGCCGTTGTCCCAAGGGTTAGTAAGATGAAGGAAGTCACTAATCTGAGGATAAAAATAAGTCTGAAAAATAGTTCCTATTCTGGAAGCCAAACATTTTGAACGTTGATACCCTACTATTCGCACTTACACACGTCTTGAAACTCGGGATAGTAGAGGATACCTTGAAATGCTCTTGTCTAAAAGCCGATGTATGAAGGAAATTAAAAAAATGAATAAAATATAAAAATGGTGCAGAAAAATGGACACTGGTTTTGTTATCGCCAAGGCAGCAATAAAAAAAATATAGCGAGGGTGCCTCTTCACCTAGTGCCTTGACCAACTGGTCTGGGAGTCACTGCTAAGCCTTAGGTGGTGCAAGACGAGGAAAATACACCAAATAAGCAAGCACATGAGTAATCGATTGGTTAGTACCTCAAGAAGTATTAACGGTCACATGAAAGTGTGTGAGCAAATTCATCTAAATATTCATTAATTAAAAAGTATTGAGTCAGATGGGCAAGAGTATGATAGCTTGAATTGAATTCTCCGGCTGTAGGGATGTTCTTTACACACACGTAGGGTTATATGATCGATATTTGGAAGAAAGATAGGAATGAAGAATAAAGACGATGTTTTATTAAGGGATGATGTGATTTCCGAAATCTTTTCATGACTATTAAGATAGGGCTCATGACAACCGAAAAGCTAGCATAGTTGGAAACCCTAATTTTCAAAGTCCTTCTTTTACAATTCTTATCTTTATATGTAATATTCACGGTCTTCCTTTTATTATTGGATTTTGTGGGTGTAATCCGCTGAAAACCCTCAGGAGACAACACTCCTCCTACTAGGGACACCTAGAGGTTTAAAGGCTTGTTGCACATGCTCAGTGCAATCGTGTTTCCTACGAAAGTGTGCTAGTTAGTTTTTTCTCTTTCTTTATTTTCTCCTTCTCTTTTTAATAAAACAGTTCGCTCGAGACGACCGAAAATAAGTTTGGGGGAATTTGATTAGTCGAAAATAATGTATTTTTAACACGACAATTTCCCTACCATTTGCACTCATCTAGAGGTGTTCGGTATTAATATAGCACATATTAGAAAAACAGTCGTAAAATACCAAATTACCTGTGTTATACTTTAAAACCGACATTTTGAGGGAAATTGAGTGTTTATCATGGCATTGCATCATCTTTGTATAGCGCAACACTTGTTTTGAGAATCTGTGCAGGAAATTCCAGGAGAAAAGCCAAATCTGTGAAAAAGTGCTGATAAAAATACGCCAACTCCAAGACTTGAGATCTGGCAATGAACTGAAGATAATTAAAAGATTCCACACATCAAAAGATACACTTAAAGTCAGAACAAAGCACCACAGAGAAATTGATGCACCAAGGCACCAGAAAGGCCGCGGATCCGCGGCTGGAGCAGGGCATGTGCCGCGGATCCGCGATCAGGTGACAGTGACATCAGCAAAGCTCAGCTCCAGTATTCTTCTCTCAAGGCCTACACCTCATCAAGCTATGGCAATTTCCAGAATTCTCCAGACTCTTCTGCCAGATCAGCAAGCTCCTTATTCAAGCTAAACTTCCAGGCTTCCAAAGCAAGCTTCTCACTTAACAAACTAAGCCTAGAAGCTTCTCCCTAACCTCCAAGCTTAAGAAGGAAGCTAAGCCTAACTAACTCCATCTAGAAGCTTCTACCTAACTACCTAGCTTACAAGCTAAGCTAACCTAAACCTAGCTTCTAAAGAAAGCCAAAGCTAGTGAAGGCTATAAAAGGAACCATAAGGCTTAACTTCTAGGGTTGTTCACTAATTGATTCCTACATCAATTCCAATACAAGTTGAGTGACACAACTTGTAAACCCTAATCCCCAATTCAAAATCCAAAGCCAAAATCAAGAACTCCGAGTACCAAATCAAGCATGAAGCCTTCGATCCTTTAGAAAGCGACGCCGGACTTCATCGGAGCAAGTGATCCAAGGAGATCCGCGACTCAAGGAGACGAGCGAAGCCGAAATCGACGATCGAGTTCTTTCCTCTTGTAAATCTTGAGAGAATTGTAATGAAATTGTTGATAAATAAAGGTGAAATTCTTTTATCTTACTTTCTTTACATTCTTGCATCATGATTCGATCTCAATTTATGATTGTGTGTCTTGTTATGATGTGTGAGTAAAACTCCGCTCGTGAGGGAGTCGAGACGATCAATAGATGATGATGATTAAATTCTTGTACAATTCTTAAGTCCTACGAGTTTGTAAACCCTAGCAAATTGAAGAATCGACGACCTAGTTTCGATGTGATACTTTCTTGATTGTGTTCGCTCGAAATTAGGGATCCACGATCGATTCTTGAATTTACTAGAGGCTAGAATGTGAATGAAATCGACGAAAGGACAAGGGATAGAAGATGAAACTTTAGTTTCCGCAAGAAATCCCTAATTCTCGTTGATCATCATCGATCTAGTAGCAATTCATCGATGGATAAGAATACGTAATCAATAGATTTCATCACATCTATAGATCTGATCGATTCTTACGAGCCTCACTTCGATTCTTGATATTTGGATTGGATATTATCACTTCTTGATTCTTGATTTTAATGTTTTCTTGTTAATTAGATTAGATCTAGATGATTCTTGAATTCATTTTATAAATCTTGAATTGAATTGTTTTTTTTTTCTCTTTTCTTTAATTTTCTACTCATCTAATTCGAAATACGAACGAATTACACTTTCCCTGTGGACGATCCGCACTCGCTAACGCGCTACAATCGACACCGTTATTTATTGCGGTCAAATAATTTTTGGTTGTGATTTCTACACATTTTCTAAAACGACACAACGAGAATTCGTATCAATCAGGTCTCACTCTTCGATGGGAAGTTCGACCCGAAGGACCATTTGGACGCGTTCACAGCCGGGATAAGTTTCCAGGACTGTTCCGATGCCGCTCAATGCCGTGCTTTCCCCGCCACTCTCATCTGCTCCGGATGAGACTGGTTCTGAGGACTCGCGCCACGCTCGATCTCAACCTTCGATGAGCTGGCCACCCAATTTCTCGGCCACTTCATCGAGAACAAACGGCAGAAATGGACCGTCGACCATCTCTTCACAATAAAGAGCGGGAACAAAGAAACCTTTTAAGGGTACGTCACCCGTTTCTACAACGCTCTCCTCGAAGTCCCAGAACACCGGGACGAGACGGTCATTACGGCACTTAGGTCGAGTCTTAGGCATAATGAGTGGTTAAGCTCCTTTGCATTAGCGCAACCTAAGACCATGGCCGAAGTAAAGGCCTGGACCGAACGGGAGATCCAGGTTGAATCCAAGGTGAACGCCAATCTTCCCACGACTACAAGGTCGAGCAACTACCCTGCTTGGTCCATCCTTGGCTGGTAATCTCTTACCCCACGACGCCAAGGATCAAAGTCCTCGCCAAGAGGCTACCGAGCAGTAACCCTGCTCGTTCCAACCTTAGCAGACCTCTCTATGCCCTCCCGAGCTAAGGATCAAAGCCCTCACCAAGAGGCAACCGGGCAGCTACCCTGCTCGGTTATCCCTGTCTGGTAGTTCCCTACCCACCGATGCCATGGATCAAAGCCCTTGCCAAGAGGCCACAGGGCAGTAACCTTGCTCGGTCTATCCTTAGCAGGCTACTCTATGCCCTCCTGTGCTAAGGATCAAAGCCCTCACCAAGAGGCAACTGGGCAGCTACCCTGCTCGGTTATCCATGGCTGGTAGTTCCCTACCCACCGACGCTAGGGATCAAAGCCTTCGCCAAGAGGCCACCGGGCAGTAACCCTTCTCGGTCCATCCTTAGCAGGCCTCTCTATGCCCTCCCTCGCTAAGGATCAAAGCCCTCACCAAGAAACAACCGGGCAGCTACTTTGCTCGGTTATCCCTGGCTGGTAGTTCCCGACACACCGACGCCAGGGATCAAAGCCCCCGCCAAGAGGCCACCGGGCAGTAACCCTGCTCGGTCCATCCTTAGCAGGCCTCTCTATGCCCTCCCGCGCTAAGGATCAAAGCCCTCACTAAGAGGCAGCCGGGTAGCTACCCTGCTCAGTTATCCCTAGCTGGTAGTTCCCTACCCACCAACACCAGGGATCGAAGCCATCGCCAAGAGGCCACCGGGCAGTAACCCTGCTCGGTCCATCCTTAGCAGGCCTCTCTATGCCTCCCGCGCTAAGGACCAAACCCTCATCAAGAGGCCACCGAGCAGCTACCCTGCTCGGTCCATCCTTGGCTGGTAATCTCTTACCCTATGACGCCAAGGATCAAAGCCTTCATCAAGAGGCCACCAAGCAACCACCCTGCTCGGTCCATCCTTGGTTGGTAATCTCTTACCCCACGACGCTAAGGATTAAAGCCCTCACCAAGAGGCCACCGAGCAGCTTCCCTGCTCGGTCCATCCTTGGCTGGTAATCTCCTACCCAACGATGCCAAGGATCAAAGCCCTCATCAAGAGAGCATCGAGCAGCTTCCCTGCTCAGTCCATTCTTGGCTGGTGATCTCTTACCCGACAACGCCTAGGATCAAAGCCCTTATCAAGAGGCCACCGAGCAGTTTCCCTTCTCGGTCCATCCTTGGCTGGTAATCTCTTACCTAACGATGCCAAGGATCAAAGCCCTCACCAAGAGGCAATCAATCAGCTACCATGCTCGGTCCATCCATTGCTAGTAGTTCACTACCCACTGACGCCAAGGACCAAAGCCCTCACCAAGAGGCAACTGAGCATCTACCCTGCTCGGTTCATCCTGGCGGGCAGCTTCCTGCCCCACGATGCTGAGGATCGAAGCCCTCAACATGAGGCGACCGGGAATCCTCGTGCTCGGTTCATCCTTACGGACAGCTACCTGCCCCTCGATGCCAAGGATCGAAAGCCTTCCTCAAGAGGCGACCGGGCATTCTCCTACTCGGTCCGTCCACTCCAGGCAGCTTCCTGCCCTATAAAGAGATGGATTAAGGCCCTCGTCACGAAGCCGCTAGACATCTTCATGCTCGGTCTCAATGGTGGATCCCTGAGCCTCACATTGAACCAGCTAGCAAGCCTATGCCCGGTGCATGCACCCGAAGAAGGCAAGCTCCCAACATGGCTCAAGTAAGCAAAAAATAGGAGAGCTCAAGTTCGGTCGATAGCCAGCCCTAACAAACAAAACGACGCCTCCATTCATTCTTGGGCAATCGACATCACGATTCTCGGTGCCAAACTAAGAGGAAGATTCTCCGTATAGTCCACTCTCGACTCGACCCATAAATAGGTCGGAACGTGAGTGGGGGGCTAATGATGATGCTCAGAAGTGGTATTTCTTAAGATCACGACACGTGGCGACTGACGTATCCCATGGCTTACGGGAAGGGAGCGACAACGGTACATTAGAAGCATGCCCGGGGCTTTTGACCCGAGGATGTTTCCGACCTTCAGTGGCTGTCCATACTACTCCTATGCCCGCCTTACAAACAACTGTTGGCTTGCCTCCGAGCCTCCTACACGATGGACCTCCTCAGCCCTCCCGGCTCGCCTCCGAGCTATCAAAAACCAAGCCTGCTCGGCCTCCCGCTAGTTCCCGAGCCTCCCGCCGAGCTTTGCTTCCTCGGTCTCATCGACTGACCCCCAGCACTGATCACCGGCGTCTCCGCCACGGCTCCGCGAATCTCTCCAGGCGCGAGATATCCACCACCCATGATCCCGCGTTCCACGCCATCACGATCCCCCATTAATGAGCAATCTCGTCATTAACGGGGAATCCCGCCTATCACGCTGGCGTAACGCCAGAGGCGTAACGGCCAGCATGAATCTCGCGCTCGCCTGCCCATTGCTGCCGCTATATAAACTCCTCTCTCAGACGATCGAGGTAGGACATTTTTTACTCCACTAGGCCGTTACTCTGCCAAAATACCTCGACTAACTTGATCGTCGGAGGGTCCTCGGTGGCATAACCACCCCAGGACTTCTTTGCAGGTAGCTCGGCCTCAACCACACAAACCCATTGAGATCCACACACTCCAGGAGGTAACCCTCCAGCTCAATCTCAGCCGTCCATCAGCGTTTGCAGCAGATCAACGGAAGAGAACATCTGGAGGAGATCTAGAGATCCATCAAAGCTATATAAGAATATTTATTCATTCATTTCATCTTGAAACTTAAAGTTTCCGCTCTTATATATCTATTACATCCATCTTTGAATTTCAATGGGGATTTGTATGATCATAACTGTCATTTTCAGATTTGGGGGGTTATCGAAACTCTACCAGACTTGTGATTTATCTCAAAAACTATCTATTAACCGCAATCAAGAACGGCGTCGCATGTAGCTAGCCGGTGAGTACGGGTCGGTCCACAGGGATGTTGTGAATTTCCTAGTCGTTCAAACGAGTTAATTCCGATTGTGATCTGATTGATTATTAAATCTAAAAACTAAATTAATCTATATCTAAATCTTGCTAGGGTTAGGTCTAGGTTAAGTTTGGAAAGTCAATAAATCTCACCGGTTTCTATACCCATATGAAGATCTAATTAGGTGTTATGGTAATTATTAATAAAAGGAATTAGAATCATTTGGAAAGATGTTTCTTCCTCTAGGTTCTTGTCCTTCCTTTATCAATCCTTACCCTAACCTCCATGGAAAACAATCACAACCGGGCCTTTATACTACGGTATCACCGCTACCTCGTGGGATAGGGTGCCGTAGGGAGCGGTATGTGCATGTATGCATAGAGTCCTATGAAAATATATGACGGGCAAGAAAGGGGATGAGAGATCTTCATCTCTCAAACCTTCCCCAGATCTAACCCTAACAAGCGAGGAGACTACTCACTCATTAGGGAATTTAAGAACATTTATCTAGGGCAGAGAATAAAAGATTAACTAGGGCAAGAAATTAAATTTATCTAGGGCAAGAGCAGAAAATTAACCTAGGACAGAAAATAAAGAACTTACAAAAAATGATGCTCCCCAAAAGAATGCTGAAATTTATTAATGAAGGGAGGCATGAAAAGAATACAATGATTTGGGCTTCTATTTATAGGAGATAGAAACCCTAGGTTACAATTGATTCGCATGTCTATATTTACCAAAATATCCTTAGGAAGACCTAGTCAAAGTAGACTTCCAAGCTTTGGTAAAATTTTATGTCTGGAAATTTTGGAACTGATTCTGGGCTTCTTGGGCTTTTTATTTCTTTGGATCTTTATTCAATTTGGCTTCTCTATTTCTTCCACATCTCCAGTGAACAATTGCAGTGGACTTTTAACCGTTTGCTTTGTAATCTTGAACCGTGCGTTGCCTTGTACTGATCTTTTGTGTATGCTTGATTAAGATCCTTCTATTTGTTGGTCAAAAGTCCCCTTTTTGTGTCGTCTTTTGTCTTTTTCACTGTTTTCGCTCCAAGAACCTGTAATCCTGTAATATGTAGCAGACATGCGTCAAAAGCACCTGTTTATTTATAAAAAGAATAAGAATGGGGAATATAATAATACAATATTATGGTGTGAACAAATACCCCCAAACTTATCTTTTGCTCGTCCTCGAGCAAACTTATTTTTTTATTCTCTACAAAAAACCTAACCGCACTTTCGCAGGGAAACGCGATTGCACTGAGCACGTGCAACAAGCCGTTAAACCTCTAGGTGTCCCTAGTAGGAGGAGTGTTGTCTCCTGAGGGTTTTCAGCGGATACTACCCACAAAATCCTATCAATTTGGCTTTTTCGACTTTCGTTCTCCAATTAGGGTTTCTAACAAGGAATTCTATTATCTTCGACTTGCAAATTATCCACCCATATTCTTCACACTTCTTCATCATCTAACTTAAGATTATATATGTTCTATAGACTTACTTAGCTTTCTGCATCTCTTAAGTTTTCCTTCTAGGGTTCCATCTCCACTTAGGAATTTCTATCAACTCTACTAAAGATACAAGTTCTATTCTTCACTCCTTTCTCTCATCTAAACTTCAATCACATATCCCCACGTGTGTGTATAAATCACCCCTACACTTGGAAATTCAAATCAAGCAATCATACCCTTGTCCGTTGTCCAAAGTACTTATTAGTAGGTGAATTTTTAATTGAATTTTGCTTACACATCCTTCATGCGACCGTTAATACTTCTTGAGGTACCAACAACCGATTACAAGATATGTTTGCACTTTAAAGCGTAATTCCTAGTCTTGCAACACCCAAGGCTTTAGCAGTGACTCCCAAACCAGTTGGTCTAAGGCACTAGGTGATGAAGCACCCTCGCTAAATATTTTTCTATTTTTGCAGCCTTAAGTAATCACAAAAACCAGTGTTCATTTTTTTTTCTTTATTCACTTTTTTTTCTTTTATTTTCATTGTACTAAGGAATTTAGACAAGAGCATTTCAAGGTCTCTTCTACTATTCCAAGTTTCAAGGTGCGTAATTGTGCAAATTGTAGGGTATACATTTTCAGAATCTAGACTTAAGCTAGGAATTATTTTTCAAACTTACACTTTAATAAAGATATCAATACTTTTCCTTTGTTTCGACTTAGCCCAAGAAGTGAACTCAAAATTTGCCTATTTATAAATAAACTACAAAGACATATACTTTCTACCGTTAAACTTTAAGAAAGGTTATTTTTAGGGTTTTTAATTTACTACGTCTAAAATCTAGTTGTTCCTAGCTAGTTAACCTATTTGTCAAACTCTAGTCAAATAAGCCAAAATTGAATACAATAATTTTTATAATTTTTGAAAATTTTCAATTTTTATAGGTTTTCAAATAAATATGCAAATACAAGAATATACACATGAATGCAAAGGAAGAAGACGTACCGAGCATACCCCCAAACTTAAACTTGACAGTGTCCTCACTGTCATGCTACACCAAGAGGGTCAAAATTGTCGTCACTCCCCTGTTTATATATTTACAATTTTTTTTGAATTTTTTTATTGTTTTGAATTTTTTTATATTCTTTTATAGAAAAAGAAAACAAAAAATATATATACATATATACAACAAGGTTCCCCCCAAACTTAAGCTTGGCCTTACACAAGCCAGAGATTAGCACCAACCATTCAAAAATCTTATCGTGGTAATGGTCGAGTTGGTGAAAGAATGGAGTGGAAAGAAAGAGATGAGAGGCACACGAGACCGTGTGGAGGTAGAAACGGGATACGGTCTCGGTGGGGGAGAAGAATGGCGGAAAAGAGAAAGAAGTAGAGTACGATCTTGAGGGTGTAAATCGAGTGAATAAATTAGCACAATTTGTGATGACCGATGTGTTAAAAGCGATTGTGCTAACCTATCAACCCGTCGAGAAATAGGGTCAAATCCCTCAAGATTCGCAAGAAAGCATGGGTACGCCGAACTTGGTATTTGAGATGAAAGCGTAACGGTCACTCGCACGGTCGGAACAATAGGAAAGACGAAAGGGAGTGATTGAGGAAGGGTATCAGTTAAGGATTCAGGAGGGTGTATTGGAAAATTCGACACATCAAACGAAAATGGTTCAACCTCAATATTATCCTTAGTACTATCCTCATAATTCTCCTCAATATTTTCCTCAAAAATTTGCTTATCCATGCCAATATCATCAAAATCAAGACGCATATGAAGTTCGGGAGAAACATTTAATGACTCGGGATGATGAATTGGACATAAAATTTCAATTAAATCGACAGGTTCATCATCCGAAATATTCCCGGCGTCTATATCCTCAATCAAGTGAAAATCAATTTTTTCTGACACCTTATCAAAAGCATGGATATTTATCGATTTAAGTTCTAGAGTGGAGGTGTAAAGATCGAAAGGATTAAGTGTGGTTTCACTCGAAAGGGGTTCTTCACAATCTGGCAAATCAAGAACTACAAATTCACACAACTCGTTTTTATTTTCAACTGGTGAACTATTTTGGACAATCGATGGAAAACCGGAGTTATGGGCTTCAATTGGGTAAGGGTAGGTTTGATTTGGAAATCCTCTCAAATTCTCACTCTGTCCAACCACCTCCTCATACATTGGAAAATTTGGAGCTAGTTGGAAACTAGCTACCGGTTCACTAGGTTGCATAAGGGTGGCCACGGACGCTTCCACATTCCTAACCATTTTGTTTGTTGCTGCGATATACGCCTCCAACACCTCTTCCAAACTAGACTTTGGTGGTAAGGGGGTTTCGGCAAAAGATTCGAAATTGTTTGGATATGTGAAACTCCCAAAAGGCTGTGTAGAAGCAGAGTCTAGTGAAGGTGGGAAGGTCGGGTAGGACTGGTAGGAATTGGATGGTTGGACAGGAGTAGGGTCAACATGTGGATAAAAAGGTGAATGGACTTGTTGATCCCTAGAACTAGATGTGTGGAGAGGGGTGAAAGATCGGCTACGAGATTGAGCAATATGCTCAGCAATGGACATCGGTTTAGGAGTTACAGCTGGACTCGAAAAAGTGGTATCAACATATGAAGGTGGTAAAGGTTGACTTGGTTGACACAAAGTGGATTGTAAAGTAAAACTGTTTCTCCTAGACGCTTCTATCTAATCTTTCAACGAAATTTTTGGCACGGAGGGATCGTCTTTAAATTGACCGAACACATTAACGAACGACGCAAAATTAGGTTCGGGATACCAAAGTTCGGCAAGAGATTTATGATGTGGGGTACCCATGATAGAAGAAAGAGAAGATGAAGAAGGTAGGTGGTGCAAGGATTTCTCAGCGACAAAAGTTGCAAGTCTTTTTAAAAAAAAATTTCCTTTTTCCTTTTTCCTTTTTCTCTTTATTTAGAACTGTTTGCAAAAAGATTTTCGAGAAAAAAGCTAAGACACACTTTTGATCAACCAAAAATGCACAATCAGGCCTAGATCTAGGGTCACCTAGGTCAGCTAGACAGCTCCTAACTGTTCCAAAGGGCTAGAAATAGGACCTCAAACCACCTCTTCACCGCCAATTGCGGCCAGGTAAGTGCCAGGTAAGTGGGAGGCTCCCCGCTACAAGTAGCGGTCCTAATTAAGTAACCACTTGCCTTAGACACACTTGCCTAGACACCGCAAAGTCAGGTTAGGATAAACGGCCGATGCCTATAACTAGTCCTCTGTCCTATTGAGCTCGAAATCCTTAGGACTGAGTCTAGTATTTTTTAATTAAAGATTGGTCAATGCAAATGCTTTATGTGATTTCTGGGGTCCTGGGAAGGGTGATGAAATCCCCACCCAATCTGAATTGGTCAAAAGCCCCTTAAAGTCCGATTAAAGATATGCAAAACAGTAAATCACTTGCAATCAAATCTTTTTTTTTTTTTGTGAATTTCAAAGTTTGCAAGTTTTCTAATTAAAATTTTCCTTTTTTCTCTTGCTTTTTATTTGGAAAGATATTTTTAGCAAAAAGATTAAGGATATGCAAATCAGAAAAGATCACTTGCAATCAATTATTATTTTAAGCATAGCGCAACGAATCCTGCATAAGATTTGTTATTTGGAAAGGAAAAGATTTTTTTAAACGCAAAGAATCCTGCAGGAGATTTTTCAGAAGATATATCGGAGATTTGCAGAGGAGGAGATCAGAAGACTTACAGATTTTTTTTCCCGCACTTCTGCCCTTTTTTGGGAACCGATCAGTCCAAAGAACCGCGAAAACGCGGCGGGAGGAGCTTCAAACCGCGGAACCGCGGCCGGAAAGAGGTCGCGCGTTTTTTTTTTGACCAGATCACCGCGATTCTTCTTGTTTGACTCGGTCCTCAAAATTTCTTCTGTTCCTCGGTTGTTGTGATCTTCTGTTTGTTCGGATTTGATATTTTCTGTTTTGATCTCTGTAGATTTCCAAATTCGAATTTGTTCGTAGATCCTGCAAAATTCACACAAAAATACCCTTCCCAAAAATAACAGATGATATATATATATATATATATATATATATATTTTCTTCAGATTTTTCTGATTTTTTTATAATTAAGATTAACCCAAAATTGCAAAAAGGAAATAACATGCTATCCCGCCTGTCACGCGGGTGACCCGGGTTCGATCCCCGGCAACGGCGCCATTTGATTTATCTCAAAAATTATCTATTAACCGCAATCAAGAACGGCGTCGCATGTAGCTAGCCGGTGAGTACGGGTCGGTCCACAGGGATGTTGTGAATTTCCTAGTCGCTCAAACGAGTTAATTCCGATTGTGGTCGGATTGATTATTAAATCTAAAAACTAAATTAATCTATATCTAAATCTTGTTAGGGTTAGGTCTAGAGTAAGTTTGGAAAGTCGATAAATCTCACCGGTTTCTATACCCATATGAAGATCTAATTAGGTGTTATGGTAATTATTAATAAAAGGGATTAGAATCATTTGGAAAGATATTTCTTCCTCTAGGTTCTTGTCCTTCCTTTATCAATCCTTACCCTAACCTCCATGGAAAACAATCACAACCGGGCCTTTATACTACGGTATCACCGCTACCTCGTGGGATAGGGTGCCGTAGGGAGCGGTATGTGCATGTATGCATAGAGTCCTATGAAAATATATGACGGGCAAGAAAGGGGATGGGAGATCTTCGTCTCTCAAACCTTCCCCAGATCTAACCCTAACAAGCGAGGAGACTACTCACTCATTAGGGAATTTAAGAACATTTATCTAGGGCAGAGAATAAAAGATTAACTAGGGCAAGAAATTAAATTTATCTAGGGCAAGAATAGAAAATTAACCTAGGGCAGAAAATAAAGAACTTACAAAAAATGATGCTCTCCAAAAGAATGCTGAAATTTATTAATGAAGGGAGGCATGAAAAGAATATAATGATTTGGGCTTCTATTTATAGGAGATAGAAACCCTAGGTTACAATTGATTCGCATGTCTACATTTACCAAAATATTCTTAGGAAGACCTAGTCAAAGTAGACTTCCAAGTTTTGGTAAAATTTTATGTCTGGAAATTTTGGAACTGATTCTGGGCTTCTTGGGCTTTTTATTTCTTTGGATCTTTATTCAATTTGGCTTCTCTATTTCTTCCAGATCTCCAGTGAACAATTGCAGTGGACTTTTAACCGTTTGCTTTGTAATCTTGGACCGTGCGTTGCCTTGTACTGATCTTTTGTGTAGGCTTGATTAAGATCCTTCTATTTGTTGGTCAAAATTCCATTTTTTGTGTCGTCTTTTGTCTTTTTCACTGTTTTCGCTCCATGAACCTGTAATCCTGTAATATGTAGCAGACATGCGTCAAAAGCACCTGTTTATTTATAAAAAGAATAAGAATGGGGAATATAATAATACAATATTATGGTGTGAACAACTTGCTATATTATATGGTATAGAATGTTAGGCTCCTAAAAATATCATGCACAGAAGATGAATGTAGCGAAGATGCGCAAGTTTCGTTGGATGTGTGGTAATACCAGAAAAGATAAGATATGAAATAAGGATCTTCATGCAAAGGTTGGTGTAACACCTGTGCATGAGAAAATGCGACAAAACCGCCTAAGATGGTTAGGTTATGTACGACACGGATCTATGGAAGCACTGGTTCGACGAATGGATATTCTCGATTTAGGTCAAGTCAAAAGAACGAAAGGGAGACCTGTTTACCGCCGAAGACCGGGAAAACAAAACGTCTTGCCTGAATTTGGGGGCAGATGCTATTGGGTTTTATCTGTCCACCTCTCCGAAGATGCCAAGTTGATTTATGGCACCGTATATCGAAGGTTTAGATAGATGCGGCCGATGTAGCAGACTTAGTCAGATTCCCCCTCATTGTGAGGGGTTTTCGATCGTGGGGACGCTCTTCCCTGCAGGCGCAAGCCCCTGCAGTTAATTACGCTACCGCATCACGGTAACCACTTTATCCTTCTCCAGATGGTCACTTCGTGTCGTGTCGTGTTTGTTTTATTTTTTGGTTGCCCGTGAATTGTATACGGAGACTAATTTATGTTGTCGCCCGTAGGGCGTGGATTAGTCCTAATCCGTATTTTCTTAGATTTGGATTTGAGTTGGATTTAAGGATCGTTAATATCATTGAGACTAAGATCAACTTAAACGTTTGTTAAGGATATGTTAGTCTAATTTTAGACTAAGATCTACTTAACAGGGTTTTGGGATCATTTAGATTCAACAAAGCATTTGGGCTCTATTGTTTTAGTTTAGGGACATTGCGGTCCATAAGTTTACGGACATCATAGTCCATGGAGTTTAAAGACATCATAGTCTGTAAAGTTTAAAAACATCATCGTCTATGAGTTTAAGGACCTCACAGTCCATAAAGTTTAAGGACATCATAGTCCATGCGTTTAAGGACCTCATAGTCCATAAAGTTTAAGGACATCATAGTCCATGAGTTTAAGGACCTCATAGTCCATAGGGTTCTGGTTTAACCAGTTTGGGGATGCGCCAAAAGTTATTGGTCATTGGGACCCTCCATCTCTCTGAAGACGTTGAAGGATTACAACGACATTTATCAGAGGTATGAAGAGATGTATTCTTGAACCAATGTCCCTATTTGGGGAAGTGGGATGAACATCAGTTTAGATGTCATCTGTTAGGAGCTTATTAGCTGTCTTTGGAACTGAGATCGGTTTTGGAGACCCTGAGCATGAGGGGGCTCAATTGATGGTCGCTGGGAAATTTGGTCTGAGTCCGGCTAATATTAGCCTTTCATAGTGTTCAACACTAGTGTATATTCAGCGCTCACATGCTCCCACGTGATGTGTTCAAAATAGTGTTAAACACTAAAATTCAGAGGCTCTCACGTGGGGTCACGTGAGGCGCTTGAAGTAGTATTAGACTTCAAGAATTTGAGGCGCTGCTTCTGCGGGTTTATTCTTTTGTTCTTTTCTGAGCGCTAAATGCTATTGGGCCACGTGGGAGCACGTGAGGCGCCTCAAAAGTGGAAACTGCCTTTGATTTATTCCCTTTTGCTTTGTAAGTGCTAAGCACTACTATGGGGTCACGTGTGATCACATGAGCCCATCTTTTTTATTCTGTTTTATTCATCACAGGCGCTCACGTGGGGGCACGTGATCGGCTGTTATGGTGTTGGGTGCCAATCCTTTTACGTGCATGGAGATCCTGAGTTTTGAGGCTTTCAAGCCCATTATTTTATGAGAATTGATTCTTAAGACGTAGTTTTTCTCTTAGGTTTGGGGTCTGTATGGCAGAATCTCCCCGATGAGAATTAAATTCTCAACTTGTGGGGAGATCTGCTTCTGCAGATCTTTTACCATAAGGGAGAACTAAGTTTTCACATGAAGGGTTAAACCCTTGTTTCATCAGAGGAATTAAATTCCTACATACTTTTATGGGAGGATTAAATTCTCTGAACTTATATCGCCCTCTAGGTTTTGGATCTGCATGGCAAAATCTTCCCGATGAGAATTAAATTCTCAACTTGTGGGGAGATCTGCTTCTGCAGATCTTAACCAGAGGAAAAACTAAGTTATTTTTAGAAGAGTTAAACTCTTAGGGAGGTAAAAAGGAGATGAGATATTCTCTCCGAGTTTTTGTTCTTTCTCTTACCTAGAGTTTCTTTTTCCCTTTTTTTTCTCTGGAGAATTAAATTTTTTTTCTTTTGCTTACGAGGGGTTTCTCTCTCTTTTTTTTCTTCTTTTCTCTTTCTCTGTGTCTTCCTTTCTTATTTACAGGGGAAAGAAAAGAATCAATTTGTTTTAGAAAATCTGTCATTGAGAGATTTTGATTGATTTTCTAATCAACCAACATGATCTTTTAGATCACTTGGTGAATTTTATTCACCGTTGGATTTTTAATCTGAGGGCTTCTGTTTTACAGAAGATATTTTTTTTGTTGTTCTTAGCAAGTTTAGGAAGATATTTCTTTGCACATAATTTTTCTGTAAATCGGTGAATTTTTGATCGCCATTGGATCTTTTGATCCAACGGCGCTCTATTTTACAGAGCGTAATCTTTCTTGTTTAGAAAGATCCAAGGAAATACTTTCCAAATAAGGCTTTTGGTCCTTTTTAATTAGAATTTGATTTTATCGGTTCAGAAGGAATAGGAGTTTATCACGTGTATCACGTGAGTGTTCTTTTGTCCAATTGTTTGCTTTATGAATGTGCCTATATACTCTGTATATAGAAGGTCACGTGTCTGCACGTGAGGCTCAGTTTTAGCCTTAATTTCAGCCTTGCTTTTTCCAGCGCAGTGCCTATCACGTGTGGGCACGTGATACTCCGTTTGGGGACTTTTCCCGTTGCTTTTATATTTTTTATTCAGTTTCCGTGAGAGAACAAATGCCCCCACAGCGTTGTTCTCATGCGGCTTGCACGTGAGTACAACGCTGTCACTTTTACAGCCGTCGGATTGTCTAGAGGAATGGGGAGGTGAACCGCCCTTGTCACATCTTATAAATGCAAGGGTTTGGTTCCATAGGCAGCCACTGTTTCTTTCATCTTCTTTCTTATTCGTTTTCTTTGAGAATTTAATTCTCCTCCTCAGAGCTTAGTTCTTTGCCATTGCAATTCCAGAATTAAAAACTCTGTCAAAAAGAAACCCTTTTTGGTAAAGATCTTGCACATCAGAAAGAACTTTTCTTTTTGAACAAAACTTCTGGATTTTAAATCCATTATGAGAGCTTTGCTCTCTTTTGAAAAACCGTCTCTTAAAGATCCAAAGATGTGAACTTTGAGCAGTAAACTTTCATATCTTGGGCATTCCCCTCTGATTCTTTTTGAGGCTTCATGGGATTTTGTTTCTCATATTTTTTATGAGTTCTTGGAATTTAATTCCATTACATAAAATGAATTTAATTCCTAAAGCGAAGAGCTTAGCTCTGAAAGATCAGGAGGACCCTTTGGGAATTTTATTCCCTAGTTTTCTTGAAAATCTTTTCATAGGGTTTTACCCTTATTCGTACAAATATGAATTTGTTGGGTACTTAACAGAACTTGTTTTCCCAAGAATTTGTTTGAATACCAATGTATGTTTAATGAGGGTCTTCTTGATTACTAATCTTTCATTGATGTCTCTTTTCAGACACTATGGCCGCTCATCTGTACAGTCTTGACGAAATTATTTCTTATGAGGACATTCGCGCACAGGGCCGTTGCCAAAACTAGGAGTTTACAAACGCCCAATGCGCTGAGATTATGAGTCGTTTCAATGAACACAACGGTCGACTGCTTCCTCGTCGCTTCGCTCTTTTGAAGATTATAGTGAAAGCAATTTGGGGAGCACTTACTGGATTTTACGAAGCCATGCAGCTTAATGCACTGGATGATGCCGAAGACAAGGTGCACTCAGTGTATTTGTCGGGCCTTATCTCGAAGAAACGGCGAGATAATCTTACTGATATCTTGCATCAAATTTTCCAACAGACGACGATAATCGCTGCTTATCAGAGGGTAGAGGACATCAGTGAGGATCTTGATGCTTGTATTCGTGAGAGGATGCACGCGAGAATGGTCAGAGAGGCCAGAAACATTTTAGACGGCCTTTCTTTTGAATTTCTTAATCCGTGTCCCTGGTTTAATGTTTTACCATTGTAAACATTTTCTTTTATTTTTGTATGAATTTTCAGAGTATGAATGACAAACTTTCCTTTCCCCCTTTTATGTTTACATGCGTTCTTTATGAAGTTTTGTCATACTGTTGTTAGTGTTCACGTGTTTTGCGCATGAGGCACTGCTGGGGATTTCAATCTTGCATTGGCGCTTGCTCACATGTTATGCATCTGCGGTGCCGTTTCAATTTCCAATAAGGATCAAAGTTGGTGTTCACGTGCTATGCACGCGGGGCTCTGTTGATGGGGTCGTTTCGTCTCCCTACTCTGATTCCAACGAGTCACCTCTTTGATTTCCCATGCTCTCCCCTTTTTTTGGGCCTTGGGAATAGTTCCACCATGCGCAATATTTTCTGTGCATTGCATTGAATGTTTCTCTTTATAACCTGAAACCGTGCCTTTCTTCCTCTCTTCAAAGAGGAACCCATTTAGACCTTAGGGTGATCATCTTGAGAAAACCGACCAAGTGTTATGGCTTGCAACCGTCCCCACGCTCGTCGGCAACCATGGGAGGTGTCCATAAAGAAGATGATTCCTCGCTTTGCTGCGCGACTAGTGGATCCCCTTCTTGTAAATGCCGAATGTGACGCGGTGGTGTACGAACTCCTGACCTGTAGGGGCCATCCTCTTCTAATGGGCTCCATTTGGCTCCAGACGATCTTTCTATTCGTGCTCGCCGATATCCCTCCTCATCCGACAGAGATGGCTCCGGCAATGCTCGATGCTGCGGAGGATAAAATCGAGTGCTTCTATGAGGCATGCTTGATTACCTGGGCTCTGAAGGATCGCTCGATTCATCTACTCGGTCAGATAAGAGCCCGGCGGGCTGTAATGTCCGCTTTTGCTGATGAGCATGGCGCTAATCGGTGGGGAGCAACTCCTCGCGAAAACCGTCGTTTCGACGTGTTAGAGAAGGCAGAGAGGGAGCTGGAAAATTTTGTATTTTTTTTTGTTAACCCTTGTATCTCTGATCCCATATTTGGCGATCTTTTCCCTATAGAGTAGTGTATTTAGATCAATGTATTTCTCTTATTATTAATCGTTGAATGCTTTCTGTTGAATTTTTCTGTTTGACGTATATTCGCACGTGCATCCTACCTGTGTACATGAGCCTTATACTTGACCCCTGGGGATTTCCTTTAAGCGCGAACACTATTGTCGTGTTGTCTATAAATCAGCGTGTTTTGGATACCATTTCCATTTAAACAGACATATAGTCGTGAACGCATGCTTAAAGAGAAAATAGTTTATGCGTGTTTTAGATCGAGGATTGGCGTCGAGTAGAGGTCTACCCACACGGGTTTGAATGCATCCGCCTTCCCACCGATATCTTAACCCTGAAATCAAGTCTGCGAGGATGGATCGAATGGTGCGCAGCCAATTACTAAGACCACTCATGCATATGAAATTTGGCGGTGGCTCCAAGAAGCTATCAGGAAGGTGGCGGCTGTTGATAAAGCCGTTATCTTTACCCGCGGGATGGTCGAAGCCCACAAAGTTGCTGAAAATGTGCTTGAGATTCGGCTCGCCTCGTATCAGGCTCAGCAGTCTCAGGCGGAGACCCGTCTCGTGGCGATAACCAAGCTTGAAGCCGAGGCCCAGCGGAAGAGCGATGAATTGAGGAGATTATTGTGCCGTCCGCCGGCGTAAAGAATTTTTGTAAATTTTTTTTATCCACTCCTGAATGAGAGGGTATTTTGTATCCATTTTGATTCTTTTTACGACATGTATCCCGTATTCATTTTGAATTCATGAATAAAAGACATATATTTTTTATCTCATGCTTGCATATAGCTCTGATGGATGTGGTCCATATGTAGTTTATCTTGACCTTCTTGCAGGGCAGCGATGGCTTAAGCGACAAGGTTAGGATTTTCCACCTAAGACTTTTCAACTTTATGAGCCGTGAGGGTCTCACAAAGATTTTTCTCCCTGCGAGTCGAGAGGATCTCGTAGGTGTGATTTCTACTTAGGGGTCGTGAGGACTCCTAAGTGCATTTTCTTGTGAGAGTCGTAAGGATTTCACAAGAGCACTTTCTTTTTATGGGTTGATAGGTTCGTGTGTTGACTTATTTCCGAGTCGAAGCATTGCTTTACGACAGGGAGATTACGGGTTGATGTATTTCCGAGACGAAGCATTGCACCGGTAGGGTGGTTAAGGATTGACATATATCTGAGCCGAAGCATTGCTTTACGACAGGGAGGTCAGTAGTTGATATGTATCCGAGTCGAAGCGTTGCTTTACGACAGGGAGGTCAGGGGTTGACATGTATCCGAGTCGAAGCGTTGCTTTACGACAAGGAGGTTAAGGGTTGACATGTATCCGAGTCGAAGCGTTGCTTTACGACAGGGGGGTCAGCAGTTTACATGTATCCGAGTCGAAGCATTGCTTTACGACAAGGAGGTCAAGGGTTGATATATATATTCGAGTCGAAGCGTTGCTTTACAACAAGGAGGTCAGGAGTTGACATGTATCCAAGTCGAAGCGTTACTTTACGACAGGGAGGTCAGGGGTTGACATGTATCCGAGTCGAAGCGTTGCTTTACGACAGGGAGGTCAGGGGTTGGCATGTATCCGAGTCGAAGCATTGCTTTACGACAAGGAGGTCACGGGTTGACATGTATCCGAGTCGAAGCGTTGCTTTACGACAGGGAGGTCAGGAGTTGACATGTGTCCGAGTCGAAGCGTTGCTTGACGAAAGGGAGGTCATAAGTTGACATGTGTCCGAGTCGAAGCGTTGCTTGACGACAGGGAGGTCAGGAGTTGACATGGATCCGAGTTGAAGCGTTGCTTTACGACAGGGAGGTCAGGAGTTGACATGTATCCGAGTCGAAGAGTTGCTTTACGACAAAGAGGTCAAGGGTTGACATGTATCCGAGTCGAAGCGTTGCTTTACGACAATGAGGTCAAGGGTTGACGTGTATCCGAGTCAAAGCGTTGCTTTACAACAAGGAGGTCAGGAGTTGACATGTATCCGAGTCGAAGCGTTGCTTTACGACAGGGAGGTCAAGAGTTGGCATGTATCCGAGTCGAAGCGTTGCTTTACGACAGGGAGGTCAGGAGTTGACATGTATCCGAGTCGAAGCGTTGATTTACGACAAGGAGGTCAAGGGTTGACATATATCCGAGTCGAAGCATTGCTTTACGACAAGGAGGTCAGGAGTTGATATGTATCCGAGTCGAAGCATTGCTTTACGACAAGGAGGTCAGGAGTTGACATCGGGTTGACTCTAGATTTCAAAAGAGTACCGCTTTCCACCCCAGAGCCGAAGACCTAACTTAAACATCTTCTTTTATCTAACGAATTTTGATAAGATTGGTTTAGTGAAGTGAAAGGCTTTCTCTACCACCTCCACTGCCTTCCCCTTTATGATACGACCAAGAGCCTTTCAAGGAAAGAAAGACAGATTGCGCCCCTTTATTTGAATACCCACCTAGTTCTCTAACGGCACCTGCCCGAAAGAGTAGAGTTTTAGCCGGCTTTGCCCGAAAGAACCTCTAACCTAAGCCTGACTATCATGAGTGCCTAGCTATCGAAAGCGGGACTAGAAAGAGGAACTTGAAAGACTGACTTCCCCTGCACTACCGGCTAACCAAAAGCGGAATGCTACAATACAAGGTAGTTTGAACTTGCTTACTCGTAAGGGTAAGGTCGTTTACGTGCTCGACTGTAAAGGAGAGGGAGTGAGTTTCACGAGATCCTACCGGACAGCTAATGGCACAAACACGGCTTCTCTATGAGAACAAAACCCGGCATTCACGACGTTTCACAAGTCAACCCACCGCTCTCGACCACTGAAGGGGGCTCATGATTGAGCGTGGGATCTTGGTGCCCTTGGGAAGCCACTTGCATGGGGCCAGGCCTGTGAGCAATCCGTCTGATAAAAAGACCGAGACACAAACGCACTGAGCTACGGATGGCTTTTCGCAACTGTGAGATCGGCTTGGGAACCTCGTGCCCCAGTCAGCCAGCGATCGACACGGCTTAAGGCAAAGAAGGAACCTTCAGAAGCTACTTTCCACTCAAGAAAAGGAATAACCGCTACCATAGATATTGTATACAAAGAGTCCATCGGCACTCAAGCGAAGGGCAGAAAAGTAATACAGCCTTACTCTGCTCAGGACTCGTGTCTGGTCTGATTGAAATGCGAAAGCAACGGCCAGGCATTAAGACAAAACTGCTGTTACCGTCCCCACCTATAAAAGTAATCAAATGAGTCAATCATTTAAGTGAAGTAGCCTACTCCGCACTTGAAATAAGAGATTTCAGAACAACTGGACATTGGTACGCATATACAACGTGGTTTTGAAAGTGTTCACATTAGCATAAGGCACAACGTTTTCTTACTCGTGCGTTAGGGTAAGGATAATGAACTTAGTCCTTTGGGGCCCCAACTGCGCACCTAGCCCTCGGCGCTTGAGAGTACTGAGCGAGCCTTCGGCGATTGAGAATACCAACCCTTTGATCGGTAAATGGGAGTGCCTGATAGCACCTGAGACCGCTAGGTCCTCGATCTTGTGCTGTACAGCAAGCACTGGAGATGTACCAACCAGTGAACGTAGCGTAGCGAGTGGAGGGAGGGAAGGAAGTGTCTGCTCAGTGAAAGAATGCCGTGTTTCAGTCCATTGTCACAATTATTGTATAGTAAGCGTTATTGGATAGAAGGATTGAATCAATTTCTTTCTTTCATCGTTTTCAATCTGCGTGATTATACGGTCGGCGGAACCTGTGTGCCCAACGCTATAGGTCAGGTAGTTTTACTGAGTTTAGGCTCCTTAACTCGACCTGTTGGGCCGGTTAAATCTTGTCCGGTTGAAGATCTAAGATTGAGAACCATCATATGCTTAACACATGAAATCGTATGTTTCAAATAGCTAAAAACCACTCACAAATTATGTTCTTTTAGCGTTTTCTTGCCTAAAAAGTGCATAAGGTTTCTTGCTGTGATTTGTCATTAAAAGGTCCTCTCATTTAATACAGAGAAAGAATGGATTGTCATTCTAGTTAGTAAAGATATCTATGATTCAGAAAAAGGGATACAGAGCATTTTTGAAATACACGTATTTGAGCATGGAAGACCAACAAGGGAAGTTCACCCTCCCCTCACATTAGAAAGTGCCCCGCCGCTCTTCTCTTTCTTGACAGACTTTGGGATTCGCTCCATCACTTCACTCCATCCACGGCTTAAGGCCAAGGAAAAGCAGGGGAAGTGGTCAGCCAGCCAGCCAGCCCGGGAGGGATTGTAGGAATTCGAGAAGTGATGAATGATGATCGCATAGCTGCCGGAAACCGTGATGACCAAGTTGGTTCGACCTGCCTTTGACCATCCGTCCATAACCGATCTCCTTTGTTAGTCGAGTGGAGACTGAGTGATCATCCTTTCCCCCCAGAGGAGTGGGGGCCGAGATCTCATCCATAGCCTGTGGCACATGCCATTGTTCCAACCATCGGGCTTTGAGCCAACTGACTCTCCCTGTTTAGCAATAATAGATAGCAGCTAATCTAGTTGATCCCGTATAGGCGGAGGTGAGGACGGAAAAAGCGGGGGCGAAGCCAAAGCCAGAAGTGGTTTATCCGGGCTGGTTGAACCAGTTTGCCCGAAAGAAGCACCAATAGCATAATCCAATCGCTATCATGGTTGGAGCATAGATAGCAAAGGTATGGGTATAGGTAAAATGCACACATCTACCAGGTAGGTGAAACTCTCAATCCATATCCATATCCGTTAATACGCTGACCCCTTGGACCTAAAACGAAGTGAGAGGCCGGGGTCAAAAATCTAAGAGATTGCGTTCCCCTGTTCGAGAGTCAGAATCCTAGCCAGGTGAAGATCCACTGGATGGCGGGCGGAGTGGAAGTAGAACCGGAAAAGGCATCAATTCCAGAGACCGTTGACCGAGCGGAGGCATCAGAGGAAGCAGCACTAATGGAAGAGGCATCACCTGCGCTAGAAACACAAGGGCAAATCTCCGGTAGCGAGAAGGAAGGCGCCGAGATAAAGAGAGAAGTCCAGCTGCAGAGCCAGCACCGAGAGAAAACCCCTTTAGAGATAGGGGCCGGGACCATTACCGAGATGGGGGCGGTAGATCGCGGTTTGAGAGGGACTCGTAGAAAGCAAATTTAGGGCTTTCATTTCAGTCTTCTTTAAGTCTGAGACTCTCTTTCACTCGTTTTAAAAGGATTTGAAGTTCTATTATTAGATTATTAAAGCGAGACTTGACTTAGAGAAAACCTTCCTTTCCGTCAAGCACTGTAGTCAAATCAATCTCTTGCGTAAAGCTAGTCTCTTCGCTAGTGTTTGAAGAATCTTCCTTGCGCTAAGTCTTCCTTGGCTCTCCCCTATATCTTTTGTTTGAGATGAGCTCCCGACTTTGAGCAGAGCCGGTAGCAGATATAGGATCAGAGAAAGACCTCCTTGCTTTCCGAATAGCCGGCTTTGGCGATTGCACTTTCCATCTCGTCGGAAAGAGTAGTTGAAGAAGCCGAGACGAGAGAGAGAGACAAGTCCAGCTTCGAAGGAGCGATCAATGCTTTTGGCTTTTTTGATCTGCTTTCGGGTAGACTAGTCAAAGTCGCAAAGAACTCATACCGTGCGTGCGTTAAGCCTATAGAAGGTAGGCGTAGCCTTTAAGGCGAATAACTCTTTCTGTGCTGTTATGGTAGCGAGTTTCGGTAAGTTCAGTAAGTGAAGTGACGGGCGAAGGTGGAAGAGATAGACCTCTTTCGCTTACTCGGGTTACGGGCGTTTGTGAAGGTGACCTTCTTTCGGGCGAGAGGCTCACCGCAGGTGCCGTATTAGAGAGAGAATCCTTTCCGTTCTGTTACCGGTCTAGTGCGCAGACTCTTGAAAGTCAGGTGGTTCCTAGTGATGTCTAAAGACTTTCCGTGCAAGACCAGCTTCTCATGATAGGTGCTTGCTTCTGAGAGACGTCGTCAGCGATTGAATTGCATATAGAAAGAAAAGAGAATGAAATCGTCTCTCATTCAACTAATATTCCATTCTTTGTATTAAATGACTTAGACGAACTTCATTAGGCAAAGTCAACTTACCACAGCTAACGACAAGTCAGACTACTTTGTTGTCTGTGTCAAATCGAGATTGGGTGGGTGAAAGTACACTAAACCGCTCATGTGAGAGCCGATCAATCCCATTTTGCTTTTGTTGGAAAAACCAACGCCGACCTTTCTTTCAGTCTCTTTGATCTTTTCGGGAGCAGAGCAGTCACAGAATGGAAAGAGAAATGATGGCAGAGTTATTCAGGACATTTTTTCTGGAAATACAAAATTCGAAAATAGACTATCTGAATGATCTTCAGGAAAGAGGGCGATTCCTCACAATCGCTCCCTGTGATGTTGCAGAACCATGGCAATTAGGATCTCAAGACGCAGCAACACCTATTATGCAAGGAATCTTTGACTTACATCACGATATCTTTTTCTTCCTCATTCTGATTTTTGTTTTCGTATCACGGATCTTGGTTCGCGCTTTATGGCATTTCCACGAGCAAACTAATCCAATCCCGCAAAGGATTGTTCATGGAACTACTATAGAGATTATTCGGACCATCTTTCCAAGTATCATCCCGATGTTCATTGCTATACCATCGTTTGCTCTGTCATACTCAATGGACGAGGTAGTAGTAGATCCGGCCATTACTATAAAAGCTATTGGACATCAATGGTATCAGAGTGCACCTCTTAACGAGGGTGATTTAAGTGCAACGAAATGTACAGGTGGTTCGCGAAGCATCTGGCTTATCGGTAATCTCCCATTCCCGCCGTCGAGAGACTATAAGAACTATAGCATGCCAGAAACGGGGAGTTGAGGTGGTTAGACCTATACCCCGAAATGCTCCCAACATAGGAGCCTATGGTTCCATTCTTGTTGTTGCTGGAGGTACACATACCTCTTCTCGGTGTGGAGCGATATACGAAAAATAGATGCTAAGCCTGCAATGTCTGATAACGGCGCTGAAGTAGTGAATCTATCGGCACCACAGCTGTGGCATACAACTTTGGACCTAACGGCCAGCCCCGTTACCTTTCGGAATAGGGGATCCCCGTTGGCAACAACCACGGTAGTAGTTGCGGAACTACTGGGCCAGGAGAGGACAACCTTTTGTTCCTGCTCCTCTTTCTTCGCTTCGGGGACGGAGGTCCTACGGTAGGTAACAGCAGGCACAAGCACTTGACCGAAGGGGACCAGCGCTTCTACTCCTCCCCGAGGAGCCGTTCGCAGCGAAAAGCAAGGGATGTCGTGAACGGTGGTAGGTCAAAGAAAGAGAATTGACCTATTTACTTCAATGAGTGATCGATGATCTATAGAAAGTATATAGACTCTGTCTTCTCTTATATACTTTCTATACTTATATATACTTATAAGTATATAACCGAGGGTAACTCAATCAATTGGGGGTGGGACCTGCTGGCATAATGCACGCTGGAACGTGGGAATTCGAGGTAGTGAATACTTGCTCAACCTACAACAAGCAAGGGATGAGCCAGACTGAATATAGCAGGCGATATTGGTTTGAATGGCGCGTTAGACCAAGCAACGGAGTGAGCGCCTAGCGCCCGTTGCGCGGTAGACCAAGCAACGGAGTGAGCGCCTAGCGCCCGTTGCGCGGTAGCGCATCCGTTTTCTTGCTGGGAGAGGTCTTATGAACTACTTTTTTTTTACATTCCGGTCAGGCCTATGGATGGATCCTTTTAGATCTACGGGCCGGCCGTTCACATGAGCATAGGGATCTATATTCGAGCGTTCGACTTGGCCCCTGACAGTATAGGTGAGGAATCACTCTTGATCTGATCTATTGGGGCCTACAACTTCGCCGAGCCGACTAGCATCCTTTTCCACTGCGCATTTTTCGAACAAAGAAGACGACTATAGGATCGAATTTGCTTTCCGTGGTGAACTGGTCGTCCCATACCTTCTGCCTGTCTCATGTGTGTGGAACCAGGTCTTTTTCGGTTCCAGCTTCACTGAAGTAGGTAGGACTGGGTGAGAAAGGGTCCCCTGTTGCCTATTAGTAAGCGGGCCTTCGATTCCACCGGGGTCTGACGGTCTCTGAGAGGGGGGAGAACTACCTCACTAAAGAAGAAAAGTTATTTTTATATATATTTAGTAGGCGTGGAGAGCTTTTTGCGGGGAAACGTGCAAGTCAAGTTTGGGGGGAGGCAGGCGTCGACCCAACCTTATGAGTATTCAGACTATAACAGTTCCGATGACCAGTCACTCACTTTTGACAGTTATACGATTCCAGAAGATGATCCAGAATTGGGTCAATCACGTTTATTAGAAGTGGACAATAGAGTGGTTGTACCAGCCAAAACCCATCTACGTATGATTGTAACACCTGCTGATGTACCTCATAGTTGGGCTGTACCTTCTTCAGGTGTTAAATGTGATGCTGTACCTGGTCATTTAAATCAGACCTCCATTTCGGTACAACGAGAAGGAGTTTACTATGGTCAGTGCAGTGAGATTCGTGGAACTAATCATGCCTTTACGCGTGCGCCCGGATACATAGGCCGACTGCTGAGCCCACTCTGGCTCAGCCGCACCACCCCACCGGGGGTCGGGGTGTGAGCCACCCAAGAAGCAAGCTATTACAGCGAGCGGCTGGAGCAGTTGGGAGTCGAGGAGCAAGGCAGTATATAAGATAGAAGAAGGGGCCAGGCTCCCGGTAGAGCAGAGGAGATGGTTAGGATAACGAACTTGAAACGCGGAGCCCGAGCGACCGGCGAGCGAGTGGTTAGTGGCAAATAGCGCCCTAGTTGATGGCATTCCTCTCTGCGGCTGGCACTCGAGGAACCATGGGGCACTCCATAAAGAGAAAGCAAGTCTTAGGGATCAGACGCCCGCGCAAGGACCTCAATTCTCATTAGGTCGAACCAAGGACCTATAGAAGTCGGGGCTACCCCGTCCCCATGGCAACGCAACAGTGTCCTGAGGGAGGAGTTGAGAGGCCTTATAGTAGCACGGACCTATTTTTCATTCTAGGTCATGCGAAGGGGGCCAGTCCAAGATCAGTTATTTTCAAAATACAACAGACGCTCTCAACGGCTAGGCGCCACTCTCTTTCTGAGTTATTCCAGCTTCTTCATTTTTTCGTGCCGCGGTGAACGAACAAAACTAAAAAAGAGGGCCGGTTCAGCGGAAGGAGAAGGACCTGCAACGGCAGAGACTACTTATCCTCTTCTTGTTCCTAGCCGTCTGTTACGAGTCCGGGAAGCCTGGAATCATCAATATGAGGGATCCCTCAAAATAGAGAAGGGCGGGTATCCGCAAGAGCCTCCCCCCTCTTCCCGGTCAATATAGATGGGAGGGGCCAACATAACCAGCCTCTGTTTATGTATGTACACCTTTATTTCAGGGTGGGGCCGCCCTCCCTCCTGCTAATCCGGCCATTTTCGAACCTTTCTTTCCCACCCTTCCATAAGGTACTTCTAAATTCTTGCGATTCCCGGCCCGGTGCGAAGCGTGGTTATGTACATGTTCCGACTCACCGGTCATTCTAGTGGCATGGCGAGGCGAAGGGATTGGATTTCACCTATGATCAGATCAGTGGGCAACCAATGTGTACTTTTTCGTGTTGTTGTTGTTGACGTTGACTTTCAAGCTCATTTTTGAGTAGGCCGGGATTTTCGGAGCTGCTCCCAGCTCACACTATGGTGGCGGAGGTGCCGCCGTGAAGATCTAGGAGTGTAAGCAGTACGAGCTGAAAGGCTCTCATACTGTTTGGAGAGCAGGGGCATAGATGCCAAACAAACCTGACCCCTATCTATCGTCGTAGAAGCTGTTCCTTTGAAAGATTATGGTTCTCGGGTATCCAATCAATTAATCCTCCAAACCAACTAAACCGGGGAAGCTGAAGCGGAAATGAAATTGTAGGGTGAGGGAAGCTCAAGGAAGGCTTCGCTCGCTCAATTCGCTCTAACGCTCGTTTAGTAGACAGCGAGTGGAGGGCGTAGCAACAACGCCTTACTACACGAGCTCGTAAGTCAGGAACGTGCCTTGTCTACGAAGCTTCGCTTCCTCGTCTTGCTTGCTTCTGGCGAAGCTTGACGCGCACTATAACATAGGCATTCCGGTATGCTAGGAAGACTCCTTTTAAGGCCATAGCAGCGATAGCGAAGCCAAGCCGTCAAATCAAAAGGCGAGCAGTCCTTATAGCAGTAGCAAACCAAACGGCCAACTTATAGCCCTCTTTTTTCTTATTCTGTTTAGTCGCTACTGAACTACTGAAGTCCCAAAGTCGACCGTTCCATGAGACGTCCTTCACCCAAACGAAATCCTTCTCTTCTCGTTCTGTCTTTCCGTTTCACTTCTAGGCGCAAGAAGTGCAAATAAGCATACGGTTCGTAAGTAGGAAGTCAAGTTGGATGATCATCACTACAGTAGGCTTTTTTTTCCAGCCAGACAACACGGGAGATGGCCTGCAGCGATGCATCCACCCATGTGTGGTGGGACGAGTTCCAACCTGAGTCAAGGGGAGGCCTTACCCGGTTGCTTCGGTTCAGACAGAGTTGACTTGACTGCTTTCCTCGAACAACTTGACAAAGATCTTTCGTCTATTCCTTTTGTTTTCGGGTGTGGGCTTACGCCAGCAAGAAAACGGATTATATGCAAGGCTTTGAAATATAGCACGCGTTATTCAAACCAATATCGTGTGCTATATTCAGTCGCGCTCATCTCTTGCTTGTTGGCTCACACAAGTCAGCAAGTCAACTACCTTTGGGATGACTTATCAGGCTCAAACTTTCAGCTACTGGCCTGCTTTCTTATAGCTATAGCTGAAAACCATATACTTAAAGCAAGAAAATCGACTAGTCCTCATATGGGGACCGGGCTGAGGCCATAATGACTATTAGTTTTTGCTCTGCCTGAATATAACCGTCCTATCCTAGATGCCTTTAGTAAGACTTGATCTGATATACGCTTGTACAGAGCGAATCCCGTATATTCTGATAATTGCATCCCGAGGACTTTCTTGATTGTCTAAGTAGAGTAACGTGGACAAGTTCTTTGATTGAAACGAGGTGTGCGAAGGTGAAATTCCTGAGCACGGGTCATGCCTCAATTTTGTGGGATCAAGTCCAAGCAAGGCGTGAGCAGAAAGGCAAAGGGAAGTACATGGGAGAAGATGCGATCGTGGAAGCCCAGGACTCGGAACCCGCACCTCCTGTCCAATAGCTATACTCCTTTTTTTAAAGAAAAAAAGGCAAAGCGTGGTTCGTGACCATATATAGTGCTTAAAGGAATAGGGGACATAGTGGTGGTATTGTCGCCCGCCCCCATCGCTGGGGTTGGTGCTGGGCCCTGATTACGAACACGAAGTCTCAATCTGGATGTTAAGCTTGAACCCCGGCACATAGATTTCTCAATCCAAAATTGATTTCCCCCACCCCCTTGGCTTAATGGATAAGATATTTGTATAACCCAACAGTCGAGTGACTAAAGTCCCAACCAATTTGTTCGAATTTCCGAAATCTATGCATACCCTTTCCCTCCATTCCCCCGGCTAACCGGTAAAAACAGGCTGGGGAATACCTTGCTCTGATCTACCCAGCCGTGAGAATTCATATTTCGCATTGTTCGACTCGCTATGGGATAGCGATATTCTCCATGTGTTGAGGGAAAGGCATCTTCACGAACGGGAGGTTCGGGATGGAGATGTGGATAAAGCCGGCAGAATGAAATTTAGGCCCTTCACTTGCAGCCGGTGGTGGGATGAGAGGTGGAGACTGAAATTATTTTTTGGGGAAGAAAGTTTATTGTGTTTAAAAACCGGGATAGACGATGAGGTTCCTTCTTCTCCAACTTCTTGTCCACCCCTCCCTCCGGTATCAGCTGCCTGACCTTTATTGTTCGTTCGCTCCTGACCCTCCCGTCGAGTTCACAAATGACCTTGCTTCAGCTTTAAGAGGTAGGGCGGAGCCGGTGAGGGAAATCCCGGCGGTAAATCAAACCTCATGATCGGGCTCAACAGGTTCAAAGGTCTTGTCCTTCCGGCCCGCAACAAACACTCACTCGAAAAAGGGCTGGCTAGTTCTGTCATCCGAGCTCTAAATTGTGTAGATATTTTAAACGTGAGGAAATTCCCTGTCGTGAGGGCTTAAAACATCCACTGGGGGCACCATTTCATAACTCGCCCTGGGGAAAGCATACAGCTATCTATAGTGTGTTCTCGTGTTGCGATGAGCTCTCCCCTCTCCCTTACTAAAGAGCGCGTAAACCCCCTCTCCCGGGAAGGAGCGGGAGAAGAAAAGTCGATCGACCTTTTCCAATAATCATTCGGGAATCAATCCAGACATTCAAAAGACTGCCTTATTGGTTGGCGGAGATTGATTTTTTCATCATTCACCCCATCATATCAAAACTCCTACCGGGAGCCTATATAGTGCTTAAAGGGGGCTTGCTTCCTTGTCCAGTACCATAGGTGGGCACTAGCGCACTAGACCGGTAATAGAACGGAAATGTAGGCATAGGTGTGAAGAGAATGCGTGCTGCCCCAGCTCTTCCTATCGTGATGATTTGATCTGGGACAAAAAAGGGACTGGTTCCATTGCTTAAAATATTTTCTTTTGAAACGGAAGGTGCTTACTCATCAAGTAGCGAAGGGAGGGCTAATCAATCAAATGTTCTGCTCTGATCCTGAAGCAGTGAAGTTTGCTTTGCTGCTCTTTCCAATTCTAATTGAAATCTTGAAAGCGATAGCTCGAATCCTAACGTAAGATGAGCACCGACCGATGAAGGGGAATCCGCCGAGTAAGTCAACTAACCAGACCTTAAGCACTCTTTTCATCGAGCTCCTAAGCCTAGTCAGTATTAGCTTGTTAACAGGCATAAGTAACAAATAGATATGACAGTCTTACGCCTTCACTGATAGGGAAAGGGAACAGGCACAAGTATACAAGTGGTGCAGTGAAATAAAGCGTATAACGGTTGGGATACAGAAAAGGTGATTTATGGCATGTTAACTGAAGCCGGACCCGCAAGCGAGGGACACCCCCTTCTTAGACTAGAAAGACTTATTCTGCCTCAAGCGAGCGACAGCCCTCCCTTTCCTGGCTTCTCAGACATAATGCGAATCCGATCCCAATGGCGAGATAACTTGCCAATGGAGCCTGTCACCCTATAACCGGCACTACCTAGGCGAGCGAGCGTGGAGAATCTTTTGACTCCATACTTCTCTCCAAAGACAACCAGTCCAAAAGGTGAACGAGTGAGTAGAGCTAGCCTGAGGGGATATAGGAGATAAATCCTTTCTGCCCCCATGGACTCTGAATCTCTTAGCAAACTCTAAGGACCCCGTCTTTGAGATAAGAGATTTCATTGGTGATATACTAACCTCTAGACGTTGTAAGATATCGCAATACTCCGCCGCAACTAAGCCATCTGTAATAACAATATCGTGACCCAGGATAGCATAGTTACGAAATGGACGATCCGCTTTGGGATACACCAACTTCGCTGCAAGCCACACAGTCATGTGATGGCACAGGGAAAAGAGTGGCCACGATGCCAGGTATCCTAACGGTTGCCCCGCATTGAAACGGCGATGTGGTGCATTTCGTCTTTTTATCAAAGGAGGATCAACGATGAAATCATTGGAACCCAAACACACCTCAGCAACAGCGGAGCCCCGTAGTTTCCCAAGCATTAGTTGTGCCATGGTATTTAATAATGGCAAAGGCCACCGATCGGTTAAAGAAGGAAAGAGCCGATTCGGTATCGTATAATAAGAAGAGACTGAGACCGTAACCGTACTACCAGCCGTGCTACCGAACTGCTACCAATGCGTCACTCTGTGCTTCCTTCCTTGACCGGACATTGAGCTAGAAAGCATACCATTTATACTTGAACCTGTCACTATGCTTAACACATGCAATTCGTATGAAAGACGCCTACCGGACTGCAACGGATCTTTCCTCATAGATGTGGGGCCCACTTTATGTCTTGGCTCGTGTGGAATGTCTATATCGATTTGACGTTCATCATGTTTATCATCAAGTAATTGGGGAATATCTAAACCTTTCTTTCGTGGATCATGGGCAGACTTAAATTTTAAATTCGGGAAGGTGCACGCGAACGCTGTAATGTGGGAGGGCAGCCTATCCGTATCCCTTCGCATGGTCGTTCTATCGCGAAGTTGGCAGCGGGAGTGGGAAAGAGCGATAGCTCGGCTGCGAGTATCTCCCTTTCAGTGACCTGGGACAGGAGACGATTTACTGAGTTTGCCTTGTTGGCATGCTCCGTGGTCATAGCGCCTTTGATTGCAATTCAATTTGCACCCGTCTCCCTGTCAGCGCAGCTCTTTTTGGAACGGTACGAGCAGTCCACTTAAGCAGATACCTAGACTTCCATTTTGAACCACCAAGCAAGGTAGTTGTATAGGCGGAATAGAGTATCCGTCATCGGAATCAGAACAAACTGAAGGAAGGAGACATCACCAGATCATCTTTAAAGAGAAAGCAAGAACCACCGAAAGAGACCGTTTCGTATAAGAATTTGACGCCAGCCAGCAAAGCAACTCATGCACCTGGAGTGAGCCACCTGGCGATTGAGGGGCAGTCATATGCTTCTGTGAAAAAATGCTCCTCTCATCGATGTTCCACCGAACTAAGAAGACTTTCTCATTTAGAAAGAATGGCGAAAGAGGCCTCCTTGCATTGCCCAACTAGAGCGAAAAGCCTTATTGCGTTGCGGCATTAATTGCTTTAGGCAACTATACTAGGGATTCGTGGATCTGGACCCATGAGTCAAAAACCCTAAGTTGCTATGGGGTCTTGATGTACTTGGAATAGAGACCGCTTACCTGAGTATGGCGGTTCGGTAGCCGTTCAATGATATCATGAGATCCTCGCTTCGGTTCCGGGCTAGATAGGGCCATATCCGTTGACGCCGACAAGGGGTTAGCGGATCTGATCAATCCGCACAAGTACGATAAGGTTGCTCGAGAGCAAAGTGAGTTCTCGACTGCATTACTCTTTTCATACCACACTGATGCTCTATGTCATTGAGGGTGTTGATATTGTGACCATGGACTGGTCTACACCTTTTGAGAGTGTAAATGCCTGGATTGATTTCAAAACCCCGGGGCATTGGGTCTGCTTTCTATCGCCCTCCTCCTTCGACCGCTTCGTTGCCCTTCTAGGCTGCGTCGACTCGTTGAATACCCGAGTGGAATTGCCCTGGATCAGTCCTATACTAGGTCACAATCAACCCATAACTTCAAATAAAAGACAAAGATCGAAGTCGAGAAGCTCATCGCTCATGCTTCCAACCCGTGCCCCCGGAAAGACTTCGCTGACACACACAATATCTTCGCCACCCTCCCGACTCGCGATCCCCAATGTGGCTTTCCTCATCCCCTCAATCGCCGGGGAGGGCTCGCACAAGGTTTTGTTTGAAGAGAACGATTCGCCGTTCACTACGCTTCACTCGTTACGGTCGAGAAAGAATCCATTCTTCCCTCTCTCTCCACTCGCTTCGCTACGTTCACTCGTTGTGTACCATTCAGTGCTTTTTTCAAGCACCAGATCTAGGGCCTAGCGGTCTCAGATGCTATCTTGCACTTTCATGTACCAAGCAACAAGGATTGTCTTCTGAGTGATTGAACTGACACAAATTAGGAATGCGATAAGACCATTTGCCGAATCGGAGAATCGTCTGCTCGAATTCTGTATAGAAAAACAGAGAGAGCAAGCAAGTCTTAACTACCTGACCCGGCACGACCAAACAACGGAGTGAGCGCTAGCGCGAAAGCCGTTGTGCGGTAGCACATCCGTTTTCTTGCTCAAGTTCAAACTACCAGCAAGAAAACTGATTATATGCAAGGCTTTGAATATAGCAGGCACATGAAAACCAATATCGCCTGCTATATTCAGTCGCGCTCATCCCTTGCTTGGTGGTAGGGAACCGATTCAACAACATAGGAATAAACTGCATCTTCAAAGGTAGCTTGCTACTTAGTGCTTGTGCTAAGGAGGTGGGAAGGGGAGCGGCGCTCTCTAGACTCATTCTTCGAGGTTCAATTCTTTTCCTCCGCGAGGTCTGTCTAGGGAGGGAGTTGCCTAATCGAGTGGGCTGACACAGGACCTATTCTTACTCACCTTGCTCCCCCGACCCCTTTTGACTTCTTTCTATGTAATGCCATCCTGTTTTATAGTGGTTTGACATGAGCTTTACTTCCTTGTTGTGTATGTGCTGTGCTGTCTTTCCTTGCTTTCTAAGGTATCGACCTGCCATGCCAGGCTGACTCGCTGAGCCGTAGAGACGGGCGAGTGCATGATCGTAATTTGGATAGTTACAGGAAGTCAAGTCTCGGGAGGAGCAACGACTTGTGCAGTTCCTAATGGCCTTACGAGATGCATTTTTGCCATTAATAGGATCTATAAACCATTGCTCACCACTTCCAGTTATAGTTTAGGGGGAGCAGATGCAGTCAGTGAGTTGATAGCCGAGGAGACTCGATCCTCAATCTCCTATGTGCCCCTCTACACAGATGCAGTCTGTCTTTGCTCTTAGTTCACAGTTTCAGTCTCCTGTTGATATGAGAAGGCCCTCGTTTTGGACTGAATTCTTGCATATGCATATGTCAGATAGAGTTGAGAGTGTTTTTGATGCCTCATCCTGTTCTTCGATCAGCGATCCATATTTCCCTTTCTTTCCTGTATTGCTTCTTCTAGTCTTCCTTTTCCACTTTCTAAGGAAACCGTAATGAGAAACGGACACTTGTCGTGTGGACAGTCTATCGGGTCATCTGGATCTACTATGGATTGATGACTGAAATCAGGAGTAATTACTCGTACCGGCTGTTTTAGTCCAATACCTTTAAACCATTCACTGGTGCCCCTATCTAAATAAAATAAAGAAAATCACCCTGTAAATCTTACAACTGAACTGCGCCATTATGTGTCCTGTATGGTACTAACCACTTGGTTTGTAGCTTGCCAGGCGCTAAGTCAAAATACTGTGTTAAGCAGCCTTTTCCAATTGGTTTCTGATGTAACTGCCTATCATGCCAAGCTTGACGCTGTTGCTGTTGCACAGGCGGTTGCGATCTTCCTCGGGATAGATCAATTTATGTAAACGATAGCTTTCTATGTTTCCCAATCTCAGCGGTACTGCCAATCGTAGACTGGTGACCGGGGAATGATAGTTTCAGCTCAATACACCATTCTGAATGGAGTGTTTCCAGGCGTCTTTAGGTTGTTTGTGTATATGCCCAACTGTAGGTCACCTATGCGACCAATCCTCACCATTGGTTTCACAGCACTGAGTAAGCATACTAGTTAAGACCTTGTTGGTTGTAAAGGCCTGTCCATTCGCTCTAGGTAATATTGGCTTGACTTCCTTACCCTAACGACGGAGTGAGCGCTAGTGCGAAAGCCGTTGTGCGGTAGCACATCCGTTTTCTTGCTCAAGTATTCACTACCAGCAAGAAAACTTATTAGGCAATCAACCTTATGAACTTTATGCAAGGCTTTGAAATATAGCAGGCGTTATTCAAACCAATTGAGCGTGCTATATTCAGTCGCGCTCATCCGTTTACCCTTACGAGTAAGCAAGTTCAAACTACCTTAGAGTGAGTGATTTTCACACTAGCGGTCTGGGAAAACCGAGACCTATGGGGTTGAACCAGCAGCTTCCGGTTCCGTTAGAAAGGACTCCGCTGACACCTCTTCCTTTTGCCGCGTAGTGGCTCAATCCTTTTTTCCAAAAAAAAGATTTTGTATACTCTTCTGTAGTCCCTACCTCGAAAGCGGACTCTTGTTGATCTGAGTCCATTCCTACTCGCTAAGAAAACGGACTGTGCTTGCGTGAAAGTCTTTTGTTCCGCGTCAAGAGACACCTTCCTCAATCAAGGAGATTCCTGACCTACGTGAAAGAGATGGATTGATCCCTGTCATCTGAGTCAGAATCAGAAAGCGAAGAATCCTGCTTTGAGTCTCCTATAGGAGCAAGTGAGCCCTAAAATGACTTTCTTCAAGAGCCTACATCTCGGTACAGCGCTTGACGCAAAGAGTGTATTCTTCGACCTGGACTCGAGTGCCTTAGGGCTATTACCCGAAACAGAAAGAAGAGAAAGATTGACTTTCACCGCGCAAACCGTAAGATTCAAGATAAGTTGTGATCTCAACAGCGGAAAGCAAAAGCTACCTGATCTACGACCACCATTTGCCATTCTTTTTCCAATGAGGAGTCCGACCTTGGGAGCATCCCGGGCAAGATCTATGGCTTCAGCTGCTGCTAAGCGAACTACCTATTCTATATATTCTATAGAAGTGAATATGAGAGAAAAAGCTCTTCTTTCACATAGTGGGAGGCTGGCCTTCTCTCTTCCCAATTCTCCCAATGAGACCTCTTTCACTCACTTAGTGGACGACCCAGAGGACTTGAAAGTGTCGCCTTCCGGAAAAATCAAGGAAAAAGTGATTTATGGATGTTCCATTCCTGGGTGCTTGGGAATAGTCGCACTGTCTGCCACTGACTCGCATCTCGGGAGGCTTCCACGGGTCTTTCAAGCGATCCATTAACGACAAGGCCAGAGCTTGCATCCGGATCTCTCGGTACAAACCCACTCGGAAGGCATCAAAGCCCTAAGAATCAGAAAGGGGGTGCCATTAGAAGATCGAAGTCCGGTAAAACTGAGACGCCAACCTCAGCACTCAGAAAGTGGCTTTTTTGGCCCTCATTTGTCGAGGGGCAGGCACTCAGCGAATCCTAGATCCCGATAGTCAACTCATCGTCCAGCCAAAAGAGACGAGACCTCCTGCCTGATGAAGTCGCGACTGCCCTTGGGGGACCTTCCCACGAAGAAAGCTGTTTAGAAAAGTGCTTCCTTATCAATTGCTTTCTCCTAATAGAGTGATTTACCTGATTAGATTAAGGCGCAGGATTCCCCACCCGTTGTCAAATAAGGGAAGTTTCCGTCCACACCTATCCCGCATCGAAGAGCATTCATTCCGTATCCTCACTTATCCTATCCTACGTGCTTTCCGTTTTCGAAACTTAAGAAAAGAGCTAGCGCCAAGCAAAGGGCGATGAGAAGTGCACAGAGAGAGCTTTCAAGTCAAGATGTCAGATCGAAAGCCTCCGGAATTGGAAGAGGTGAGGTTCACCTTTCACCCTAGTGGGAAGTAGGCTCTATTAGGCATTCTTGGGTCTGCAATCTCACTAGAAGAATTCCGAGAATTTACAGCAAGCATTACAGGCTCCTCTATCTTGACTTGAAAGCTAGTAAACATCAAGTGAAATAGGGGCTATTACTCTTCTACCGCACCGGTTACCGATTTTCGTGAAAGGGCTTATGAAGGATTGACCGAAGTCACTTTCTCTACCACTTGGGCGAGCCAGCTATCGTTCGAGCTCTTTTTCCTGAAGCGATTCCCCTTGCTTGTAAGTAAGAGGTAGGTTATTCAACCAATTGATGAGAGTCAGTTACAATAACAGATGGGGATGGAGAGGTATCTTCCGCTAGCGCTTTCATTAATCAAACTCCTGCTACAAGAAAATCCCAAGCCCAAGCCCAACAAACGGCTACTTCAAGAGCAAGAGTTGGATTCCCGTCTCGCCAAGTTCACTTACTCAGGTGCTTAGTCAACTTTGGCTTGCTTTCGAGAATCATCAATTGACGTTGAAAAGAGTGCCATCCCATCCGAAACCTCCTTTCCAGAAGAACCCAGAAGACTACTTCGTTCGACTTCCTTTTCGTTGAGCTATTGACTCATGCCTGGTAGTAAGCGTTGGAACTTTCACTGGTATGGGAACTATTGCCCACTATAGACCATATCCCGGATAAAGCTCAGAAGAACAACTATTTTTTTTTCTCCTCCTCTGAGGAGCCTTTCTCGCCTCCTACCACCCATATAGTCATTCTTCTAGCCCGTTTAGCTACTAATAGAAAGGTACCTCCCTTCTCCGCCTAGTAGAGAGTCAAAGCTAAAAAAAGTGAACCTTGGTGGCAGAGCCAGAAGCACCGGACAACATGTTTCGGGGTCTCCTTCCTGCAAGTATACTGAGAGACTCGTATCTAAAAGATTCTATCTATCCATCAGGACCATAATAGGGTCGTGGGGCCCGAAACAGTGTTGATATGGCCGGTAGTGGTTTGATCCGGCATAGCACAGTGGCGTTTACGTGTTCCCAAAAGACTTTGAAAATCACCGATACAAATTGAAAGGAGAAATACAATACGCATATCACGGATATAGGAAAGACTGATTGCGAAAGAAATAACTAAAGAAAAAGTACGAATTCAACTACCTCTACGAACAACATCGCCCAATCCAAGTTCTCTCTCCGGGGACCGACACAGGAAAGCGGTGCACTCTTTCTTGCGTTAGATAAGAAGGGAGGTAAAGAAGCTGGCGCACAAACAGGTGCTTTCCATCGATTAGCCGGGAAAACCCCCACGTGTTTGATTCTTCCGGAAAGGTGCAGACCCTCTAGCTTCCTCATCAATGGGTTGACGAAGTGAGAACAAGACATGGTGCCTACGGAAAGGGTCTGTGCCCGCCATCTAGCCTTCGGGGGAACATTGCCCGCTGGGCTAACGTGCTTACTTCCGGTAACCGCTTTTTTCCAAAAAGTTTGAGTCAATCGGATGAAAGAAGATTGATTTGAATGACAGGTCTTGGCCCTACCACCATCTCTTCCTGGAACGGAGGGAAGATAGCTTAGCCTTAGCAGCAGACTATTTGTTCTTCCTGCCTTTTTGAGGGAATAGAACAATAACGATGTGGGAAACGAGACAGATGAGGAAGGTTTTCAAAATCCTATCCAAAACGAAACCTTAGCAAAGAGAATCTTACGAAAAAGGAAGCAAACAATCGCATCAAGACCCGAAAACGCATTCGAATGCCCTGGAGAGACCTATTGAAAGAAAGCTTGGCGAGACATCAGAAGAGGAAAGCCTAAATTCAGTTACGGCAGCGGTATGGTATGAAATCGGTTATGAAGCGCGGGATCACTCGACTAAGAATCTGAGTCCGACCCCAATCCATACTTAGTAGAGTGTTTACAAAGGTACCCGTAATGTGCTTGACCTCCTTCCGTCACATCTGAAGAAGGATCCGGAACCTTCACTGGGAGGGAAGCTATCCCAGCTCTTTCAGTTCAGGTGCAGTTGACGAAGGAAGAAGCCAGAAAGGCTATAGAATTGTATTACGCTATGTCTATGATTCCATATTGGGTTACTAAAAAAAGTGAATTGATGAGACTATTTAACGTAGCTAGCTTGGGCGGAACATGGAAGTACAATTTAGGGAATTTATAAGGACTAAACGTACTGATGAAAAAGAAAGCTTAGGAAATGAAATCATAGCTAAGGAGAATCCTTCGTTTGAGGAAACAGATTCAAAATCAGTCATGAACCAAACCTCTACTACACTCTTTCTTGGCTAGTGTAGTAGGGCGAAAGCTATTATTCCTCTCACATTGGGAACTTCGCTCACTTCCTCAAACACTTGAGACTTGAGACTGAGGTTTTTTAAACAATACATCTATGACTAGAGAATTATTTATATGTAATTGTTTGTTCGCTTGACCTGGAAGTTCGGTTATGAAATCCACCCCTTTAGTTATGGTAGGATTGGTCTACCACTCAGCTCATACAAGATAATCGAGTCGAGAACTAGACAGTGCCCTTGCAGGCCTTATCTATCTCCCGTCCACCTTAAAGTTGGAGATCGACAGTTTTAATAGTCTCCCAACACCATTCTACCACCCGAGAATGCTCGTCAAACCTTATGTCGTCACCCAAGTGCAAAAAAAAACCTTTTTCTAAGGCTGTTCACGGGTCAGGACGAGCTGTACTTCTACCGATCCTACCATACCTGAATCCGGTGTAATATCTTATTCCGCCCGAAAGGTTTTGATCACACACATCTCTGGGAAACGGAAAAGACACATACCCCAAAAGCGGAAAAATGAGAGAATCCGTTCATCTGAGGCAGAGGATTCATATCTATCTTCAGACTTGGGAAAAACTGGAGTTGTTGTTAGAGGGAAGGAAAAAACGTTGCCCTGTTGGGTCTGGGATTGGTTACGTTTGTCTAAATCTATAGTACGCTGACTGGGCCCCCTGTCCCTGTTATTGGTGCCATAGGTACTGAGATAACACACCAACTCGAGTGAGGTGCTCGACCTAACATTCTCAACCCATATGAGACAGGGTAGCCGCCTAGATTGTTACCGATGCTGAGAAAAACCTTCTCTTCTGAGTTGGCCTGCATCTCCTTTTGTGGCAGTCGAATTCTTCCTTTAAAGAGTCAATTCCCCATCTATGGCATTTTTGCTTATTTTTTGCTTTGCTTTGGGGCGTAGGAGCGGTAGCTCCGAAGCGCGGGCAACCTATTCTGATTCGATTGCTAAGAGCTCCTTCTCTGCATCAATTGGCACACTTTTAAATGTGCACTATGAAAAACAAGTCGGATGGTTCCTGCTGCACGAGATTCGATGGAAGTAGGGATTTAAGCACAGTTGTGATTCCGCTTTCACTAAAAAATAGTAGGAGCAAAGAGTTCCACAAAAGAAAAGAGTCTGAGGCCGAACTAAGAACTCTCTCTCTTTTTCTCACATCTCAACTCTTGATCTTTCTTTGCTTAAGACAGAGGAGAGGATCGACCAAGCCATTCAACGGCATGGCTTATTCCTAGACCTCAAAGATTTGTGACTCCGCCTTTCCCTCTGCTATCTTGAAGAAAGAATAGCCTTTCACGGTTTAAGTGCCGCCACTCACTCTCTTTCGAGTAGGGTTAACAAGAAAGTCAAATCAATCTCCTCAACCTAGAAAGAGAACTCCGGGATCTTCTTTTTCTTCTTAAGAACCCGAAGGCGAGCTAATCTGTCTTGGTGCAGCTCCTAGTCCTGATCGATTGGCTACCGGGTGTTCACTCAAATTCAAAAAGAATGGAATCCAGATCCTCATCTCCTTCACTCTGCCTCTGCTCCATTCCTTTCTTTCTTTATCACCTCTAGTTCCCCTTACTTATAGGCGAGAAAAGAAAAGAGGGTTGGCACAAACAAAAGCTGCTTCTTCTTGGCATCACTTCGCGCCTTCCCCCGGCTACGGCTAGAGAGCAAGATGGAGGCAACTTTGCTTAAGACTTGGCATTGGAAGTGGGATGGGATGGATCTCCTTCCCGCTTTAGTTTCACTCTTATCTCGGTTGCTAACCGGTGTGGGAGATGAAGCCAAGTCCTTTCCCGCATTTCATCTCAAAGAGGATAACACTGCCGCTCTTTCTGGTTTCATTCAACTGCCACTAAACCATATGCTTAACACATATCATGGGAGGTGGGATAGAGCTAATTCTGGGATCGAATGTCTCTCATTGTGGTATTGATTTGAAGCTAGTACAATCAATGATTCTGGTATGAATTTGGCATAGTCTAGCCGAATTATATAACTCTCAAGTCAACTCGCACTCGAAGCCTATGTTCACTAGAGCAATTGAAAAAGGTATGGTAGTGATCTCACTCCACGCATTGCACACTTTTTTCATCCAAACCGTGCATGGTGATGGGAGCAAAGTTCAAGGTATAGAAGGATAGCCCTTCCATTTCTTTGATGCACCATACATATGCGTCTTCGACTTTGGAAGCACTGATTTCCATCTTCCGACTTTCTTTGCTGCACACGAATCACGGAGTCTGCTTATCTACTTCTTGACGTGAGAACTCCGTGCGTTGTATTCCCCAATATAGGCTTTCTTTTTGAGTATAAAATGGTGTCGTCTTTCTTGGTTTCTTTGATTGACCTTGACTTGCTTGCGAGGAAGATAACTATTCTGGTGAAATGGACAGCCCATCCGATGATCGAATCGGGACCACCCACCCCTCCGATATTATTTACCAATGGAAGGAATGTGTATCCTTCAATGAGTGAAACTCCCAGGGCCTTTCTCGCTGGGCGTGCTTGCATCCTAAAGCATTATGAGCCTATATTGGTATTAGCCTGGACCAACCTCACTCTCACTTTCTGCGTGCACTGCTTCTTCATCAGCATGTAGGGAATTCAAGACTCCGGCCTCACCCGACCGCCTATGATCACTGATTGGGAGATTTTCTCTTCATCCGAGGGTTCATTTCATTATGAACTCAAAAGTGTAATCTTGGCTATGGTATTCAAAAGAAAAAACTTCAATCAATGAATGATCAGCCATTCCATTTGTGCTTTCAGCAAGTAGGCGACGCGAATCTATGGTGAAGATTTTCAATCGGATACCAATTGCTTGGATGCGTTTGAAAGCCTCGAGATGAATTGAATCTTGCAGAAAAAATTCTTTGACGTTGGGAAAGGTTTGTCTTGTGTCTCCGTAACAAATGGTCCATTTATTTATGTATTTATGGGCGAACGACGGGGATTGAACCCGCGCGTGGTGGATTCACAATCCACTGCCTTGATCCACTTGGCTACATCCGCCCCTACCCCCGCGCACTGCTTTCAGTCTCTATCTACGATCAGATCCTTTCTCCCTATGACCGCTATCAAAGATAAGCTTTTTCCGATAGTTGCATTGTGTTTTTTGGAATTAGGGGAAGCAAAGCAGTTTATCTCAATTATGGCTCCCCCCTTTGTTTCATTTCCAATTCCTACTTTTCGTTCTACTTAGGTGGACCGAACTCTCGACATAATAGAAAAGAGGGCCGCAGGAGTGTAGACACCTCAACGAACTCATGCAGACACTCCTCATCCCGAGGACAATCTCTCAAATAAAAATGAATTAAGACCAGTTTTTCTTTTCTTTGCTGATTCCTCTCAATGAAATTTGCCATGTTGCACTAAGTTACTTACGGATGTATGCATGCAGTCCGGGAACACTTTGGGGTGAACACCCATCCGAACAAGTAGGGTCAATAGTTCAGCATTTAGGCCATAACATTTTGCAAAAAACAAATCTTTAACCCAACAAGTGCTCTCCGAACCAAGCTAGATAGTCTCCTATCACTAGGCTCACCAACCAACCTGGACCTTGATTCTTATTATTCTTACCGGATATCAAAATCATAAGGATTGTTTCCAGCCATTAGTTCCCATATGACATAAGCGCTCTTGGGTGGAGTGGGCCATCATTCGCCAGGTCTTTGAGTGCCCGTCGTACCACGTGGTTGGTGCACTAGGCTGATCGAGACTCTACTTTTAGGATCTGGCACCTGCGCCCGGCCCCGTCCGCCAGTTCATATTTTGGCTCTACGTCCGGTCGTGCGTGGTATGTTCGCGATTCGTACAAATGGAACGCATCGCGTACGTTAACCTTCCTTTATAGGGCACCAAGCAAGGGATGAGCGCGCTAGCGCGAAAGCCGTTACGAACAAGTAAGGGCAAGTCAACTAATTTACCTTTATGAACCCTTGATTAGTCGAAATTGCGTTTGTTTTACCTGCTATATTCAAAGCCTTGCATAAAGTTTATAAGGTTGATTGCCTAATCTGTTTTCTTGCTGGGCCATTCCATCAAAGATTTGAAAAGGGATCTCGTCTTTGATGGTCGGCGTGGCAATAGGCTTCGCTTCGTAGATTGGTTTCCCAGCCGCTGCAAAGACTTCGCGAGAACGGTAAGGGGCGGTCCGGGGATGCGATTCGCCAAGCTGGGGCAAACAAGTCCGGCCCTACCGGATTAGGAATGCGAAGGTAGTTGACTTGTCGTTAGGGGAAACAAGCAAGGGATGAGCTAGACTGATATAGCACGCTCAATTGGTTTTCATAACGCGTGCTATATTTCAAAGCCTTGCATATAATCCGTTTTCTTGCTGGTAGTTTACTTGCTGACTTGTAAGGTAAGGGGTTTACTTCGAAAGGAGACCCGGGAAAGAGAGAGCTATGCTATTGACCGACCCTTTCGTAGTTACTTCGAATCAAGAGGCCCTTCATTTTTCATGAGGCGGGCCAAATAGAGAATGAAATGAAGAAATAGGGGGATGGTCGCGCCTTTGATTTTGTTTAAGGCGATGTAATCCCTACTTACTTAAGTACCAAAAGTACCAAAGGCTTTCGGGGCTTACACTACACCCCAGTAGCGGCCTTAGAATCTAAGCCCTTACCTTACAAGTAAGCAAGTAAACTACCTTTAAAGCGCCGGTAGTTGTAGCTTAGCTGTGGGTAGGGCTTTCGTTCAACTCGCTCCGGGTTCCGATCTATATGACCTCCGGGCGGTACAAAGTACACCTCTTCCGTAGAGGCGGGTAGTAACCTAACCTTTGAGAGTCGGGGGAGCCGAGCCCTCCACTCTATCAATGGAAAGATCTCCGTGCGTGGTGTGAGTTGGAATCCTAGAAAAGATCGATTGAGACTCCCTCCCCGGTCCCACGAAGATCTCTACGTCCAGGACAACTGAGATCTTCTGGTCTGCGTGCGTGGGAGCAGCTGAAACAAAGAGGAGTCTGGTCCGCTCTGAATTCAGGCCCGGCCCGCCCGTCTGCTGCTAGGTCCGGGAATGGCGCCAGGCGAGGGCGCCGCTATGCCCCGCTGCTCTGCAGCGGCCGGCCTCCGGACCATGCAAAAGAATCGAGGCCGGGAGGTGTCGTCCATAGTGGTTCCCCCTCCCGCCTTTGGTGATTGACCGAACAAATAGGCTAGGCCGTCCCCCTTAATGAATCGAATGGTCCTTCGACCTTCGTTTGATTCCGACGGCCGGCATAGATTAGATCTCATGAGACCCGCCCACTATTACTACGAAAAAGCCCTGCCCTGGCACCTTCGCTAGACGGAGAGTACGCTACTTCTATTAGCGTCGGACCGTCGAGTCAAATTGATCGTGTCATGTGCAACGTCCATCAATGATGGTTCATTAATGTCCATTGATTTAGACTCCTTCCTTTATACGAAAAAGATCGAGAGGGGCCCGAACCAAGAACGGAAACAGATTCGACTCACTCTCGTATGGCTCGCCCTCGAGCCCTGGGCGGGTCGGCCGGGTCTTTCCCTGTTGTTCTGTTCCCGCCACGAGAAAGACGCACGGAAGAGGTATGGTATGCCCAGCGCGTGGAGGATCCGTTGAGAGTGTCCGTTGTCTCGGTAGGGAACAGTACCATATTTTCCCCTGTTGTCTTGAAAAAAAAAGGTAAGTGCTAAGATATGTCAAACCCCTATTGTTTGATCTAATATTGACCGAGGACGAGACCCGACTTCCATAGGTCCTTGGTTCGACCTCCCGTAGCAGTCCTTGCTTTTTTTTAAGAAAGCGGAATGGGGCCAATTTTTCGTACTTGCTCAGTGTGCCCCTCTTTCGTCGAGTGCCCCGCCCGGTTCATTGGGCTGTTGGCCTACCAAGCACTTGCTCGCAGCTCCTGCCGCCCTCTTGGCGGGCTCCGCGCTCGTTATCCTTACTGTTCTCTCTGCTGGGGCCCCCTCCCATTACTCTAGCCATAAGCTATGGCAGCTACAGCTCGCACCCACTCTGGCCCGCCCTGTGAGGCCAGAGTGAGCTCAGCGGTCAGCCCCTGACGTTAGGGGGTCTTTCGCTTTTGCCAGATCTATAGAGATATTATGAGTCCTCCGTCCCAGATTCCCTCGCCGCGGCCATCTGGTTCACCGGTACTACCAAAAAGTCTCATGCTTTAGTTACTGTGACTGATATATAAGTCTTATCTCGGACCACGAAGACCCCGGTCATGCTTCTGGTTTCTGGTTTCCATTACCATCATCATATTGAAGGAAACTCCTCGTGCTCTGCCATAAGAACTTGGAGTCCGTATCATGGTGAAGGTAAGATAACGCTCTGATTCTTGCTCAAAAAACTGACCGAACGCGTTCGAGTTATTGGCTCGTCCGACCCGGCTGCATTCATGAGTCGCTCGTTTAACTGTCCCTCGGAGACACGGTCGAGAAGTGCCATGCATGGTCGCCCCCTGTTCAGTTGATAAAACTGCACATTTGTATTACATTTTTCCTACCATTTTTATATTAAAAAAGGACTATATTATAATATATTATACATATGAGGGTTTATGTGTAAAAACTTTATTTTCCATGTGTTAATGTTAATTATCATTTGGTAGGAAAATGTATGCAAATAATATTATTGATCTAATCCTAGTAGAACAAAGTCTACTAAAATCTTATTTGAGTTGTTGTGCAGAATATTTCCAAGTTGTTATGAAAGATTTAACAAACAAATCAATTTGTTGAAGAAAACTTGCCAAATTAAGAAGCAAACTTGGAGACCAAGTCTGGAAGCAACCGAGAGAAGATTTCTGAAATATGAAGGTGCCTAGAATTGCCAAATGTCACCATCAGAGAGCCCAAGAAAAACGACAGAGAAATCTCATCCCTTGAGCGCGGATCCGCGGCCAAACCCACCCTGGGGCCGCGGATCCGCCGCACTTTTGTGGAATTGGAAGGCAAGATTTTCTGGTGTGAATCCAAGCTATATTTTACCAAGTTTTCAGCAATAAGATTCTGGCTTTGCACTATAAAAAGGCACCGAGAGCCTCTTGAAAAAATCATCAAGCCGACGCGATCACGAAGCCCCAGACGCTCACGTATCCAGCCTGATCATCAACTGTTCGTCTACCTCCTTGGAAGAGATCGAGAAGCAAACTAGTCTTTGTAATCATTTTCTAAGGAATCAAAGTGTAGATTGTTCAAGTTGATTAATAAAGGTAGTTATTTTATTTAATTCTTTTGCATTTTACATTATGTTTTCCCTCTCTTTCTTTTCATCTTCTTCTCCCAACATGCGCGAGTAATTCTCCGCTTGTTAGGGTTCGTAGGATTAGGGTAGGCTAATGGACGATGAAAATAATTAAACCCTTTTTAAGTCCTATACAGTTTAGGAACTTTATCAAAAGAATCATTAACATCCTAATCGGGCGCGCTAGCAATTCTTTGCTAGTTCCGACCGCGATTAGAGATTAGATTAATGATTGTTTTGGTAAAGGCTAGATATGAACGGAGTTCTGTGTCGAGATAAGGGTTAAGAGTGGGATTCCTTTTCCCTCCAGAAACCCTAATCCACACGCATCACTGTCGTTCTAGTTCTAAATCTATTAATGGATAAAAAGGGTAACTTTTAATTAATCGTCCATAACGACTAAATCCTAACGAACCCTACAAGCCTTCTTATTATATTATCTAAGTCTCTAAAATAATCTAGATCTATATTTTACATTCTTGTTTAACGTAGATCTAGAAACCATTCTATAAAATTCTTTATTCCTTCTCTCTTTCTCAACACATCTAAAGTAAAAGTAAAAGGTTCCACGTTTCCCAGAGGACGACCCGTACTCATCTCGGTCTAGCTACACGCGACACCGTTATTGATTGCGGTTAACTACAAACAAAAACACTCTTTCGTGACAATCACACCCCGTCCTTTCTTTCTCTCGGTCCCACCCGGGCGGTAATAAAGAAATGGATCAAAAAGGGGACTTCTGCTACGGGCTATGCCACCCATTACTGATGAGGGAAGTAGCATCCGTCCCATCGCAAGCACCTATAATGTCATAATCACATTGGTTTACCCTTTTTTGGTAGTTCAACAAATGGTCGCCCCTCCAACAAGAAAAGGTAGAAATATGGAAACTTCTCTGCCATTTGGATCGGAGAATTTATAGAGGAAATCGGGTTTTAAATTCCCAGAAACCGCACGATTATATAGCCAAAAGGAATACGCCGCGCCTAAAATCATCCCAAGCGCTGCTAATGTGGCTACTAAGCTATTTCTTTGGAAAGCTCCTACTGAGATTGGAAATTCCCCTATAAAGCTGCTAGTACCAGGTGAACTCATATTGGCCAAAGTGGAAGAGAAGGAAATGGTAGAGAGATTCGGCATGGTGCTCACTGAACCTCCATAATATCTAACAAGTCGAGTCTTATGTCGGTCATATAGAACACCAACACATAGAAAAAGGGCTGGAGGAACTAGTCCATGACTTGACATCGGTGGAATGCTACCTCCAATTCCCTGTATGTTCGATAGAGCAAAAAATTCCCCCCACTGATCGGAGTACGCCGATTACCCCCCGAACCGTACAAGATAGTTACCACCTATCATACGTCTTTCTAACTCCACTTCTTTTTCTGGTCGTTCCGCTCTGTCGGATCGATGGTAGTCTCATAGATCTGTAACCCTCGAAATTTTTGACAACACGGTTCCTGCTTCCGTTTTGAGTTGCGCATCTTTCTCCCTGGGTCAGACTATATATAGTATCACATTGTAGACCCCCACCCCAACTCTATCTTCCTTATCAGTGAACCGGAACATAGTGCATAGGTACTCTTCGATGCTGCGAGGACGAGACGGCGCGACATACTACGATCACGTACAGAAGTTCTGCCCTTCGGCTGGAACCTCTCAACTGCTCCCTTTATGGGATCCTATCGGGATAGGTAGGCCCAAGCTTTCCCCTCCCCCCGCCTCAGACATAAAAGCAGTAGTTCCTCACGGCTGACAAATAAATGGAGGAGTTTAGGCCGTCAAAAGGCACCGGCCCCCACTTCCCCCCACTGGGATTTTGCTTTCCTTATCTACGCGCGCACTGCGTCAGCACTAGCGAAAAGAGGTCGGCTTTACAGAATAAGAAGGGGGCGGGCCGGGTGCTTGTGGGCCCCCTCTGCTGCAAGTGCTTGTTGGACCCCCGTTTCCCGAGAGGGGGCTGGGCTGTGTTTCCCCGGCGGCCACCCAGTGGCGGCAGAAAACGAACTCGGGTAGGCTCCGCGCGGTTCGCGTTTTCTTGTTAAGAGAGAACTTCTCATTCTCTTATAGAAGCCCGCGTCCATGCGGGTAAAGCCCAGCAAAGCTGCTGGGAGCACTGAGCAATGGGGGGGATGAGGGCGACTCGGCCCATGGGTTGGACCACACCACAGGAGGATGTCCTTCCATGACAAGAGAAGGGTCGTTGTCGGACCGGAACAAGGGAGCTAGTCGTTGGAGAGAAGACAAGGCTCGTTCCGTGCGACTCCACAGAAGAGTACGCGCGCTACAAAACGCAGCCAGCTTAAAAGCGCTAGCTAGCTTGTAGCCTTATTTAAACTAGGGTTGCCGTAGCGCGCCGGAGAGCAAGCGTAGGCAACACGTTTACTCTCCCCTGCTTGCTTCTTTCTGTTCGACGCTCCGCTCGCAGCCTCCCCACCCATGCTTAGCGTTCCACTTGTGATCCTGGAGGATTTTTAGAAATGCGCCCGACCGAAAGAAAGAAGAGAAGAAATCCTTTCTTCTCTTCTTTCATGTGAACGGCCCGGCCCTATCTTGTAAAGAATGGTTTTTCGTGCTATACACCACGTTGAGACAGACCAACCAACAACACAAATCAAGACCGTACCAAAGTGGTACCTCGAAAGGGAGGTGCTCCTTATGATGCTACGGACGGCTATCCGAAGTGCAATGACGGGCTCGTATAGGATAGGATTGTGCGTGCTGGGCCCTTCGGGTGTCCCTATTTTGGCCGAGTTCCCCGTAGCGTAGGCCCCTATGTTATGCGGCCGTAATATTTTGTTACGTTCCACCGCTGTTACGCCAGAAATCCAAGGTTCCACATGAGCTCTCGTTCTGCGGCGTGATGGCAGGACCGCTAGGGGGTTGGCTCCGGGTGTAGGTAGAGTCAAATCTGCAGAGGTCATGCAAATACATAGGCCCCTTCCCTTCTGCCGAGTTGTTTAGAAGGCGCTTTCCTTCCGTTCGACGGTCCCTCGGAGCGAAGGGTTAGGCAGGTAGTACGGGCCCTCTGACTTCCAGCTATGTGCTGTGTGCGACTCCCGCGAAGCGAATGAAGGGAAGCTCTTCGAACTTTCTCCGCCAGCGGCTTATGCAGGGGGCTAGAAGCTGCCTACGTGCTCCGACTTCTTGGGCCCCCACTGGAGATGCTTTGGAAGCTATCGTGACGCTTTGGTATAGTTGTAGTTTGTATTGTACGGAATTGAAAACATATAAAACAAAGGCACCGAAGGCGTCAGTAGTTGCCCTTCTCCGGCCTGAGAAAAGAAGCGAACTCTAGAAGCTAGGCGCTTTTTTTTTTCATGGTCGCGACTGTTGTATTGTAGTAGGTCGGGGGAAGCTACCGCTTCTACGACAGCTCCGCTTCCTCGTCTTGCTTCTGGAAAAGCTTCTACTTTGCTTGCTTCTCTCGCGCTTGCTTGCGTGAAGGCGTCAGAGTCCTTTTTGCTAGGTCCAAATTCGTCAAAGCGAAAGATCTGATCCAACAGGAATCCCGCATATTGAGCGCAGATGATATGTGGCTACTAGGCGCGGTCATATCATGCCATAAATTATATATGGCCCGTCATATAAAGAAAGAATAGATATGGATAGACAGACATTCCATTGATTCATGATTGAGTTGGGATTTTACGATCAAAAATATAATTACCGCAATCAAGAACGGCGTCGCTTCGCAGCTAGCCGGTGAGTACGGGTCGATCCACAGAGACGGGTAAATTCCTTTTATGTGTTTTAACGAGTTGATTCAATTTGTTGTTTTGATTGGTTTATAAAAATCTAAAATACTGGATCTAATTAATCTAATTAAGAATCTTGCTAGGGTTAGGCTTAGGGGAAGTTTTGGAGATTAATGTTTTTCCTCACCGCTTTCAATACCTTCTTTTTTTTAGATCTATTAGGTGTTAAGTTAATTATCAATAAAGTGGATACAAATCTTTTGGGAAGATGTTTCTTCCTCTAGATTTGTATCCTTCCTTTGTTGATAATTATCCTAACCCTCACGGAAAACGCGCGCAACCGGCCCTTTATACTACGGTTCATCGTTACCTCGAAGGGTAGGATGCCGCAGGGAGCGGTTGTGCTCGTATGCGTGAAGTTCTAATTCATTAGGTGAAGGTGGCATTGAAAGGGGCGAGAGATCTCATCTCTCAACCCTTTCCCTAAGGCTAACCCTAACAAGCGAGGAGACTACTCGCTCATTAGGGGATGAGAAGACATTATAATTAAAAGAAACATAAATAAAAGACTTACTAGGTTGACGGCTCCCTCCAAACAAGAAGAACAGATCTGAACTTTGCTTTCAGAAATTCTGAATTTTATTGATTGAAAAGAGGCATAGCATTTTACAGATCTAAAACTACAATTTATAGGAAAATAGGAAACCTAGGGTTACAGACTCCCGCACATGCAAAATTACAGATTTGCCCACGTAAAATCCTAACATCTTCACCGACGCAACAACCCAGAAAATCTGCACCGACACGGGCACTTGATGGCCGCGGAACCGCGGCGCCAGGCTGGGTTTGGCCGCGGTTCCGCGGCCAAACTGAAGAATTGGGCTCTGCACATTTTGGGGTTGGTTCAGGGGTCCTTGGGCTTCTTGTTTCCATATGTGGTTTCTCTGTTGGGCTTCTTATTCTTCTCCAGATATTTCAGTGAAGACTTGTATTGGGCTTTTTAACCGTTTCACCTTGACATTCGTTGCCTTGCACCTATGTGAACTGGGCTTGACTAGGATCCGTCTAATTGTTGGTCAAAAGTCCATTTTCTGTTGTTTTGTGTCTTTTTCACTGTATTTGCTCCAGAAATCTGTAACCTGTAATATGCAACAAACGTGTGTCAAGAGTACCTGTTTATTTATGAAAAGGATAAGAATAGGGGAATGATAAATGCAATATTATGGTCTGAACAAATACACCCAAACTTACCTTTTGCTCGTCCTCGAGCAAACTTATTATTTATTCACTAAAATCCTAACCGCACTTTCGCAGGGAAACGCGATTGCACTGAGCACGTGCAACAAGCCGTTAAACCTCTAGGTGTCCCTAGTAGGAGGAGTGTTGTCTCCTGAGGGTTTTCAGCGGATTACACCCACAAAATCCTATCAACTCGTCCCATTGACTTTTGTTCTCCAATTAGGTTTTCTAACAAGGAATTCTATTATCCTCGACCCGTAAATTATCCACCCATATTCTTCACACTTTCTTATCATTTAACTTAAGATTATATATATCCTGCAGACTTACTTAGCTTTCGGCATTTCTTAAGTTTTCCTTCTAGGGTTTCCATCTCCACTTAGGAATTTTTATTAACTCTATTAAAGATACAAGTTCTATTCTTCATTCCTTTCTCTTATTTAAATTCCAATCACATATCCCTACGTGTGTGTGTATATTACCCCTACACTTGGAAATTCAAATCAAGCAATCATACTCTCGTCCAAAGCACTTATTAAAATGAAATTTTCTTACACATCCTTCATGCGACCGTTAATACTTCTTGAGGTACCAACGACCGATTACAAAATGCGTTTGCACTTTAAAGCGTACTTCCTAGTCTTTGCAACACCCAAGGCTTTAGCAGTGACTCCCAAACCAGTTGGTCTAAGGCACTAGGTGATGAAGCACCCTCGCTAAATTTTTTTCTATTTTTGCAGCCTTAAGTAATCACAAAAACCAGTGTCCATTTTTTTCATATTTTTTTTCTTTTATTTTCATCGTACTAAGGACTTTAGACAAGAGCATTTCAAGGTCTCTTCTACTATTCTAAGTTTCAAGATGCGTGATTGTGCAGGTTGTAGGGTATACGTTTTCAGAATCTAGACTTAAGCTAGGAACTATTTTTCAAACTTATACTCTAATAAGAACATCAATACTCTTCCCTCATTTTGACTTAGCCCAAGAAGTCAACCCAAAATTTGCCTATTTCTAAATAAATTACAAGACATATACTTTCTACCGTTAAACTTTAAGAAAGGTTATTTTTAGGGTTTTTAATTTACTAAGTCTAAGATCTAGTTGTTCCTAGCTAGTTAACCTATCTGTCAAACTCTAGTCAAATATGGCCAAAATTGAATACAATAATTTTTATAATTTTTGAAATTTTTGAAATTTTTATGGGTTTTCAAATAAGTATGCAAATGCAAAAATATGTACAAATGAATGCGAAGGAAGAAGACGTACCGAGCATACCCCCAAACTTGAACTTGACAGTGTCCTCACTGTCGTGCTAAACCAAGAGGGTCAAAATACCGATACTCCCATGTTATTTATTTATAGTTTTTTTTTATTGTTAAGAAAAACAAAAATATATACAAAAAGACCCTCCCCCAAACTTCAATTAAACTATGTTAGATATTACTGCCAAACTTTGCATCGGCCAAAAGTCAACACCAACCATTTGAAAAATTTATCGGTAGAGAATATTGGTTGGTGGAAAAATAAGTTGTGGTGGTCCGCAAAGAATTGGGGAAGATAGAAGTAGTGGTATGGGAGGTGTGGAGGTAAATATACAGGTGATGGTGATGCATCGAAACGAGAATGTAAATGATCAGCAATCAGTGGAGTGTTGGCATTCTCGTACCTTATTAAAAGAAATGGGGGTATTTCAACTTCTAAGGGAGGAGGTTGACTCACCACAATACCCCCAAGATGTTCCTGTGGGTCCTCTATTGACATGGCATCATCCATCAATTGTGTATGATATTCACTTATGAGGGAACTGATCTCCTCGATGTCCGCTATAGTCCAACTGAAAACTTGCCGCCTATCTTGTAAGACTTTTAAAATAGCGTTCTCTTGCTCGAAGGCTAGAGAGGCTGATATGATAATGGGAAAAGTCTCATTCTCACCTATGTAAGCATATTTAAGGTGAGGCGGTAAGGACATTAGTTCGAGTTTCGGAGGCGAAAGAATCATTGCGGAATCTACCTCGAACTCAAAGGACTCTAACACAGATTCGAAATCACTGCAAACAACCGATTCGGATGGTTCGACTGACTCATCCAAAAATTCAAACGACTCATATTCGGGCTGTGAGTCGTCATCATCCAAAAAAATGAAACATTCATAATCAACATCGGTTGTGTCAACGATAGTAGGCTCAAGGAGGGACGCACTAGTGGCGTCAAAACTGTTTTCATCAAATAGAAATCTTTCAAGCTCGCAGTCCTCCTGCGTGATTTCGTGAATAGAGCAAACTTCTCGTGTACTAGTTTTAGGCACGGGGGGCAGACTTCCCATCTTATAAATATTGAACTCACTAGACCTCTTTCCGAAGGATAGAGTCATGGAGCCATTACGACAATTTATTACGGTATTGGAAGTGGCCAAAAATGGTCGACCAAGAATCACCGGAATTTGGTTTCTTGGGTTAGCAACAGGTTGTGTATCCATAACGATAAAATCAACGGGGAATATGAATTCCCCGACTTTGATCAACACATCCTCTAGTTGACCCCTTGGATAGGTGATTGATCGATCAGCCATTTGGAGAGTGCAACGAGTGGGTTTCAACTCTCCAACCCCTAATTGTTCGTACACGGAGTAAGGAATCAGGTTAACACTAGACCCAAGATCTAAAAGTGCTCGATTAATTTTCTTATCCACAATTGTGATTGAAATAGTAGGACAGCCGGGGTCCTTTCGTTTTTGGGGTAAGGTTTGATGGTGGTTAATAGCATTGCTCACTGCACTAGCCACTAGCACTTTCTTGGGTACTTGAGATGCCTTTCTCTTCGAGGTGCACAAGCCCTTTAAGATTTTCGCGTATGAAGGGACTTGTTGGATAGCATCCAAAAGAGGTATATTTATGCTAACCTGCTTAAATATCTCCACAATCTTCTCCACTTGTGTATTTGGTTTATTAGGACTCAACCTATTTGGGAATGGAGCGTTCTGAAAATTTGTCGAGTCAAAAGTCTGTGGAGTAGAATGTGGAGTAGGAACGGACCCCAGTGTGGATGTGTTCGTGTTGTGAGAGATGGGTCCGTTCGAGTCAGGAGAAGTAGAGCCATGTGAAGGGTGGAGAATAGGCTCTAAAGAAAAAGGTGAAGAAGGAAGTGAAGAAAATGAAGAAGGGGAAGAAGAACCACCGGCGGGGATGTCATCACTAGTTCCCACATTATTTTGCAACTCTCTTCCAGATCTCAACGTGGTCACCGCATTTATATTGTGATTGTGATATGCGTTTTGTGTGTGACCGGGATTGGGCAATGGTTGAGATGGAAGTTTTCCCTTTTCTCTCTCGCTCAACGCAGCAGTTAATTGTGCAATTTGTGCCTCAATAGATTTGATACTTTGATCGTGTGAGGCATTGTTATTCATTAAAGATTGAACATAACTTTCAAATCTTGCTGCGGATTCTGTAGTTTGCTTAAGAAATGCATCTAGACTTTTTTCGAGCGAGGTAACCTTATCATCATTTGGTTGAACCAAATTGTTCGTTTGATTTGTATAAGGTTGTGGTTGGAAAGGTTGCTGGTTTTGAGTTTGTAAGGGTGCTTGTTGTTGTTGTGGAGGAGCTCTTTGAAAATTGTTATTTCCTTGGACTTGTTGATTTTGGTTCCAAGCGAAATTTGGGTGACTCCTCCACCCCTGATTGTATGTTGAAGAGTACGGATCGTTTCTTTGTCGTTGCTGAAATGCAGCATTGACTTGATCCTGTCCTTGAATAGGTGCATTATAAGGACACTCTTCGGTTAAATGCGATGGGTTCGAACAACAAGCGCAAACAGTTTGTGTGGGTAGAGTAGGGGCAGGAGAAGTCGATGAGATTTTTGTCTCAATGGCTTCTAGCTTTTTCATAAGTGAGGCCATCTCGGCCTTCATAGCAATCGACATATCTATTTGATGTATGCCTGTCCTAGATTGACCAACTGAAGAAGATGATGTGGTCTTGGTACTCTCCCACTGAATTGTTTGCTCACTTAGGTCCTCAAGAAACTGCCAAGCTTCGTCGCTAGACTTGGAGAGAAAATGACCTTGACATATTGTTTCTAGCAACTGCTTCGTTGCTGCGTTCAATCCCTCGTATAATGTTTGGCAAAGTTGCCAATTTTCTATCCCATGATGAGGGCATTGAACAAGTAGGTCTTTAAATCTCTCGAAGCACTTCCAGAATGGTTCGGACGGAAGCTGTGAAAATTGTATAATCTCGTTTCGGATTCTAGCAGTTTTATGATGAGGATAGAACTTTTTCAGAAAAGCTCTCACAAACTCGTCCCAATTTCTAATGGAATGTGATGCGGTGCTGTATAGCCACTTCTCGGCTAGGTCACATAAGGTAAAAGGAATGACCCTTAGCCTTATTGCGTCATCACTTAATTGGGTTGTCTTCATCATTGCGCAAACGTTTTGGAATTTATTAATGAAAATATATGCATCTTCGGATTCCAAACCATGAAACTTAGGCAGCATATTGATGAAGTGTGGTTTTATTTCAAAATTATCCCCATTCGCCGGTGGGGGTGAAAGACATGTAGGTAAAGAAGTGCGGACGGGGTAGAAGAGATCCTGGAGCGCGACTCGTGCGGGCGCTACAACAGGCGGAAGATTCGGGTTATTCGCACCTGGCGGAGGTGGAATCATTCCCGTCGGTAAGGTATAGTTGGGGTCGTGTCCCGACATACCTTCGAAAGAATTTGAGGGTGGAGGTAAAGAAATGGAGGGAACGTTGACGAAGGGTTCGTCGAAGGGTTCGTCGGTCGGTACCAACGAAATACGGACTAATCGGGCGTTAGTATCCCTAGTCCAAGATGACATACACTAAAGGGTAGTGCAGTCAGAAAAAAAATAGAAAAACAGAATGTGGGGGTAAGATAACGTCAATGAAGGAGAGATGGTGGAAGTGAGGTGCAAGTTTTCTTAGCGGCAAGTTGCAAGTTTTGAAAAGATTTTTCTTTATTATTTTTTATGTTGGAGAGTTTTGCAAGACGATTTTAGAAAATGGGACTCATGACACAAATGTATCAACCACACATGCACAATCAGGCCTAGATCTAGGGTTGCTTAGGTCTGCTAGACAGCTCCTAACTAGGGCTAGAAATAGGACTTCAAACCGCCTCTTCACGGACAAATACGGCCAGGTAAGTGGGAAGGAACCACCACTACAGTGGGCCTAATTAATAACCACTAGCCTAGACACCGCAAAGTCGGTTAGGATAAACGGCCGATGCCTATACTAGTCCTTTTCCTATTGAGCTCGATATCCTTAGGTCTGAGTCTAATCTTTTTTTTTATTAATTGTGGTCGATGCAAAATGCTTAGGTGTTTTCTGGGGTCCTGGGAAGGGTGATAAAATCCCCACCCAAGTCCGGTTAAATTATGCAAAACAAATAAAATTTCACTTGCATTCAAATTTTTTTTTTAGCGCAGCGCAAAGAAACCTGCAGAAAATCTGTTATTGAGAAGGGGGAGAAAGACTCTTTACGCAAAGAATTCCTGCAGAAACCTTTTTACAGAGAGATATATTGTAGGTTGCAGAGGGGAAGAAAAGAAAGCAAACCAGCAAATTTTCAGGTGCTGACGTGGCAATGCAAGCGCGGAACCGCGGCCTGGGTCACACCTATGCGGCGGAAGAGCGGCCGTATTAGGGTTTCAGGTTCTGAAAAAAATTGTACTGCTTCTCTGTCCAATTTCTCCTCTGTTCTTCTGCACCAAATTTTGATTTGCCCTCTGTAAAATTCCAGATCCGTGATTCTTCGCTGTTCCTGCAAGATCCAAAAGATACACCCTTCAAACAGATCAAATTTGATTATTTTTTATAATTTTTTATATTTTCAGATTTTTATAATTTTTAAAATTTATATCAACCCGAAAATTCACAAAAAGAAAGATTACGCCGTCCCCGGCAACGGCGCCATTTGATTGTTCCAAAAATTTAAGTTTACCGCAATCAGAAACGGCGTCGCTTCGCAGCTAGCCGGTGAGTACGGGTCGATCCACAGAGACGGGTAAATTCCTTTTATGTGTTTTAACGAGTTGATTCAATTTTTTGTTTTGATTGGTTTATAAAAATCTAAAATACTGGATCTAATTAATCTAATTAAGAATCTTGCTAGGGTTAGGCTTAGGGGAAGTTTTGGAGATTAATGTTTTTCCTCACCGCTTTCAATACCTTCTTTTTTTAGATCTATTAGGTGTTAAGTTAATTATCAATAAAGTGGATACAAATCTTTTGGGAAGATGTTTCTTCCTCTAGATTTGTATCCTTCCTTTGTTGATAATTATCCTAACCCTCACGGAAAACGCGCGCAACCGGCCCTTTATACTACGGTTCATCGTTACCTCGAAGGGTAGGATGCCGCAGGGAGCGGTTGTGCTCGTATGCGTGAAGTTCTAATTCATTAGGTGAAGGTGGCATTGAAAGGGGCGAGAGATCTCATCTCTCAACCCTTTCCCTAAGGCTAACCCTAACAAGCGAGGAGACTACTCGCTCATTAGGGGATGAGAAGACATTATAATTAAAAGAAACATAAATAAAAGACTTACTAGGTTGACGGCTCCCTCCAAACAAGAAGAACAGATCTGAATTTTGCTTTCAGAAATTCTGAATTTTATTGATTGAAAAGAGGTATAGCATTTTACAGATCTAAAACTACAATTTATAGGAAAATAGGAAACCTAGAGTTACAGACTCTCGCACATGCAAAATTACAGATTTGCCCACGTAAAATCCTAACATCTGCACCGACGCAACAACCCAGAAAATCTGCACCGACACGGGCACTTGATGGCCGCGGAACCGCGGCGCCAGGCTGGGTTTGGCCGCGGTTCCGCGGCCAAATTGAAGAATTGGGCTCTGCACATTTTGGGGTTGGTTCAGGGGTCCTTGGGCTTCTTGTTTCCATATGTGGTTTCTCTGTTGGGCTTCTTATTCTTCTCCAGATATTTCAGTGAAGACTTGTATTGGGCTTTTTAACCGTTTCACCTTGACATTCGTTGCCTTGCACCTATGTGAACTGGGCTTGACTAGGATCCGTCTAATTGTTGGTCAAAAGTCCATTTTCTGTTGTTTTGTGTCTTTTTCACTGTATTTGCTCCAGAAACCTGTAACCTGTAATATGCAACAAACGTGTGTCAAGAGTACCTGTTTATTTATGAAAAGGATAAGAATAGGGGAATGATAAATGCAATATTATGGTCTGAACAATTCACGAAATGGCTCGTCGATCCAAATGAATCATTCTTATGGTCTGTCTCTCTCCACCCCCCGCCCCGAAACTGACCCACGGCACCTTCGCGCGCGGGAAGGCAACGAAGTTCAAGAGACCGCTGCGGAGTGGAGCAGCCGAGACACGAAGTTCCTTACCTTAGCTGGATCTCGCTGGTGCCACCTAAACGGTAGGTAGGCGGCAGATGTGTGACGTTTGGAGTTGTCGTTCGTGCACCTGTCCCCAATAGAAGAATGAGTGATCCGTTCCCCTGCAGATCATGGCCTTACCACTCGGTCCCCGATGGCCAGCGGGGGATTCAGTATAGCAGCTCACGTTCGTTTGCGCTGCGTGTTCCTGCTGGACTGGACACGTGTTAGCTGTAGGAAGTATGGTTACGAAAGTGACTTCGGTTCGCCAGTTCAGGCTCAACTCCTCGCTTTACGTTAGCGGACCCATAGGTCGGGCCGGGGCTCCGCGCTCTTTCTTTCTGTGTGGGACGATGCCGAGGAATGCGTCGAGGCGGCGAACAACAACAACACAACTACATTTTGTTTTTCCCTCCATGAGATGAGCCCAGTGCATTGGACCGATGGATAAGAGAACTGAGCTGGCCCAAAAAGCGCTTGGGTGCTCTACCATACGATGTAGACTCTATCGATACATAGAGATTTCTTTCTGATGGATCCAGAATAGAGAGATATCTTGTCTCATCAATAGATAGAAATAGGGGATTTACCTTTCTTATTGATAGATTCCCTCTTCTCTATCCATTCCTACCCTACTCTTTCGATCTCTCAGAACAGATCAGGCCATCTATCAATTGATTTGAAAATAAATAACGTGCATCTCGCTCTTTTCGTTCATTTCCGCCACGCCATACATAATAGCCGCCACAATAAGAAAGAAGCAAGCGAAACAGCTAGAAGCGCTCGCTTCGCCGCGCCCAACAATTCTTATTCACGGGAAACAGAAAGATTCGATTCGTAGAGCCGGTGCAGCTGCTGTCTGCGCGTAGGGCCGTCCCCCACTCCCGTCCCGGGGTGCTAAGGGGTTTTGGTTTTGTTTTTGGAATAGACGGCAGTGTTTTGCTGACGCCTCGAATCTTTTGTTGCGACATGCTATGTTTTCTTTCCCATTGCTAGTAGGTTGATGGGTCGCACGCCCGGCACACATGTTTTGGCTTTGCTTGTGTGTTCATAACTCAAAGTAGGTGACCTAACGGCCGCCGCCCGACTAGACATACCAATAGTCACCAGATTCATATGGGCTACTGGGGAGTAGGCAATGATCTTCTTAAGATCGATCTGTCTTGAAGTGGTCGAGGGAGTATATATTATAGCAATAGCGCTTGGAGTATAAATGAAAGGAGTAGAACGAAGTGTGGCTTCGGGAAACATGGGTATGGAAAATCTTAAAAACCCGTAGGTTCCCAATTTTAAAGGAATTCCTGCCAAGATGACGGATCCAGCCGTAGGTGCCTCTACATGGGCTTCGGGTAACCAAATATGAATTGGTACC